>CAVMFT010000056.1:0-273411 GCA_963680785.1 Diplosoma virens | reverse complement strand
AATTTTCTTTTTTATCGTTTATAAGTTTGTTTGACGGTAAAATGTTAGATAAAAGTTATGATTTGAAAAATTTTTATAATAGTGTTTTTATTGCTTTTGTAAGCAAAAGTCATGCACAAACTTTGAAAAATACACAGATCGTCATGGAAAGCTTTATTTAAACCACAGTGTGTCTATTTTACCAAGTTTTTTGTATCATAACAGCAATAAATTTATTTCTCAAGTCAACTGTTAAACTTTGCGTCATAATCACAATTCTTCTTTCTGTTATTCTCGTTTCAACACTATCTTTGTCATTTTTGATTATTTTCTTGTGTTTTTTCCTCCATGTCATCATCACCAACCCATAATTTCATAACTATTTTGCTTATTTTGTTGACATTCACGTGTCTGTTTTTTAGCTTTTGTTTAATTGTTTCTAATTGGCAATTTTAAAAGGATTCTTGTCAAAATTTTTTCGAAAATGTGATTATTTTTAGCGGTGAAACGTTTCATGTTACACGTTTCACCGCTAAAAATAATCACATTTTCGAAAAAATTTTGACAAGAATCCTTTTAAAATTGCCAATTAGAAACAATTAAACAAAAGCTAAAAAACAGACACGTGAATGTCAACAAAATAAGCAAAATAGTTATGAAATTATGGGTTGGTGATGATGACATGGAGGAAAAAACACAAGAAAATAATCAAAAATGACAAAGATAGTGTTGAAACGAGAATAACAGAAAGAAGAATTGTGATTATGACGCAAAGTTTAACAGTTGACTTGAGAAATAAATTTATTGCTGTTATGATACAAAAAACTTGGTAAAATAGACACACTGTGGTTTAAATAAAGCTTTCCATGACGATCTGTGTATTTTTCAAAGTTTGTGCATGAACTTTTGCTTACAAAAGCAATAAAAACACTATTATAAAAATATTTCAAATCATAACTTTTATCTAACATTTTACCGTCAAACAAACTTATAAACGATAAAAAAGAAAATTTTTAACAAATTATGATAATTTTTTATAACTAAAGACAACAATACGTAAAGTCGAGAAAATTTTTAAAATAAAAATCTAACAGACCAGTTGAAAACATAGAAATTGATATGCTCTACAATTTACATGCATAATAGATTAAGAAAGTTTAGGTTTATAAATCAAAATACACAAGTTGTGACTTCAAATTGAAAAATAAAAAAAATTAATTGGCTTTTACTTTTGAAACAACAAACTTAGCTATTGAAACGTGAACAAAGTAAAATGTAGGTTTGTTTCGAAAAATTTGCTTGTAAAAAAGCAAAATTAAATCATGCTGAAGGGTAATGTTTCTGATTTTTTGAGGCACAAATGGTTTTTAACTAGTTAAAATTTGTAAGGTTGACTGATTTTTATCATAAAGTTAATTTAAAGCATCACATTTAGGTCACATGATGAATAAACAGTTGCTAAAAACAGATATTGATTTGCAAATCAAACAACTTTTAACGCCAAACTTGCTATTTTTCAATCAAGACGGTTTCAACTTGAGGAAATCTCGTGAAATTTTATGATGCTAAATACCTTTTAATGCAAAGTAGATTGAAAACGTTTAGGTTACAAGGTGAAAAAACTCTTTAAGTCAAAAATTGATATCTTTTAATGAAGAGATGAGTCTAATAAACTTGATTAGTCAACTTTTTGTTAGTTTACTTTGAAATGTTTGTATTGTTGCTTAGTATTTAAAACAAACAAATCGATATTTTGTTAAAAGCTTTAATGCGACTTTTTTCACTTTGGAAAGAAAAAACTAAGCAAAATGAGAACCGTGCAAAAGTCGAAATTTTTGCTTCTGTGCAACAATTATACAAAGAGTTTGACAAAATTAAAACATTTGCGCAATTAAGAAAACAATTGTGATAAAAAATTTGAGATTGAATTGTTGCTATGCGTTAAAAAATATCAAAAATCTAAAATAAAGCACAATTTTTTAGGGTTTGGTTCTAAAAACTAACAAACTTCTGCAACGAAGAGATGTACACTTTTCAGGAAAAATTTTTTTAGATTTTTTAAGCAAGCTAGTGTTTTTGTAACTTTAAAATGTAAGACAACTTGGAAAAAAAGGTCGGCCTTTCAAAAAGTTAAATTTTTTCACGTAAAAGGAATCTAGTGTTTCCATACAAAAAACTTTACAATGTGCGATTTTTGAGAGAATTTTTAAATGGTGACAATTAGGCTCAAAGTTTTACAATTTTTAACACCTAACCGCAAAACCTCCGTCTGAAAAATATATAAAATTATATTCGTGGATCAATTTTTAATATCAATTAACGAAGTTTTTGGTTAAAACGTTTATTTGGGTTAAAGAAAAACTAAAGTATTTTGGTTAAACTAGTGCAATAATTTAAAACTTGACCACAAAACGTTGTTGCGGAAAATGAAATTTAAAAGTTTAATTTTTAATACCTGTATACGTTTTCTTTGACATCGTTGATGTCCACACCTTTTTCTTAGAGGTTAGCAACGTTCAAGATAAAAGAGTGAATTTATCGGTTTTTTTATTTGTGTTTGTTACCCCAAGCAAAACCGTATCCTGAAAGCAAAGTTTTAGGTATTTTTTAAAAATCCTGCTTTTTGAAAAGTTTATTTTTAGATTTTGAGCTAGTCAATAAGTTTATTAAATAATTTCAATTTGGTTTGTTTTCATTTAGACATAAGAACTATCTATGATAGGACTTGATAGAATAAATCTTATTATATTTTCAAAAAACAACTGACTTTTCTTGGAATCAATCTTACTTACGTTGGCCTTATTTGATTTCAAATTTTATGTTAATTTTAGAAAATTTAGTTGGTAAAATGAATTAAAATGTTCAGTTTTATGATGAATTTTCTTATTAAAAGTGAAAAAATGTAAAACTTTTTAACATAAACGGTTGCAATTGATTGGGGATCAAACTAAGCTTTAGTCGGTGTTTTGAAATCAAAATATTTTTGGTCAAGCTTGTAATAAATTTTCCTTTTTACTGAAAATTGTTAAAAACTATAAAAATCAAGGTGTATTATAAAAATTTTTGTTTACTCTATTTTTACTCTGGAAATTAAGGTAACCAGATTTTCAAACTCCGATCATGAATATGTCAGGAAACGAAATACGCTATGAACAGGATACGGCCAGCTTCTGTGTAAGAGGAGACTTTGACACACGTTGTCACGTTTACAGAGATTACGGGTAGCTTTCTTATTATTAAAAGTTTATAAAACGACCAAAAGATTAAACGTAGTTGGAACTGAATTCATTTTTGAAACAATTAAAATGTTAACACTAGAAATTAAATTCATACAACATAAAAATAATAACTATGTTTGAATTCGGTTTACTAAATAATAAAGAAAAAAGACGACTTTTTTATTATGAAACATTTGCTTATTGAACACGAATAACCTATCAATAAAAATTTTTGTTTAAAACTTTTAAGAATTACTTTGACTGCGAATAAAAATCAAGGTTGCTTAAAGAAAAATTGAGATTGGGTATAACAAAAATCAAGACTGCTTAGACAAAAAGTTTTAAAATTAAATAAAGGTACCTAAAAATTAAGCTTTCTTAGGGAAAAATTAAATGTAGGTATCTAAAAATGAAAGTTGCCAAGAAAAAATTAAGCAAAAGTATAACAAAAATCAAGGTTATCAAGAAAAAAATTAAGCATAGATATAACAAAATCAAGTTTGTCTAGAAAAAATTGAGGTTAGGTATGACAAAAATCAAGGTTACCAAGAAAAAATTAAGCATAGATATAACAAAATCAAGATTGTTAAGAAAAATTAAAGATAGGTACGACAAAAATCAAAGAAAAAAATTAAACAAAGGCATGGGAAAATCAAGGTTGTTTAGAAAAAATTAAGCAAAGGTACTGTATAACAAAATCAATTTTGTCTAGAAAAAATTAAGGTTAGGTATGACAAAAATCAAGGTAACCAAGAAAAATTAAACAAAAGTATGACAAAAACCAAATTTGTTTAGAAAAAAATTGAAGTTAGGTGCGACAAAAATCAAGATTGTTAAGAAAAAATTAAAGATAGGTGTGAGAAAAATCGAGGTTGCCAAGAAAAATTAAAGATAGATATGACAAAAACAAGGTTGTTTAGAAAAAAATTGAAGATAAGATAATAAAAATCAAGGTTGGCAAGAAAAAATTGAGGTTAGGTATGACAAAAATCAAGGTTGGTTAGAAAAAATTAAACAAAAGTATAACAAAAATCAAGATTGTTAGAGAAAAAATTGAGGTTAGGTATAACAAAAATCAACGTTGCTAAGAGAAAAAGTTTTAAAATTAAATAAAGCTGCCTAAAAATCAAGCTTCTTAGGACAAATTTTTGAGAAAGTGAACATAAGTATGACAAAAATCAAGGTTGCCAAGAAAGAAATTGAAGATAGTTATAAAAAAATTAAGTTTGTTTAGAAAAAAAATTAAATAAAGGTATAACAAAAATCGAGGTTACCAAGAAAAACTTTTTAAATTGAGCGTAGTAATAACAAAAATTAAGGTTGCTTAGAGAAAAATTAAGGTGAGGTATAACGAAAATCGAGGTTGTCAAGAAAAAATTGAAGATAGATATCTAAAAATCACGGTTGATTAAGAAAATGTTTGAAGAATTAAACAAATGTGTGACAAAAATCAAGGTTGTCTAAAAAAAAACTTTTAAAATTTCAACAAAGATATAATAAAAATCATGGTTGACAAAGAAAAATTTTGAAAAATTCAACAAGGGTGTAACAAAAATCAAGCTTGAATAGGAGAAAATTGAAGATAGGAATGACAAAAATCAAGATAAACTTTTAAAATTTCAACAAAAGTATAATAAAAGTCATGGTTGACAAAGAAAAATTAAACAAGGGTATCTAAAAATCAAACTTGTTTAGAAAAATTAAATATAGATATCTAAAAATCAAGATTTTCAAGAAAAAATTAAACATAAATATAACAAGGCATTGTAGAAAAAATAGGCAATCGAAAAATCGAGTTTGTCAAGAAAAAAACCAAACAAAGGTCTAACGCAAATTAAGGTTACATAGAAAAAAATATCGTACAAATAAAAGTTAAGTATACCTAGAAAAATGTTTAAAGTTGGTATTCATCTAAAAATTAAACTTGTCTAGAAAAACTTTTGACTATAGGTATCTTGTGAATTAAAATCAAGGTTGTCTAGGGAACGCTTAAATGTGCACCAATATCAATTAAAAGTAAGCAACATAGGACATTGATTCTTTTGAAAAATGATAAGGTTATGCTACCGTTCAGAACAGGAAATGACGCGGCTTCAGGAAATACGTCGTAACTGTCTAGAACTTAAAATCGTTTTCAATAGAACTTATTAATTTTATCTAATCTTTTAGAACTTATTAATCTTATTATTAATATTAACTTGAAACTAAATTGATTTGAAACGTATAGTAAATGAATGCTGTTATAAACACTAGAAAGTAAAAATGAATGGTCTACTGTTGTAAACACTAGAAAGTAAAAATATACAAAAATGAAAACTTTATAAAATCGTTTTTAATAAATCTTACAGCTGCATAATACTAAGACTAAAACCAATCTTTTGAAATTAAATCGATTTTCGATTAGGATTTTTGCTGACTCAGGGAGTCTAGGGTTCGGAACGCACTGACGTCAGTGCGCCACCGCGCCACCGCCAGCGCCACTGATGACATCACAATTCACTCCAAAATTTCTTTCATATACTACTTACGTAACTTTCTTCTTATTTTTTAGTATGTAGTAATTCTTGAGATAGTTTTTAAAAAAGTTACAAGTTTTTTGCAAAGCGTTTTTAATTTTGTGTCGCGATATTTCTATATAGAGCAGTGCTCCGCAACCAGTATGCTGCGGCACAGGGGTGTGTGGCAAGACGATGCTTTGTGTGCCGCACGATAATGATAATATATATGATGAAAATATTTTTTGAAAATGGAAGAATTTAATTTCTAGAAATACTGGACAACTTGCTGACTTAAACTCCAGAGAGACTCTCTAGCTTATTAAAATAAATCATGAAAAATTTTGGTTAAAATAATAACGTTTTTTACATTTTATCCACGTGTTCCACAAAATTTTGGAAGTTTATAAGAGTGTCATGAGAGAAAAAAAGATCCGAAGCACTGCTTCAGACTTTTAAATTTAGCATTTTTAAGCAAACCAAACTCTTTTCAATTGGAAAAAATTTTTTTTCTGTTAACTTAGGGCAGTGCCCCACAATCTTTTTTCGCTTACGACACATTTAAAAAATCTTTAAATTTTGCGGCACACCTTTAAAAAAATTAAAAAAATCTAATCGACTTCACCAAATAGACTTCAATGATTTTTAAATTAATTAGAGAGCCTTGCACAAGCTAAAGTCAGCGAATTATCTTGTAGTTGTAAAGCTGAAATTATCCAAAAATAAAGACTCGTTTTGGGTCTCGTTCACCCTTTGCCGTTACTAACCTCGTAGGCTTAAGCGATTCACCCAAATTTAAAAGTTTATAAAGCAAGCACGGCAAATAAAGAACGAAACCCAAAACAAATCGTTTAAAAACGTATGATTAAATTATTGTTAACCCGTGGTACATTTAGCATCGTCTTGCGGCACATTGGTTGCGGAGCATTGACTTAAAGCTATAAAACAAAGTTAGAGGGATTAGAAAATGCTTGTACGTACGTCACAGAACTAAGTTTTTGTCTAAAAAAATTAGATCGATGCAAAAACAAGTGAAGGGATTTTTGAGACTCCGAACAAAAGTTTCTTTGCTGGAGCAAAGGTCTAAAATGAGTCAATTACTTAAATACTTTTTTACTTTATTCTGCTGATTTGCTAAAGTTTTTATGAACGAATTTCAGTCTAAACATTACAAAAATTGCACTTAAATTAGATAAAAATCAGTTATAAATAAAATTGGTTATTGGCAATTCAATAAAAAACTCCTTCATTTCCTTAGAAATTGATGATTTACGATTACGAACCCTATAAAAATGGCACATCTGCATGGCAATTAATGAATGCGTAGACTATAAAACTTCAAAGATGCATGCACAAAACTACATTCTAGCATCTTAGTATCTTATTATTTGCATCCTCGCACTCCGACTGCTTGGTCTGACTGATTATTACGTTCACGCCGGGGCTTATTCATTTCGTCACTTTTTTTGAAAAGATCTATTAAAATGCCCAACGAAATGTGATTTGGTACAAATTAACGAGTTCTAAAATTCATTAGCTTTGGTTCGTTTATTTCGTTCTACGTCGCATTTAATTCCTTTTCGATACATAAACTCATTAATAAAATTGGTCAAAGTTCAGTGGGCCCAATATTTAATACGGAAATTAAAAACCAAAACTTAACTACTTCATAACGAAACATCAATTTCGACCTATAAAGATCATCATTAGTTCAAAAAATGTAAAAAATCAGAAAAGTTTTTTTAAGAATTAAAAAAATTAAAAAACTTTACTTATACTAATCGGGTCCTGACTCGAAGACACAAAGTGAAGCCGCAATAAAACTGCAAGGCAAGCGGGACAACAGCTGACGTCATAATTATCAATCACGTAACAAAGATGAAAAAATGAACACTGTAAAAACTGTAGTGAAATCAAATACCGCAAACTCCCGCTAAGATCAAAAGGGTTGATGGAAAAGATCAACAAAGCCGCTCTAATTCCTCTCAGTATGCACTTTAAATGATAGTAAACAAATAAATGGGTTTAAGGCTTAATTACAATTATAAGACAGAAAAATTTTATTCATATTTATTTTAGCATTCTGCACTGTAGACTAACCACGAAATCCCAAGGCCCTGTCTCCAATAACTCTTTAAAAAATTTACTAAACTCTCTAATTAAAAACTAACTAAATTCTCCAAACACTGACTTTTATAATATTAACAAAAATTAATAAATTTAAAAAAAATTAATAAATGTTTTACCGGTATACTTTTCTCTAACAGCTTCCTAAAAGAGTTTATTAATGAACTTAAGCGAAGTAGTCTAGTCGCCATGTAACATTATCACTTTTACTAGTGATTCTCTAACAGCTTCCTAAAAGAGTTTATTAATGAACTTAAGCGAAGTAGTCTAGTCGCCACGTAACATTATCACTTTTACTAGTGATTTAGTGAAAATGACTGAAGTGAAATCGTAACAATTGACTTTTACAAAAGTTGTTTGTGATGATTTTAAAAGTCAATTGTGACAATTTCCGTTTAATTTTGCCGTAACCTAGCAGACTAGTGGCGCACTGGGATTTATGACGTTGAACACAGCTTTGGAAGTTAACTTTTTAAATATTTTTTTCTATTGTTCACTATTGTAGAAGCAGATTTTGAGAGACCGCTGCACAATTTTGAGAGACCGTTTCGGTTCCTCAAAACGCCTTAAAAAACACTGTTCTGTGATATCAAGTAGCATTAAGAACATCAAAATGAAATTTATAAAAATAATCAAGGACCACAGCTTGGTTATTGTCATTCTTAACATTCTAAATTTGTTGCAGAATGAGCGGTGGTTATTTCATCGGGTAGAAAATTTATTTTTTGTTTGTCCTCCGTATTGCATTTTGCAAAATTTACACTTTGCCACGTATCATGATTTAACCTGGACTCGAACCACCGTAACACTTGCCTTATTCATAAGTTTATTCATTTTTCTCGTTGTCATCTTTCTGTGTAACTTGCTGCCTTGCGCGAACTTTTTAAACTTTAAATAGCACTCTGGTTTTGTTTAATGGATTTTAGCTGATTTAATTTCAAACGCTTAATTCTATTTCAATTATTATTATTGCTTTCTTTTCAGATTTTAGTCATAATTTTGTGAATAAAAGCCTAGTTTACGGTTTACTTTATGACAATTTTATTCACAAAATATTAAACTATAATGGATCGTTTGTTAAGACCTGAGAAACTTGAAACGCTGCCAGAAGATCCTGATGCAGCTAAAGTATTTGAATACTGGTTCAAAACGTTTGAAAGTTTTCTATCTGCTGTTACAAATGTTACGGATAACGAAGGAGCTGTGAATCGACTTGCCCTGCTGACTAATTACTTGTCACCTCAAACATACGCTTACATAAGTGAAGCTACAGAATACGAAGAAGCCGTACAATTACTTCGTTCGTCATACCAAAAGAAAAAGAATGTTACTTTCGCCCGCCACGTCTTAATGAAAAGACTGCAAGCACAGAATGAAAGTATTTCTCAATATGTTCACGCTCTCCGTGGTCTTGCAAAAGAATGTTCCTTTCAAGCAGTATCAGCAGAAAAGTACAAAAATGATATGACTAGGGACGCTTTCATCAACGGAATTCGATCTGATACAACCAGAAGGAGGCTTTTAGAGGAAGAAACCTTAGATTTGGACACCGCTATAAAAAAAGCTGAAATATTGGAAGTGGCTAAGCAACAAACTGAACTTTACGCTAAATCCCTTGATAAACTTAACAGCGATTCAACTGACCGAAACAGAGATTCAACTGACCGTCTAGCAACTACTTTTGTTCCCAACGACAAGGTCTCTAACAGCGAAGAAAATGTCTCTTTAACTGCTACAACTTCACGTTTCAAACGTTCAAAGAAAAAGTGTTTTTTTTGTGGTGGAGCTCTGCACGCTGGAGGAAGGTCTAACTGCCCAGCTAAGAACAGAGAGTGTTACGGATGTGGAAAACTGGGACACTACCAAAAGGTATGCCAAAATAAAAACAAGAAAAATATTTCAGCTGTTGGAACTGTAAATGACGACTGTAAAAACTCTTTAGCCGTTCTCGCCAGCGCACCGTGCTGTTTGAAGCCAACCGTAGTGACCGGTTTCTTGAAGGATGTGAAGCTCGATTGCTTGTTAGACTCTGGTGCCTCTGAAAACTTCATAAATAAAAAGGTTGTCGATGAATTGAGACTCAAAATCTTTGGAGCAAAAACGAATGTCGCTATGGCCTCTCAAGCATTCTCAGTCAAAGTGCTTGGTAAAGTAAAAGAAACTTTAAAGTTAAAAGGACGAACCTATGACAACCTTACGTTAGGCGTAGTCCCTAAACTATGCGCTGACATTGTCTTGGGACAAGCTTTTATGAGACAGCACGAGGAAGTAGTTTTTAAACTGGGAGGATCAAAAAAAGGTTTGGTAGTAGCACATTGTGGAGTAGCTGCATCTCGAGTCCATACCCAGAGACTTTTTCGCAATCTTATCCCCGGATGTCAACCGATAGTTACGAAATCACGCAAATTTAACAACGATGATCGACAGTTTATCCATAACGAGGTTAGTAAACTTCTTAATGACAACATTATAGAGCCGTCTTATTCTCCATGGCGTG
Organism: Diplosoma virens; assembly: GCA_963680785.1. Lineage (NCBI taxonomy): Eukaryota > Metazoa > Chordata > Ascidiacea > Aplousobranchia > Didemnidae > Diplosoma > Diplosoma virens. The sequence continues at coordinate 263,095 of CAVMFT010000056.1, read as the reverse complement.
CTCAAGTACTGGTAACGAAAGATGAACGCCATAAACGCCGAATGGTTGTTGATTACTCCCAAACTATTAACAAATTTACGCTACTAGACGCTTACCCTCTACCTAACATAGATGAGCAAGTAAGTGAAATTGCAAAAGGTACAGTTTTTAGCACCTTAGATTTAAAGTCTGCTTATTACCAACTTCCATTATGTCCTGAAGACCGACCATATACGGCTTTTGAAGCCTGCGGCAAGCTATACCAGTACACCCGTTTACCATTTGGAGTCACAAACGGTGTTTCCTACTTCCAACGTGTGATTGACCAATTGATTGACAAATATCGTTTAAAGGGAGTTTATGCTTATGTTGATAACATCACTGTTTCTGGCTATGACAAGGCTGACCATGATTTAAAACTAAAGGCGTTACTAGCAGCTTCCGAAGCTGAAAACTTAACCTTTAACACTGATAAATGTGTGTTTGAGAAAAACCAAATAGACTTGTTAGGATATCGTGTGTCTCATCTAAAGATACGGCCTGATCCCGAACGATTGCGCCCTCTGCGTGAACTACCCCTGCCTAAAAGTAAAACAGAACTTCAAAGAGCGATCGGTATGTTTTCATACTATGCAAAGTGGCTTTCTGATTTTTCTTTAAAAATTAAACCCCTTATTGAATCAAACAAAAACAATGTTTTTCCTCTATCTAATGAATCGGCAGGAGCGTTTGAAATGCTTAAATCTGAATTAACTTCTGCTTGTTTAACTTGTGTAAATGAAGGATTGCCTTTTACAGTAGAATGTGATGCTTCTAACCATACTTTAGCAGCTAGTCTAAATCAAGGTGGTCGCCCTATTGCTTTTCATTCCCGGACTCTTTCTCCCAGCGAACGTCGATATTCGGCTGTCGAAAAAGAAGCGGCGGCAATCATCGACGCTGTACGAAAATGGAGTCATTTTTTATTTTCTAAACGCTTTCAACTAATCACCGATCAACGAGCTGTATCTTTTCTGTTTAACCCCCAACGTTTAGGAAAAATTAAGAATACGAAAATTCAACTTTGGAGAACAGAGCTGGGCAATTTTGACTACAATATTGTTCATAGGCCGGGCAAGCAAAATATTGTTCCAGATACTTTATCAAGAGTGTGTAGTGTGATGTACAACGGGCTTAATCTAGTGGAAATACACAAAGTACTTGGCCATCCAGGAGTTACTCGATTGTCACATTTCGTAAAAACCAAGAACTTACCATTTTCTGTCGAAGACGTCAAAAAGGTATGCTCAAACTGTCAAATCTGTGCTGAGATAAAACCGCGCTTCTTTCGAAAACCTGTAGAAACTCTTGTTAAAGCTATGCACCCATGGGAAAGATTGAGTGTCGACTTCAAAGGTCCGTTGCCAGGTAAAAATAAGTATGTTCTATTTGTTGTCGATGAGTTTAGTCGCTTTCCTTTTGCCTTTCCATGCAAAGACATGAGCTCAGCTACGGTAATATCATGTTTGTCAACTTTGTTCAACATCTTCGGATTACCACTTTATGTTCATAGTGATCGTGGTTCAAGTTTTATTTCCAGGGAACTAAAACAATACTTGAACGATCGAGGAGTGGCTACCAGTAGATCAACGCCATATCACCCTACTGGTAACGCACAATGTGAGCGAGTGAACCAAACTGTTTGGAGAACGGTAAAGTTAACGCTACGTAACCTGAATTTACCAGAGCTTTCATGGGAAACTGTGCTCCCTCAATCATTACATTCTGTTAGATCCTTACTATGCACGACAACTAACGCAACGCCCCACGAACGCTTCTTAAACTTTCACCGCAGAAGCATGCTGGGGCGCTCTCTTCCTAACTGGTTGTTGCAACCTGGGCCGGTACTGTTGCGGCGTTTCGTGCGAACAAAGAATCAACCCCTTGTTGACGTAGTGGAACTAGTTGAAGCAAATCCCAACTTCGCTATCGTAAAATTTTCAGACGGTAGAGAGTCAACAGTTTCTGTTGCAGACTTGGCTCCTTCTCCGACCCGCGAAGTGGAAGCAAATGAAATCAATCCTTATGTCCCTTATCCTACCAGCGAAGCCGAAACAAGTGAAGTCAATCCTTCTGTCCCTTCTCCAACTCACGAAACCGAAGCAAATGAAATCGATCCTTATGCCGTAGGTCGACCACAATCAACGCCCAACGCTCCTTTGAATGAATCTCAAAGCAGTGAACTGCGTGAAGAGAAATCTCAACAAGCACTGCCTTCCAATTCCCGAGATGAAAATCGTTCAGACTTGAGACGCTCGACTAGAACGCGTAAACCACCGGACAGATTTGGCGTATACATAACTCACTAATTTTGTTTGCTTTAATTTGCGTTTTATTTTTCGATCGTAGGAAGATTATCATGATTTAACCTGGACTCGAACCACCGTAACACTTGCCTTATTCATAAGTTTATTCATTTTTCTCGTTGTCATCTTTCTGTGTAACTTGCTGCCTTGCGCGAACTTTTTAAACTTTAAATAGCACTCTGGTTTTGTTTAATGGATTTTAGCTGATTTAATTTCAAACGCTTAATTCTATTTCAATTATTATTATTGCTTTCTTTTCAGATTTTAGTCATAATTTTGTGAATAAAAGCCTAGTTTACGGTTTACTTTATGACACCACGTAAATATCATAATTTTTGCAAGTAAAATGTTGTTTTAAATTAATTCAAAATTACTTGCAAAAATTTTAATTTAATTTAAAACAACATCTTTAAATTTAATTTTGAATTTAAAACGTATACAGAAAAGTCGTTGACAATAAAATGCTAATTGGTTGAATCTGCCTACGATAAAAAGTCTAGAAATAGACAAATAAACTTTGAAAAAAAATAAACATGTTAATTTCCACCCTTAAGGGTGTTTGCTTTTCGATGCCAATGCGAATAATGGAAATAACCATCTTAAGTATATAATCACATGCTTGCTGCATGGAAATTACCATCTTTTTCTAAAAAATAACAGGCAGAAGGTGGTAAAAACCATGCTTTTTAAAATTTCGATCCATAAGGTTGTTAATTTCCACCCTTAAAAATACCCAAAATTTACAGTGTAAATACGGTACATTGAAGTGTTTGTGCAAAAGTTAAAAAGCATAATAAGAAAATGGAATGATAAAATTGACAAAAATAGCTTACAGTATATGTGATTGGCTTCTTGTTGTATCATTATTTCTCCTTCAGCAGGTTAGGTTTGTTGCAAAGCCTTAGCGAGCATCATCATCTTCATTATCATGAACAGGATATCTTCTTACTTTCCATACTCACAGGACTAGGCTGAAGGCGCTAAACTTAATGGCTCGGTCAAGTAATTAACCCAAACTACTTTCTAAATATGCAGAATCTTTTTGTTTGTTTAATTTTGTTATTTGTTTTATAGAGCTGCTTGGTAACGCCGCCAAGCGGAAAATACAATAATGTTGTAAAGCGTGTTTTTCAAAAACACAAAAAACGATAAAACTTGGAGTTGAATTTATAGGCAGCGTGGTCTTGTTTGTCATCAAGAGGGCGTTACCTGCTTACACGAATATAATCTATGTAAAAAACTTTGTTTTGTTTTTGTTTTTGTTTTTTTATTTTTTTTTTATACGAGTACAATAAATTTATATTGTGATGAAACAACCTTGCTTCCTCTAATACAACTTCTAAAAAAAATAGCTTAAAAATACAAAAATTCAAAAATACAATTCAAAAAAAAATACAACTTCTAAAAAAATAGCTGAAACGTGGTAGTATAATTTTAATACAAAGTTTACAGCCAATGTAATTGTAATTATTTTTTATTTAAAAGCTGAAATTTTGAGTATTAACTTCATTTCTTTGTCCAAGCAAATAAAACTTGCAGTTAAAACACTGCTACTTTGCAAGAAAATAAAAAAAAGTAATTAGATATATATAGAGGGGCAAAATTTCTTCTTCTTCGTTTTGAGGAAATAGAAGGTAGCTGGGAGGTCCACTAAATAGCCGGACATATTTCCGTCAGCCAGGTCAACAGCTTTCAAGTGGCAAATCCCGGTAACTGTTAAATGACCAGGCAAAATATGATGAATTCGAGGTGCTTCCGGTGTGGTAAAAAGAGAGACCATATACTCAGCATGGTAATGCGAAAAAAGAAAAAATATTTATAATATATAGCAACATCTAACGGATTTCAAGTATTTTAAATTTTAAAAATTTTCAAATTTTCATAAGCAGTTGAACAAAAGCAATTGGTTTTCTTGTTAAAAGCACAATTATTTGAATGAATAAAAAAAGGACTCTAAAAATCTTTTTTTTGTATAATTCTTTTTCCCAAATTTTTGAGTTATTCCCATCCATATTGTGATCTTGCAAATACACGTTTCACCAAATAGATTCGTTGTTCACATAATTACTTTCTAATGGTGTTAAATTTTGAGTTTACATCACACATGTGTTCTTTACATGTGATAAAAAAATGCCCTAACAGTTTCGCCTATGTAGAAGTCATCGCAATGCAAACACGGAATTTCATAAATTACTTTCTTGCTGTTGCTTTGGTTTTATTTGATGTTTTAAATTCGGCAAAATTTGCTTAATTTTTTGAACAGATTTTGTACATACTCTGATATTTTGGTTTATAAAGTTTAAAATTTCAATTATATCGGGCAAATAAGATAGGGTCACTATTTTTTGTAGTTTTGGCTCTTTTCTTGTTCCTCTAATTTGCTAAATTTAAATCGATTAAATGTTTTTTTTAAAAACAACTTGGGTGATTGTCATTTTCTAAAGCATGTCGCAGCATTCCCGTTTTTCTTTAAAATCTTTTGATTCCGTAATTAGTTTAGATGCTCTGGTTAATAAAGTAATGATAACACTTAATAAAGTCGGTGTTGTTTTTTTGTATATTTTAGTTGCCAAAACTCCATCTTTCTTCTTTATTACCTGCATATCCAGGAATGGCAATTTGTCTTATGTTTATGTTTCATTTATTGAGTCTCTTGAAGAAGGTTTAATGATATTATAATATACCGAAACATTAAGTTTTAATTATTGTTTTTATCTTTGATTAAAGATTTAACAGCAGTTCAGATTCTAAAATGTCAGAAAAGTATAAATAACGATTTTAAAGATCATGAAAAATTACTTAAATCAATTGTTTACAAAGTTAATTTTTAACAGAATCTGTGATTTTAGACAACCAGCGCATATGATGTATAGCATTATTACGAACTGGTACGCGATATCAGCAAATTAATGTTGATTTTAAAATTTATGTAAGATTTTCGTGCCAACTTTAGTCACAGCAGCATTGCTTTGCAAAAACTCAATTCATACTGATAATGATTGAGTTGATAATAATAGATAGATAACTGATAATAATTATAAGGGCGCGATCAAGTGGGGGAAGCAATGTTTCATCAAAATGAAGGGGGATTAAATCACCTATACAAACCTGCACAGTCAGGTTTCGAAAATTTGTTTGTTTTGGATCTCCAAATTTAATACGCGGGACTACAAAAGAATTTTGGGCGTTACAAATAAATCAACCCAAGAAACTACTTGAAAGCACGAACAAATTAACTAGATTTAATATAATGAATCTAGAAACCTTATTCAAATAGAATATTAAGATAAAAACGAAAAACACAAACAAAAATGTAATTGAAAATAAGTAAATTTCACCTTACATGGAGACTGATGTCGATTCTGTTTAAAACGAAAAAATTCTAAATTAAGAACTACATTTGGCGAGCGTGTAGTAGCTGCACCAATTCTTTGAAAAATTACTTCGACAAATTCAATAAAGAATGAAATTACGCGCCGCGAGAGATCGAACAGCAAGAAAACAAATTACGAAATTTGATTAAGTAAATTGAAAGCCTGAACGAGGCGAGTTCAAAATTTAACAGAAACGGTGAATGAAAACAATAAGTAACAGAAGTTAATACATGTAATAATCTTTTTTGCAAGCCGGAGGTTATGCAGTTCGCCTTCTGGACGGGACCTCACCGCTTGGCGTAATTGCGCTATGGTGCACATCGTCCGTCGCAACAAGTGATGTTTTAGTAGCGTTTGTCATCGACGCGCAGCGATGGTTTTAGTATAAAGCGAATAGAGCGGCCGTTTCAGGCCTCAAAACAAGGTTTCAAAAATAAACCACTAAATAAAAATTTTTCTCCTCCCTCTAAATCAGCGGTTTTCAACCTGGGGGTCGCTACCCCCGTGTGGGTCGTTTGGCGTTTTACTGGGGGTCGCGAGAGCTTTTGATCAACAATATAAAAAAACAAAACATTTAAGAAAAACAATATTTATAGTTATTATTTCAAATTTACTCAAAATTATTAATCGATATTGATTTATAGCCGTAACAGAATTACTTGACAAAAATCTTGTTAAAAACTTGTTTTGAGGAAAATTATGAACATTACAATTAAATATAAATGGTTTTATTGAGTTATTATACAGAATAGATTCAGCACAATTTTTTTAGTGAGTGGGAAAATAAAGGTCGAAACACGCAGCAAAATTGTTGAGTACGTATAAGCAAGAACAAGAAAAGAAAAAATTATACTGTAAACACAAACTACGTCCCAGGCCACGAATTACTACAGCTAACAAAACCCGGGGAGTTCTTAGCTATTAAAAGTGAATGATATAGAATAATTTTTAAAAATTTCTCATGTAGATACGGTACGTTGAAGTGTTTGTGCAAAAGTTAAAAAGCATAATAAGAAAATGGAATGATAAAATTGACAAAAATAGCTTCATATAATACAGTATATGTGATTGGCTTCTTGTTGTATCATTATTTTTCCTTCAGCAGGTTAGGTTTGTTGCAAAGCCTTAGCGAGCATCATCATCTTCATTATCATGAACAGCATATCTTCTTACTTTCCATACTCACAGGACTAGGCTGAAGGCGCTAAACTTAATGGCTCGGTCAAGTAATTAACCCAAACTACTTTCTAAATATGCAGAATCTTTTTGTTTGTTTAATTTTGTTATTTGTTTTATAGAGCTGCTTGGTAACGCCGCCAAGCGGAAAATACAATAATGTTGTAAAGCGTGTTTTTCAAAAACACAAAAAACGATAAAACTTGGAGTTGAATTTATAGGCAGCGTGGCCGTGTTTGTCATCAAGAGGGCGTTACTTGCTTACACGAATATAATCTATGTAAAAAACTTTGTTTTGTTTTTGTTTTTGTTTTTTTATTTTTTTTTTATACGAGTACAATAAATTTATATTGTGATGAAACAACCTTGCTTCCTCTAATACAACTTCTACACATAATTCATTACTATTTTTGCAAGCTTTGTTGCTTCTTTCTTTTTCCAATCCGCAGCCTTTATTATGTTGATTATTAAATAATTATAGTTTTACTTTTACTATGTGGCGGAGCAGAAATAAGAGAAAACAGAACGGAACTGAAGACTTGTTGACTTGGCATTTGAATCTTAGTTCAGCGTTTCTCAATCGGGAAAGAGTTTTTATAAAGGTACACCAATAAAGAGTGGCAAACGAGGGTTGAACAAGCAAAAGCAGAGTAACCATTTAAATTAACCAAAAACTAAGCAAGCTTATACTATAAGATTTGTGGTTCCTACCAGTGCAGTCTTGCACTTGGTGTTGCACTTGTATCACGCACGCCGAACCCGAGCTCGCATCACGCACGCCGAACCCGAGCTCACTGCCCGACCATGGTTCCGAGTTTTAAACTCTCATCAGGGACAGTCTGCTTACACGGGTTTAATTGCAGAGCTGGTCATATAAGAAAAGGTAAATATAAGATTTGTGGTTCCTACCAAGTTGCGTGATGCACAATGCCACAGGTGGTACTCTCTAGTGCCATCTGTCCCAAACTCGATATATTACAGCATCTGGTCATACGGCGTGCGTGATGCACAATGCCGTTCCTATCAGTGCAGTCTTTCACTTGGTAGGAACCACAAATCTTATATTTACCTTTTCTTATATGACCAGCTCTGCAATTAAACCCGAGTAAGCAGACTGTCCCTGATGAGAGTTTAAAACTCGAAACCATGGTCGGGCAGTGAGCTCGGGTTCGGCGTGCGTGATGCACAATGCCACAGGTGGTACTCTCTAGTGCCATCTGTCCCAAACTCAAGCTTATACTATTTAAAGTAAGTAACTATTATAAGTAGGCTAACTATTCAGAGAAAGCACGGAAACTTGCGTGCCGTAAATTAGTTGTTTTGAAACTGTTATTGTAACAACGTCAAGTGAAAACCAAAAAAAAGAAAAGTTGGATCCATTGCTCAAAAATTAAGTAAAGACCTGTTTTTTTATTGAATTGGTTTGTGGGTAAATGAAATACAAAACCTATTGGTAGGGGTAAACAAAAAAGTTTATGAAGCATACTTTAGTATGAATGTCAACAGTGTGGCTGAGTAGATAGAAGCTTTTTAATGATGAAGAGCACAATATCAGCATGATCCACAAACATAATTCTATACTAGAGTTAATAGCCTGATAAAATTATTTAACTACGGATACAAAAATCTTTCTTGCATATCGATCAATTACTGCTTTTTCGTTATCCAGAGTTTGCAAGGACAACCATTCGAAGTTTGATGCTTTTTTGGTTTACATGACTGTATGAGACTAGTTTCTCTGTATTGCTCGGAAGAAAGAACAAAACCAGGAATAAACGAATTGTAGAGCAAGATCTATGGTTTGCTCTGGCAGCTAGAGCCCGCCAAAATAAGTCATATCAACATAAGTCATATCAGAGTATTGCTTTGTGGGTGTCAAATTTAATTAATGTGTTATTTACAAGATAAATTATTTTAAATAATTTTTCTGTTTAATGCGCCTTCACAAACGCATAAAATAACCGACATAAGAATTTTTTTAAAAAAGGGGTCGTTAAGTTACATTGGGTTACAAAATGGGTCGCGGTGTGAAAAAGGTTGAAAACCACTGCTCTATAATAATAACATGAAAGATTTTTTAAGGCATAAACTTACAAATCGTGGAAACTTTATGTTTGAAGTTGCCACAATTTACTTGGTCATTACTTGTTAGTGGCAATACAGAGACTTTAAAATAGCTGTGAAAAGCGTGTTCATTTTCCGAAGACTTTTCATCTGACACTCATCGGGAGGAATCGTCAGAATGAACTGAGAGCAATCCAATCGTGCTTAAATCCTGATTGAATCCTGAAGTGCAATCGGATTGCTCTCAGTTTATTTTGACGATTCCTCCCGGTGAGTATCAGATGAAAAGTCTTTGAGGAATGAACACGCTTTTCAAAGCTATCTTAAAGTTTTGTACCGCTAATCGACTCTTTAATACAGAGACGTCATAAATAACTTTACAGGCAATTAGTCAAAGCAAAAAATGCTATTTATGGTAGATAAAGAAAAAGAAGTTTTAAGTAAATCATATGCTAAACCAGTAATTCTCAACTTTTTTACTGTGAGATAAATGTTCTTTAAAAAATGGAAAAGTATTAAAGATAACAAAACAAACTCAATCGACAGAAACCAAAAAATATAATCAATATTTTAAACTAAACTTAACGTTTTTTTGAGATATTAAAATAAACTATTTAGAAATCTCAGAATCATATGGCTAAATGTTTTAAATACTCACATCGTTTTACTTTAAATTTGACTTACTCTATGTCTCTACCAAGCGAATTAAAGCAACATCTTTGAAAAATCAAAGCGACATTAAATAATAAAGTTGAAGAAAAAGAAAATACAAAGCAAAAATTCAAACAAATAAAAAGAAAATACAATGATATTTTATTAGTTTTTAAATTCCACGAAAAAAATAAAATATTTGAAGATTAAAAGCAAGGAGTTTTATTGTATTTTACTTGTGATTTGTTTTTAGTTGTTTGCAAAATCTGCTTTTTGGCCTGCTCAATAATTTTTCTCTTGTTACTACTGTGACCTGCTTGTAAACAATCTTGGGCTAAAAACGTTCCATATTCGGTATAAGTGACATAAACAAAAAACCAAAACTAGATATTTAATTAAAGAAAGCCTTTACACAAAAAAGCAAATTTAAAATCAATTAATTTCAGATCAATTTTGAAACAAATAAGCAAGTAGGTTATAATGATAAGCAACAGTTTTTTTTGGTTTACTTGTTTTATAGACAAAAAAGTTGTTTCATATATTTTGTCTTTGTTTCACAACTCGACGCCAGTTGTAATGGTCCGGTAATTGAGTTCCTTTAAGGTCTTTAAATCTTTTAAGTGTTAGAAATTAATTTTAAAAAGCTTGCTTTGGCTTTGATTTGAATGTATGACGTCATGAACATTATCTGTGATAAAAAAACAACTTAAATTTTTATCTCAATAAACTTGAAAACTATTTTAGATAAGACTGCTGCAATCAAATCTATGATTATTTTAAATTTCTACGAGTTAGAAAAAATAGAAAAGCTGTTTTAAACCTTGATTTGAATGTACGTATAATGTCAAAGACAATAAATTTTACTTCTGGAAGGAAATTAACTGTGGTAAAAAAAATGACTGAAAAGTTAATTTTTGCTTTATTTATCAAATTTAAAACTTTTTAAAAAGAAATTTAGACTTACAGTAGATTTCAATAGTTCAATAGTATGTAAAGCAACGATTGCCGAGAGATTAATTGACAGAAATACAATTTACAGTGGGTTATGTAATGTAATACCGTAGTTTGTTTGAGAGTTTGTGGATTTGGATCTTAACGCTCGCGTATCACATAATGCCATTGAAGCATATAGCCAACAAAATACATATCCAGCAATAAGCTTTTTCTCGTTTTCACAAAAAACAGTTGGTGAAATGTGCTAAGAACTTTTGCCAAATATATGAGGAAAAATTAACCAACAAATCAAACAACTGCAACACCAAGAGCACAACTTTCCAAATATTTGCACAAAGTTTTGACCTCAACCGTACCTTAAAATATTTTTAAATTGGAATAAAAATATGCAAAAAAAATGTACTAATCTTTTTAAACTTATCAACTATACTGTAAGTTCAGACTTTTGCTTCAGTTGAGCAGATTTGCAGCGCTGTTGGTTTAGTGAAATGACCGCACAAAGCAAGGCTGTCGTACAACATTTTTGGGTTGCTTGTTAATTCAACATGCAATCTTGTATTTTAGGAAAATAAGAAATTTTTGCATATAAAATAGCAAAAACTATAATCTCGGCAACGTGGTGAAATAATTAAGAGCGCCGTGATTGATGGCGACCGTGTTAAACCTACTCGCGCCATTCTGATGAGTCCTTGTGGAAGAAATTTTGCGGCGCTTTCCTCGCTGGGTGGTTTTAGCAAGCAGCTCTGAATTTTGATGATATCTCTAAATAAAAACAAAAAAAATTCAAATAAAAAATTTCAACCGGATAGTAATATCATGGTATCTCTGGAAGCAGTTCGGGGTAAATACTTGACTATTGCTATATGTTATTAAATATCGTGGTTTTGGTATTAGTCTTGATGGTTTTGGTCTAAAAATTTTCCGATCTCATTCTCGATCGTGGTCTCGACCATTGAGATTTCGATCACATCACTTCTCAGCACATTATATTAAGCCTTATTTTTTGTCAGATGATCATTTTTTTATAACTGCGAAGAAGTGCTAAGCAATCTATTTAAATTATCATCATCAACTTTAAGTTAGTTTAGTATAAATAAGTTTGTGACTGTGTGTCCAGTATTGTATTGTTTAATAGATTAAAGTAAAGTAAAGTGAGACCGTGAACTATAATAGGAAAAAATGCATGCAGCTTAAATGTCCTCTCAGCGCTGTTGCAAAGCTGATTTTGACGATAGTAAAAAATTTTTGTAGGAAGAATTTTATAAAAATTTGCCATAAGGTTGAATTCATTTTTTAGTTTTACTCATTGAATGCATTTTTTCAATTAAATTTTATGCAATAATATTTGATTACTTAACAACACATTGGCCAAAATTATTATTTTCAAAAACCTTTAACAAAGAGCGACAAAAATAGTCCTCTTCAAGTTGAAAAAATTTTAATTCAAACTACTTATACTTGTCCAATAATCGAGAAAAACAATATCTAGAATATGTTGAGGCAAATTTTCTGCATCATTTTTCCCCAAAAGTGTTCAAGCATTTTTTTGATAGCAAGTTACTGCAGATCTGCAGTTTTTAATAAAGCAATCTAATCTCTATAACGTTTAAAACAATAGAGACAATTCTTCATATGACGTTTTAAATATGAAAACTTTTATTGAGCTCCTTTGATTTGCCGAAAACCACAAATTTTCTGACAAAACCGGCAGTGTCGTCTGCAGTGTGGCCGAGTGGTTAAGAGTGCTATGTTGATGAAGAACGTGATCAATATAGTAGATGTTCAAAACTTAGTCGTGTTACTTTGATCTATCTTTGGAAAATGCATTGCACGATATTCTTCTCTGTTTAATGTTTTTCGCAAACAGCTCTGAATTTGGGTCATATTTCTAAATAAAACTAGAAAAACAAATAAAAACTTTTAATTGGACAGCAATATCTTGGGGTTTTCAAAGGTATATCGCCATAATCGCTTGACGGCTGCCTTAAGTATAACGCCTTCAACGTTTTCCTGCTTTAAGATAAAAGGTATAAACATATAAAGAAAATAAGTAGGAGTTTTTCACAATTTTTGGTCTGTGTTCATCAGGAAAGTGCTTAATGACGTCGAGTCAAAGCGATTAGATAATTAAATTTCAGACCACAAAATTTTTTAATTTAACATTAGTTTTATTTTATTTGCCTTAACAGACTATTTCGCCTGCCTGGGATTGTCAGGAAGCGATTATAAATCTGAAAAAACAAAAAAATTGATAAAAGTTGATAAAATTACAGTTTAAACAAAGCGCTTGAATGCACGCGAAAAACGAAAACAACAACAAGAGAAAAACTAAGGTTGTAATATTGATCGATAAATGAATTTTATAAGTTTATCAGAAAAATTACAAATATTTCAGGCTGACCCCAAAAAATTTCTAAATAAACGCTCGGAGTTGGTTTCAAAATGTTGACATCGAAGTAAATTTAAATTACGAAGCTTTAATTACGCTGCCAGTTAATAAATATATCCACACACTCGGTTTACCTTATTTTTACATCTCACCTTTACCCACTTTCTTGATCAGCAAATAACCCTCCTCTACACTATACTTATCGAACTAAAAATAATTTAAAATTATATCCTGTAAAAAAAGTTTACTGTTTTAATTTCATTTCGTACCCTGATAATTTCTATTTTTAAACGCATCTCTTATGCACCTTTTGCCGTAGTTTCTAGTGCAGTCTATTTAATCAAAATTTTAACGCATTTTTAATGCAAACTTTTCAAATTTACGCGTTATTTTCAAACAATAGAGCCAGCTACGTAAAAAACTTTTTTTTGGCAATAAATATTCATTTATCGATCAATATTACAACCGTAGCTTTTCTCTTGTTGTTGTTTTACGTTTTTCGCCGGCATTCAAGAAGAAGAAAATTTTATTTATAGATACTAGCCAAAATTCAAACACCAACAGTGAAAGAATACAAAAACACGTTTAACAATGACAAGATCTAAATGACTGCAAAGTGACCGCTAATACAGGTATTCGAGTTGCAGTTATTGTCAAGTTAAATTCAAACAAAGAAAATTAAACCAACTAACAAATAACAAACAATAAAAAAATAAAAAACTGATATTTTGTAACATTTAAACTAACGAACAAAAGCAACAATACGCTATCAGACGAAAGTTCAACAACACTACGAACTATTAATACAATAAAAAACATAAGATCAAAAAATATCGTTTAACAAAACAAAAAAAAGCATCTATGTGACCTAGGTTAGCAATATAGTGTGCACAAATCTTATGTTTTTGAGAAAATTTAATCTATTCCTTTCTAAAACGTTTGAATAGTAAGTTCCGGATTGAAATAGGTATGGAATTCCATATTTTGATTGCATTGAAAATAAAAGATATCTGTAATTTACTAGATGAATAACAAGACAAAGATCGAGTAATTAAATTGATTTCCAGTTGAATATGAGTGACGAAGGTTTACCATTGAAAACTGATCGATTAGGGTTTGGGGGAGGGAAGAAGTAAAAATTTTTTGCCTAAATTTTGCTATTTTATTTTTATATAATTATCTTATTGGTAATATTTCTAGCCTGTGATACAGCGGTGCCAACTTTTGTTTATATGACTTAGTTTTTGTGATAGCATAAATGGCTTTATTTTGTATAACTTCTAATCTTTTAAGTAAGATTTGTATGTGGAACCCCATGTAACAATTCCGTATTTAATATGTGGATAAAACAAGGAATAATATAATATTCGAAGAATTTTACTAGAAAAATAAGGTTTACACTTGTAGAGAATACCAGTGGCACGAGCAATTTTTGATTCAATATAATTTAGGTGTTTACTAAAATTCAGATCCTTGTCTAAATAAATACATAAATATTTTAAGTTGGCTAAAAAGCGCTTGATTGAAGGCAATATTAATATTTACGCTTTGTTTAAACTGTATTTTTATAAATTTTTAACAATTTGTTTTGCTTTTTCAGATTTATTTTGCTTTTTCAGATTTTTCAGCCCCCTGACGAGCCCAGCAGGCGAAACAGTCTGTTGGGGCAAATAAAATAAAACTAATGTTAAATTAAAAAATTTTGTGGTCTGAAATTTAATTATCTAATTAAAGTAAATAATTATGTATTTTAAAAAAATTTTTATCTCATTATTTATCCTCCTGATTTGCAAGAAAGCGACGGAGGCGTTAATACGTAGGGTAAGCAATTACCCCGATCTGCTTCCGGAGATGCCAAGATATTGTTGTCCACTTTGAAATTAATAAAGATATGACTCAAATTTAGAACTGCTTGCCAAGACCACCAAGCAGGGGAAAGTGCCGCAAAGTGTCTTTCCCAAGGACACAACAGAATGGCGCGAGTAGGTTTTAAACCGAAACTTTGTCGATCACTATCCCGACGCACTAACCACTCGACCACGCTGCTAAGATTTTATAAAATAAGTTTAAATGCTGTTTGCAGAAAAATTATGCACTGCAGATTTTCTTGAGTTTAAATGAAAAAAGATTTTATCTAATTATATTTGAAATTAAGGTAAGAAAACTTTGTACGAGAAGCAAAACAGAAGAAGATAAGCTCTAAATATAATGCTACCGATACTTTTCTTTGTCTGAAGGATCTCAAATCTCGCTTCATTAACTATGATCGAAAGCGTTATATTAAATTTATAAAATAAGTTATATAGTAAATAAATTATAAAAGACTATCCCACGCGGGTATCGAAATAACTATATTCCGTGTTGGGATGCAGAGTGTGAATCCCTCTATAAAACCTTTCTGCAGTCTTCTCAGGGAGACAACTTAAGTTTGGCTGCTACAGCTCTGCTTGCCAAGCTTGACAGAAAGCGGAGGGATCGATGGTCCGAAGCAGTTCGGAGCATTGGCTTCTCACACTCTAGTCGAAAAGCGTGTAGTATTTTGAACAACCTTACTGGTAGGTCACGACACTCTCCTCGTCACTGTCCCGTTTCAGCCGATGCTATTGCATCTCAGCTGGTTAGAAATGGGAAATACAAGGCTGTTGACCGCAAGTCATCTCGACTTGTCTTTCAAGAAGTGTCTGACCTTTGGAGGACCACATCACCAGACGCAGTGAATATCTCTGACAACTTTTCACAGAGAGAATTTACTGCTACCCTTCAACACTTAAAACCAGGTAAAGCTCCGGGACCTGATTCCATCTGCCCCGAGCTTATACTCCATGCCGGAGCTGCTTTGAAGTCCTGGTTACGTGATTTCCTTTCTTCCTGTTTGCGCCGACTCAAAATTCCCAAGATCTGGAGAAGAGCGCTTGTGGTCGCGATCCCAAAACCAGCAAAGCCCGTGGGGTACCCAAAGAGTTATCGACCGATATCTCTGCTCTGTGTCCCCTACAAGATCCTCGAGAGGCTTATCTACGCCCGCGTTGAACCATTAATCGATCCACTGCTCCCTAAAGAGCAGGCTGGGTTCCGACGCGGGAAGTCAACCGTAGATCAAGTTGTTCTTCTAACCCAGAACATCGAGGATTCTTTCGAGGCTAAAAAGAAGGCCGGTGCCGTATTTATCGATCTGACAGCTGCTTATGACACTGTCTGGCACCGTGGCCTTACCTGCAAGCTGCTGAGACTACTTCCGGATAAGCACATGGTCAAAATGATTATGGAGCTTGCCCAGAATCAAAGTTTCACCCTTACCAGTACCGGTGACAGCAAGCAAAGCAGGCTATGCCGTCTTAAAAACGGTGTTCCTCAGGGATCAGTCTTGGCTCCCCTCCTATTTAACACCTATACGTACAATTTTCCTTCCATGATTTCCAGAAAGTTTGCTTATGCTGATGATTTAGCATTGTTGCACTCTTCTGGAAACTGGAAGAACTTGGAGGGGACCTTAAGCCAAGACATGTTCACACTTTCAGCGTATCTCCAGACTTGAAGGTTGAAGCTCAGTCACACTAAGACAGTGACGGCAGCCCTTCACTTAAATAACCGAGAGGCCAAATGTGAGCTGAAGGTCTACAACAACGGTAGACTTTTACCGTTCTGTCCAACCCCTATTTATCTTGGGGTAAAACTGGACAGATCGCTCACGTTTTGTCACCATTTAGTGGCATTGCTTAAAAAACTATCCTCGCGCGTCACATTGCTGAGGCGACTCGTGGACTCGGGATGGGGTGCTGGTGCTAAAACACTACGCATAGCCACCTTGTCTCTAGCCTACTCAGCAGCTGAGTACTGTGCGCCAGTCTGGTGTCGCAGTGCTCACACTCGCCTCATTGACAGTGTCTTAAACGACGCTTTGCGCATAGTTACGGGATGCCTGCGTCACACTCCAACGGACCACCTACCTGTACTCTCAGGCATCCAGCCAGCTGAGCTTCGCAGAATGGGAGCGACACTCTCCTTGGCTTACCGTGGATCTCTGGACCCTGATCATATTCTGTATGGTCTTTTAAGTGGGTCCTCAGACACTCGCCAAGTGAGACTAAGATCCAGATGCCCGTTTGTGCCAGCCGCGCGGAATCTCTTGGACAACCTTGCCAGACTTGGTATCCGCGCTTCTGAATGGACAAATCACAAATGGAAAACGGAGGACTGTGAAAATGCTTCCAGGCTCCGTGCTTTTGTGCCCGAGACCGGTGCCAGGCCTGTTGGGATGGGCTTACCCCGAGAAGCTTGGGTTAAGCTCAACCGCCTGCGGACTGGTGTTGGGCGATTTCATTCGTCCATGCACAAATGGGGTCTGGCTCCTTCACCTAATTGCGAGTGTGGCGCCTCTGAGCAAACCGCAGACCATGTACTAACAGCGTGCCATGTACATCGGGCACCACATGGAGCACGAGGTCTGACGGTTTTGGATGACGAAACTCGATGCTGGCTTAATAACACCACTGCCAGCATCTGATCCAAACAGTGCAGCATTCTGGGGTAGTAAAAGGATAAACCCTCGGCCCCAGTCCTGTTTGTGTCTGACCTGCAGTGAATGCCCTTTAAACGACGATGACGACGACGACAAAGAGCGTTATATTTAGGGTTGCTGAAATAATTTTTCAAAAAAGGCCAAATAGACTGTCCAAAAAAACCAAACGTAAAAAATAAGGTCAGATTATTTTTTCTCTATTAAGGTTTTAAATTTAAAGTAAAGACCAAAAAAAGGTCATCACTTTTAATCAATTTCCAAAATCTCTATTTTCATCCAAAATTTAAGGTAAAGACTAAAAAAAAATTATCGCTTTCAATCAATGTCCAATATTTCCTTTTTTTATCCGAATTTTAAGGTGAAGACGATTAAAGATTTAGTCAATAATGAAAATCCTGACACTTTTGCTCACGAATTCTTCTAATTTTCAAACAAAAATTCTGACTTCTAAGAATACAATTTTGTTTCAGAAAAAAGACTAAACGTTAAATTTGGAAGCCAAACACCTTTAAAAACGGCCAAGTTTCTCAGATTTGGCCTCGAAAAGGCCAATATGGCAGCCCTGGTTATATTTAGTGCATTTAAGCAAAAATAGCCTTTGACGAAAACATGTTTTTGTGTGTGTAAATGACCATAAGTTTAGTACAATGTATGGTTTTTAATATTGTTAAGATAAAGTCGGCGTCAATTGCGCAAACAATGTTTAAAAACAAATAGGAGCTAAATTTTTGCAGTAATTCTATTCGGCCTAGCTCCACAAACGTCCTTTTTGTAACACTTCACGATAAAAAAGGAAAGTTTTATTTTTAGCCGACATATTTGTTTTACACATAAACACAAGTATAGAAGAAAAATTTGCAATGGTTATATTTTATAACCAAACAAAAGGAGTGTTAACTGTTTTGGTCATATGGCTATGTAGTATTAGAACAAGAAAGGAATAATAAGACTTGAAAAAAATGAAAATTGATGCTAGTTTATGCTGTTGTACAAATAGATTAAGATTTGGGTTATATATTTTGCCACTAACTAACATGCGGAAAGTGATGAAACCCAGCCAATATTTGCAATATAAACAGCAGCAAATAAGATAACAAATTTAAATTAAATTTTTAACAATTAACATTTAGCATTTTTTAGCAATAATGACGTTAAAAAAGAGGACAGAAGAAAAGGAGGGGGCGCATTTTAAGTTCTATTTTTTTCCAACTTGAATCTAAAATATGGCTTTTATAGTTTGTTTAAATCAAGTGAAGATCTTTCCTTTGTTTTCCCTTGTTATTTTTAATTTCTTTAAAGTAAAGTGTGGTTAATGGAAGAATATAAGTTTATAAATATAAAATGAGGTTCATTACAAGTAAAGACAAAAAAAACAATTTTTTTAAGCTGTCATTATGCTTGCATTAAAAAGAGGAAATTTTTTTATGGAGGACTATTTTAACAACTTTTTGGGGGACTGATGCGGGCACTCTGTTTACTCTATATTGAAGCCATCACTGCGAGGAACGTCAAAAGCGGGAGGATCAGAAGGAAAACTACCCCCACTGCCTAGCAATAGTTTTGAAACGAGGTGCACACAAGGGTAAGATATTGCCCTTTGAAATTCACAAGAAAAAAGTAATTGATTACACCGTTTCTACAATAAATAATCTCGAACAAAATTAAATTGAACAAAGTTTGTAAAATGTTTACTTAGGTTTAGGGTTACAAAAATTTTTTTGAAAAGGGCCACACTGCAAATAACAGTGATTTAGCAAGGGGCAAAATTTTTAAAAAAGTCACTTTTTTTCAAAGATCAATCGCAACAAATGCAAATTTTAGTGTATTGGAAACTATTTTTATTAAAAAGTCAATCAAAACCAAAATAAAAAAAACGTTTAAAAGGAAAAACCTTTTTTACTGCAAAGTAAAAAAATAAATAAATTGCATTAGTAGAGTTTAAGCTTTATGAGCCAAAGGTCATTTTGGCTCATCAAAACTAATTTGGGGACAAGAAAAGAAAAGAATGCGGCTTAATTTTACCGCTGAAAATTTTTTTTAAATAGGAAATGGAATTGAAATCATCTTGAAGGGTTTTGGTCTTACATTTTGAATAGGAAAAATCGCCAGAATGAAAAAGACACAAGCCGAACTAAGTCATAGAGTAAAAAGAGATTGTTTGATTGTCATTGGTAGAGAATGTTTGACCAATGAGAAGAGATAAGGTTAAGAGAGTTTTAAGCTATAGTCAAAATCTTTTTTTTAACAAAGAATAGGGTTGAAAAGATTTAATAAAAGTAGTTTCTCGAGCGGAAAAGTAAAAATTAAAACTTTCGTGAGTAAGAATAAATAATTAATCTGTTGTCGCTGTAACGAAGGGAACATGTTTTCCAAAAGATTTATGTTTTCCAAAAGATTCTGATTAATGGAAGATTTGTAAAAAAGGCGATTTTCGGAGCTACTATTAGCTTTACAGGGCAAGGAAGATTACCACAGCTTCTTGGGGGAAGATCAGTGACAGACTTGAGAATGTGTTGTTTAATACGCTCTTGCAAGCTTCGAAATGTGCTACTAACGTACCGTCTACCATAGTGGCATACAAATTGGTAGATAACATTGCTACAATGATGAGAAATTAGCACATCTTTTTTAGTTGCTGGTAAGAGCTGTCAGATTGTAAGAACAACACGCGATTAGACGGCAATCAGCATAATTGTTTGACTGCCGTGATGATTTGATTTTTGAATCTCGTCGAAACTCTTTCTATCCCTGGAACAAGAGTTGCACAAAAAAATTTTCCTGCTTTGTAAAGAGGCTTGACACTAATTTTTAGATAAAAGTAAAGTTAATTATATATTCTGGGAAGCTACTGTTAATAAAATAGATCGAAGTTTGTCCAAATTCGCTTGCAATTTACTTTTTGAGAAGATCATAAACTCCTTTTTAAACAAAGTAACAATAAGAATAATTTTGTATTTTGGGGGGCTTCAATCCTCAATTTTTTCCTCACCTACCTTAATCCTTATTTTTCTTCATCTTCCCTACAGTTTACTTAAAAAAAATCAACAACTTCCTTTCCTTTTTAGAAGTATTTGTAGAAACTTAGAAAGGCAAGAATTTGAATATGTTATTTTAGTAAATCAATACATAAGCTGGAATCCGTCTAACCTCTAAAATCCTTAACCAATTAAAGATCTTTTACTTTATAACTCAGTTCGACTGGCTTCTTCTTTATTCTGACAATTTTTTCTAATTAAACTGTCAGATGAAAAGCTTTAGGAATGATTCCAATTTTATTTGATGCTTTTTAAATTCTATACTACAAACCGTCTTATAAAAAAACATTTTTGGCTCTTCACTAAGTTCTTCACCTTAATTTTTCCCTATTACAGTAAAATTAACATTTGTTGAGAGCGCCTTTCAACGAAAAAAGTACCTTTCTCTAAATTTTGCCCTTCCAGCCGAAAAATTTTGGCACCCCTGATCACTGAATGCAATGCTATTTTTTTCATTTGCAACATTTTTTGATAAAAGCTTTTATGGAATAGACTAAATTTTGATTCAATAAAAAGATTAAGTAATGTCGTTCGCGTCTACATGGCGGTTTATGTCATAGTTTTGATCACATTTACAAGTTTCTAAACAATATTTTCAAATACTTTCTGAACATTTTTTGCTTAAGACACTGTTTAAAAATATGTAAACACTCATGGCGCCAGAGCCAAACCAAAATTTGCAAATGTTTCAAACGATCAAGAACTTACAATTAAGTTATATTCAATTCAAGAAAGACAACATTTCTAAGATACCAAAAAATTAATGCGAGTTGTGAGTTTGCTGCTTCAAACCTATTTTATCGAATGGCAGTGTTTATCTGGTATTCTAACTTGATCACAGTTACAGCTGAAAAACCGGGTTTTCATTTAACGTGTTGTTGCAAATTGTATAAGAACACGGAAAGCTTTAAAACTTACAAGAGAATATTTAAATTGATTTTTAATCCTTAATAAAATGAGTGAGCATGGCTGTATATACTTTTTAAAGTAAAATAATTTCAACGATTAATGAATAATTTTTTCTAGAGATGTAAACCCGTAAAATTTATTTAACTTGCCAACAAAAAGATTTCTTATCTGGTTATGCTTCTCCAAGTCTTTAGAAAATTGTATTTCAATATGTGAGATAAGAGCATTCAAGCCTGATGACATCACACTGCTTATATCATACGCTTTTCTCTGTACATTAGTGTCAATTTATCTTTTCTGAGATAAAGTAAAGGTTCTCTTTTATGAAAAACCTAAAACCTATTTCAGTTAAGGTTTTAATGTATAATATAAATGGCAAACTTCAAATAATTTTTAATAGAAAAAACAAATAAATGCACAACAAAACTTAAACAAATAGGATGTTAAAATCGTACATTATCAAGAAAGCTTGGATATAGTCCTATTTGCAACTTTTCACATTTCTAAATTGGTAAATTTAAAAAGAAAAATAACCAATTTCTCCTGAAAGTCACAACAGCTGATGTAATCATCTAAACCTGGCTTGTGCAAAATTACATTTGGGATTAGCAGCTCTTTTATTACGCACAAATACCTTTATGTTCTTACAAGACGTACCTCTACCGAGTGCAAAATTGTGCTTTTGGATAAATTAACCTTTTGACTTAATACTTTTGACTTAATTCAGACTTTTGATTTAATCTTTTGACTTAATTCAGGTTGGCCTGTATGCAGATAATCTGCAATACTCCTCAGCAAATTTTCGCACACCCTTGGCAAAGTCTTGCGGTGTACCAGGCTGCCCAGAAACCCAGTTTGGGAATAAATGACGTATTCAATATAAATTCATTTTAAGTTTGTTTTGAAAGCGCCTAAAAGTAACAACTGATGTTTTAAAGTTAAAAACTAAAAGCTAAATATTTGATTTTTATTTCAGTCAAATTTTTAAATTAAAATTTTCATTCATTCATTCATTCATTTTTATTTTATTCTTGACCACCAACATGATCAGTAAATTTTACACATTTAAAGGTAGTCCGAGAGTCAAGAAAAGGTAGACTCAGGAAAACGTCAGACGTTAAAACATGCAATAAAACGGTACGGAAAAAAGAAAGAGAAAAGAAAAACTGGAGCATGCCTGCGTCACCAAAAGAATAAAAGAAAAAGAAAAGAAAAAAAAATTCAAATTAAATTGTACACAAGTGTAGACATCCGAGCCATATGAAGAGAATGTTGTATAATCATGGGTGGGAGAAACAACAAACTCTGTGACCAAAGGGGTCAAGACCCAAAAGGGGGTCTGGCAGGCAAAGAAACCCACCAAAAGAAATCCTGCCGCGGGTCAAAAGGACCATTTCAATGTATATGGTCGGAAAAAAAATAAATCAAAAAAAAAGAAAAATAATTTTAAACTACTAATTTAAATTGCTGTTAAACTTTGGAATTGGAGTGTCATCTGTAATCATTGCTTGACCGATAGGTGACAATGGTTGCTTGTTTTCATTTGAGCTATCTAACAAAAACAAAAGACAAAAACCAAAACCAAAAGACTTATTAAAAATAATTAGTTACTATTTAGCATTTAATTTTTAAAATATCGCTTAATATTTAAATTAGCTCCGACATTAATAAAGAAATAATGGATTACTCAGTGTATTTGCACGCAAATTTGTGAAGGTTTTTGCAAAAGGACCCCAAACTTTGTTTTTTATTTTTCAATGAGTTTGGAACTTTATGCCAAAACATAGGACCACGATAAGATATCGACTGTTGACACAACGAATTAAAATACAACTTCGGTATATATTTAGATTTATTTCGAGTATTATAATTAGACGTTGCTTTTGTAAATACATCTAGAAATACAATTGGATTTTTACCAATGTTTTGTTTAAACATCAACACATTTATCTCTTTAAATAGCATTTGATTTATGTTTAATATCTCATATTTTGACATGATGTCATTAACGTTGTAATTTCTTTTTAAACCAAACGTCATCCTAATAAACTTATTACATAACTGTTGTAATTTGTTGACGAAAGTTTTATTACTGTAGCACCAGTTTGTTATACAATATTGAAGATGGCTGTTAAAAAAAGAGTGATATAAAGTAAGAAGAGATTTTTGGTTTAAAAAAGACCTGATCCTTCTTGTTGCTCCGAGACAACCGCGAAGTTTAGACAATAAATATTTCATGTGTGGACACCAAGAAAGATATTCATCTATGTAGACACCAAGAAATTTTAAAGAGCTGACTTGTTCTATTTTATTATTTCTGATAAACAAATTTAGGTTTATATCTTGTGTGTTGGAATGTTTGGAACGAAACAGCATGCATTTTGTTTTTGATGTATTTATTGACAGTTTGTTGGCAATTAACCATTGATCAATGCGACTAAGCTCGTTATTGCCCTTTTTGAAGAGTTTGTGAATGTTTTTTTCTTTAATAAATACACTTGTATCATCAGCAAACATAATTTGTTCACTATTTTTGAGGCATAATCTAAAATCATTAATGTACAGTAAGAAAAGCAAGGGACCCAGAATAGAACCTTGAGGTACCCCATGAGTTATTTGGTTAATGTTTGAAGAAAGAACACCATTGCATACAACTTGTTGAGTTCTTCCAGCAAGATAACTCGTAAACCATTTTAGGGCAATTCCTCTAACACCAAAATGTTCAAGCTTAGATAGTAAAATAGCATGGTCGATAGTGTCAAAGGCTTTTTACAAGTCCAGAAATATACCTAGGGTACATTGTTTAGATGCAAGTGATCGAGTAATTATATCCACCAGCACTGAAACTGCATGTGAAGTAGAGTGATTTTTCCTAAAACCAAATTGTTTATCATAAAAAAATTGTTGTTGGTTTAAAAAAGCATTTAGTCTCTTGTAGCTAATGTGCATTATGACGCAACAATGCGCCAGTTTGACTACAAGAGTTTTTACCTCGCACGTGTTAACATTCTTGAGTTGTAAGAATTGAAAATTGTAAGACTTGAATTGTAAAGTGAGTTGCAAAATTCAGTTGTAAAGAAAGAGTTGCGAATTAAATGCGAAGATTAAAGTTGTAAAATAAAGTCGTGAAATTCGATTGTGAATATACAGTGATAAAATTAAGTGGTAGAGGAAAAATCATTCTTAATATGTTAGCCACCTTTCGCTACGTAAATGGCTACACAAATGGTGACCCCGACGTGATCTCGTACCTAAGAGAAGACGCTTTTATCAACATAACCTCGAAGTTTTATTAACAAGCTTAATCAACGATCAACAGCGATAATAGAAGAGGATTCAGCACAGCGAGACCAAGAAGATTAAATATATAAACTTATAGACAAAAAGATAAGTTGTTATTGATTTTATAAGCGAAACATTAAAATAGAATTGTAAGTGCTAATTTTATGTTCAATTTTTAACTAGTTTTTGGCGGACAATTTTATTAATAGTAGTAACAACATTTACGAGTTAAAAAGCAGTCTTTTTTTAAACTTAAGCTTGACTAAATATTGTGACGTCATAATGTATTACTACTATCTGGTGTTATGTGCTTTAGTTGCCGCGTTAATCATTTTAAGTTGTAGTTTTGTATTCTTGATTTTTTACTATCAGACCAAACGTAGGTTTCACGAAGCGAGACCTGACATGTCGCGGCCTGCCCCAGCAACATTCTCCCCTACAAGAGCTCCCTCTAGTGATAGATCAAACTCAGATTTACGTGGCAATAGGGAAAATAATAACGCTTCTTCGCCCGGAAATAGTTTTGGAAATATGCATTTGCCATCTTTTTGGGAAAATGACGCCAGCGCTTATTTTTCAACTGTCGAATTGATGTTTCAAGAAGCTAATATGATATCAGAACGGTCCAGATATTTAGCTCTTGTCACGACCTTGTCTCGAGACGCCAGTGTATTTAAGTCTGTGGCACATCTGCTAAAAACAACTAACGCGGTAACGCCTTATTCGACTTTGAAAGCTGCTATCCTCCGGTTATATTCCAATGCAGGCGGTGAGGATTTAGAGACCTCGTTAAACGATTGTGTCCGTGGCGATGACAAAGTCTCGAACTACTTGGCCCGGCTTAGGTCCATATTCGCATCCCGTTATTGCGAACCGACTACTCTCCAGGAAGACATACTTAAATCCCGCGTACTGCAATCGGTGGACACTCCGACCAGGCTTGCATTGTACTCGTACGAACAAAGCACGGTCGATGAATTGGCTGCACATGCTGACCGTCTCCTTTCTCTGGCGAAATCTCAGCCCGCTACTCCCACGTCAAAGGTAAATATTACATCAACAAAACCGCAAGAATTGATAAATGAAATGCTGGATTCACGCATAAACCGCCTCGATCGCGCTTTTGCCCAGTTTTCAACCCCTCCCCGATTTACTTCGCCTCCAGAACCAAACACTCCTATAAATCGACTACCGAATGTAGCACAACCATACAAGTCACTAGCTTGTTGGTATCACGAAACTTACGGCAATCGAGCTACCAAATGCAAAGGCAAACCGTGTCCTTGGGCCCCACCACATACCATCGAGCCAAAAAACGAGCTGTCGCCCTCCACGAATTAGGGGCTTGGGGGTCGAAAAATTTTGATAGGATAAATCCCCTATTTTTTGTTACCGATAAAAAAACCGGAGTTAAGTTTTTGGTAGACACCGGTGCTTCAAAATCTTTGTTCCCTCTGAATTATGTAGATGATCGCAACGTACAGCCTTCGACACTGACTTCATTAAAAGCGTTAGGCAGCGGAGTAATAGATGTACGGGGTGTTTATAAAACCCAAATTAACCTTGGTTTTTCCCATCTATTTGAGCACGAATTTTACATCAGCAATATACTGTACGGGATTTTAGGAGCTGATTTTCTAGCTTACCATAAATTGATAGTTGATATTTCTGCGCGAAGATTGACCGAATCGATTGAAGTCGAACAATGCTATCGATACGGGGATAGTGATTTTAAGAACACATTTGCTGTTCAAAGTGGCGATAAAACGGACAGTATCATTCTAACAGAACTAAAAAACGAGTATCCCGAAGTTTTCGATGCAGCACTTCGTGAACGGTGTTGTAAACATTCAGTAGTTGCGTCAATAGAAACTTCATCGGAAGAACCAATTTCTTGTAAAGCTCGCAGATTAAGTCCTGAGAAATTTCGAGCATTGGGTGAAGAATTAAAAAGATTATGCGATCAAGGGATCCTTGAAAAGAGTCAGAGCGCCTGGTCTTCGCCGATCGTGATGGTAAGAAAGAAATCTGGAGGCTGGAGACTTTGTGCTGACCTCACAAACTTAAACAAAGTGCTGAAACCAAAGAAATATGCTTTGCCACATGTTAGTGACTTTACATCCCTAGCACACGGTTGCAACTTATTCTCTTCCATTGATATCGCGGATGCGTATTATAACATTAGAGTACGGCCAGAAGATAGACATAAATTGACAATCACAACTCCTCTGGGAAATTATCAGTACAATTTCTTACCGATGGGTTTAGCTTCTAGTTCAACTTACTTTCAACTACTGATGAACGAAGTCTTAAGCGGTTTACCGCATGTTTTCTGCTATTTGGATGACGTAATCGTGATGTCTAAAACGCATTTAGAACACAGACAAACGCTAAAAGCCGTTTTCTCTAGGCTACGTGAACACGGCCTAGTAGTAAATGCTAAAAAGTGCAATTTGGGGGTGAAGGAACTTTCGTTTTTGGGTTTTCATGTATCCTCTGAAGGATTAAAACCGTTGCAATTGAAAGTCGAAACTATCAACAACTTTGTCACACCTACTACAACAAAACTGCTCAAATCATATTTAGGTATGTACCAATACTATGCCAGATTTATTAAAGGCTCAACGAAATTTTTGCAGCCTCTTTATGACCTTGTTAACTCTGCCGCGAGTTCACGCCGCTTGATATGGTCAACAGAATCACTCCAGTGCTTTCAGGACAGTAAGGAAGCCCTATCTTCAGCAACTGCGTTAGCCTTTCCTGACCCTCATGCTCAAACAGAACTCATTGTAGATGCATCTGGATCTAGCATCGGCGCAACTCTGCAACAAGAAAAAGATGGCGAGTGCCGACCCATTGCATTTTGGTCAAAGGCTTTGAATAAGTCCCAAAAGTCGTGGTCGACGTTTGAAAGAGAGCTTTACGCATGCTATGCGGCTATAAAACACTTTAGCTATTTTTTAGAAGGGTCGGATTTTATTTTGAAAACTGATCATCGCCCGATAGTTAACAAATTTCACAGTCACACGCTCGCTCAGTCACCACGCCAACAAAGATATTTTGATTTTATAGCGCAAATGACTAACCGCGTAGAACATATACCGGGCGCAGAAAACCCGGCTGATATTTTATCAAGGATTCCCCATGAAGAGCAACCACTCAGCGCCATTGTCCCTGACGAACCAAGTTTAGATTATCTTCGAATCGCATTGATGCAAAAATTGGACCCTGAAATAGAACTCTTGCGAGGTGGTCAATCAGAAAAAGCTGCCTCTTTACAACCAATAGAAGTTCGCCTAGCAGATCACGATGTTTCGTTGCTCTGTGATCAAGCGTATTCGCGATTGCGTCCTATTATCCCTCAAGGACTGCGTTATGATGTTTTTAAATTATATCACTCCTGGTCACACCCTGGTGCTCAAACCGGAATTAAGTTAATTAGCTCTCGTTTTGTTTGGAACGGCATGAAACGTGATATTAGACAATGGACACGGGAGTGTCAAGCTTGTGCCAGAGCGAAAATTCAGCGTCACAATGTCGCGCCTCTCGATAATGTAACACCCACACCCAAGGATCGCTTTACAAACGTGTATGTGGATATCGCGGGTCCACTTGGAGAAAGTAATGGTTACAACTATTTACTCGTAGTAATTGATCGTTTTTCTCGATTCATGAACGCAATACCACTAGCTGGCATAACGGCAGAAGAATGTGTCGACGCTTTTATCCGACACTGGGTGGTTTGGTTCGGTTGTCCAGAACACATTTACACGGATCGCGGGACCCAGTTCACTTCAGTCACGTGGTTAAACATGTGCCACTACCTTGGGTCGCAGGCCCATCAATCCACCGCTTATCATCCACAAGCGCAGGGTCTAGTGGAACGCTTAAATAGGACCCTAAAGAGCAGCCTCAAGTGCTATGATAATCCAACTGATTGGTACGACCATTTACCTTGGGTTTTAATGGCCCTTAGAAACAGCCCCAAAGAAGACTTAAAAGGCTTCACCCCCAACGACTTTGTGCTAGGTCAACCAATTAGACTCCCTGGCGAATTTTTTGATGAAAACACTGACACTGACATTCCATGCGATCCCGATTCAATAGTAACAAAATTTGGCCACTACGTTACATCCTTACGTTTCATGCCACCGCGGAAAAATAAAAGAAAGTCATATTTGGAAAAAGCTCTTTTCTTGCCAGAAACCACTCATGTTTACGTGCGAAACGACAATCATCGACACCCTTTGCAACCTACATATCAAGGCCCTTATAAAATCATCAGTAAAAACCCAAATACTTCGAGCTTGATTTACGCCGCGGCATAGATAAAGTTTCAATCGACAGACTTAAAAGTGCGACACTTAGTTTTAAAAATTTAAATTTACACATTGATTCCGCAGATGATAATTTCTATTCCCTTGCATCTAGTTCACCAAAGGAGAAGACCCCCAACGACTTGTGCGCCGGAGATCCAGACGATATTTTTAATGAAAGCGCTGTGCCCCCAATAGTAACGTCAAAGGGTCGAATAACACAAAGGCCTTTAAAATTTCGGGATTATTACGTCGATTTTTGATTTTACAGTGCTTGTAAATAGCTAATGGCGACTTAGTAGTGTTAGAGTCGTGGCATTCTTGCCGACTGGAATGCTGTAGCCCGGGATTCTAGTGTTTCAGTCGGTTTAGGATGTTCCGTGGCTCGAACCTTCTCTGAGCTGCTGCTTTCCTGCCTTTTAATCATGATTGTTTTCGTTGCTTCGTCATAATTAATTGTTTTACTGCTTTTAGTTTATATGTATATTATTACTGCATTTGTATTTCTAATGTTCCGACTTATTTCGTTTTGAATCTTAATTGTTCTGTTGTTTCCTCGTAATTAGTTATTTTACTGCTTTTGGTTTATCGACTTTATGTTGGCGCATTTATTTCTATGGGCACCTTCGGGACCCCATTGTTGTGCGTAATCGGGGAAGGATTGTAGCTAATGTGCATTATGACGCAACAATGCGCCAGTTTGACTACAAGAGTTTTTACCTCGCACGTGTTAACATTCTTGAGTTGTAAGAATTGAAAATTGTAAGACTTGAATTGTAAAGTGAGTTGCAAAATTCAGTTGTAAAGAAAGAGTTGCGAATTAAATGCGAAGATTAAAGTTGTAAAATAAAGTCGTGAAATTCGATTGTGAATATACAGTGATAAAATTAAGTGGTAGAGGAAAAATCATTCTTAATATGTTAGCCACCTTTCGCTACGTAAATAGCTACACTCTTATACATAATTTTTTCCAAGATTTTTGAAAAGTTGGATAATAAACTGATGGGTCTATAGTTGTTAATTTCACAGGAATCACCTTTTTTAAAAACAGGACAGATTTTGGCAACTTTCAAGCACTCAATAAATTCACCATTGCTGATAGAAAGATTGAAAATATGACTAAGTGCTAATAATATATTATCTGGAGAAAGTTTTAAGATTTTTGAGGGAACTTGATCAAATCCAGCACTGAAATTACATTTCATTTCTTTTAAAATATTAGTTATTTCTAGAGGACATGTGGGCCAGATAAATATAGAGTTTGGGGTTGCAGAAGGAAGAAAATCAGAATAATGAGCATTACATGTAGGAAGACAGTCAACCAATCTTTTTGATATATTAGAAAAATGATCATTAAAGTGGTTAGATATTAGAAGTGGGTCAGATATGTTATTACCATCTATTGTGAGGCACTTAGAGTTGAATTTTTTCTGCTTACCTAACAATGTGTTTATCAATTGCCAGGTGCGTTTAATATCATATTTACAACTATTAAATTTATTTAAATTTACGTATTAAATTTACAAAGTATTCTTTTGATAAATTGTCAAACTTTGGTAAGATTTTAACGTTTGTGTTAAGGAGTCAGTAGCTCCCCAAAATTAAACAATATACTTTCTCGTAGCCAGGTAAAATTACTTATTGGTTTGATAAAGAAACTCGCAAAGATTTTGTCGCCGTTTGAGTCACTTTAAAATGTTTAGCAAAGAACTAAAAAAACTCTTCAAATTGTAAATAATCAGGTGAAGACAAATTATTTGTTACAAAATTTTTTAAAAGATAGAAAAGTCTACATAGCTTGTCATATAAAAGTCAGTGTAACCGCTATAAATGAATTATTTAATTCAATTGTGTTGTTTGAATTGAAAAAACTATTTTAATTGAGTACTTGTTTAGATATAACCCTGAAAAATAAAGATAACGAAAGTTTTAAAATTTTTTTCCTTTACGTTGTGTAGAAATTTATTCTTTGGATCAATTAAAATAAAACCAAAATTTTAGCAAATTTCAAGTGCAAACTCATTTTTTGTCCATAGCGCAGGCACCAAACATTTTATGATGTCCATGAGATAGAAGACATAAAACCATTTTGCCATATGTCATGACAATTAAAATTTCTATTGTTTTCTAAAGTTATAGGATTTAAAATATACGTATTAATAATTTTTAGTTCAAAAGTAAGTTTATTTAAAATTTGAATAAAACCACGGCCTACTGAAGAATATGGCGGGATATGTTACATTGAAGCAAAAAACTACCATGGCCAAAGGGGTGAAATATTTCTGAAAAATTGGTGATGCATTTTTCTATTGAATATACGCTTCGACTATTGTTTTACAATGCGAAACTGCAAAAACTGTTTTTTGATTAGGACACTAAGAAATTTTGTTGGTAGGACATAGAAATGCCCTCATTAAGAAGATTGGTCGTTTTTTTAGTAGGCCGTGAATAAAATATATTTTAAAACCACGTAAAATTATTTTATTGATTTAACACATTTTGATAAATATTCTTTATTTTACAGATAAATGTGATCAGCGTTATCGTTGCGTTGACAAATCAGATGAATTAAATTGTTCTTGCAATGAAAATGAATTTCAATGTCAGTGTTACAAAAACAATCCTGTTGATTGCAAGGTGGAGAAAGGTTACCGGACGAAATTCATTGGATGCATTCCAATCAAGCAACAAAATGATGGAATCGAACAATGCTCAGATGGAAGCGATGAAAATTATCAAGTTCAAAAAACCGTAAATTGTGATCAGTGCGATGTCACAATTAACAGGTTAAATAACTTATCACAGTGTAATCTTAAATCTCTTATTTCTTATGGTAACTCAACTTGTTACAACGCTTCTTCGCTTCTCTGTTCTACTATCGATTGCTATGAAACTGATTTTATTTGCGTCTCAAACTGTTCTCATAATACCACTAAACAATGTAATCGTGCTTTTCAATGCGATGATGGTAGATTAGGATTAACATATCAGTTGTGTAACGGCCTAGTTGACTGTCTTGACAAAAGTGATGAAATTCAACATCAACACGGCTTTAAATGTGTTGCTGTTGATTCGAATAGAAAGTGTGTTTTGCCTCAACGAAATTTGCATGATAATGTTGCACAGTGCAGAGACGAATCTGATCTTTGCATCAACAACTCGTGTTTTCAATGTTTTGATCAACGTTTGTTGATTTCACCCAATCAAGTGTGTGATGGTTTATTTGATTGTTACGACTGGTCTGATGAGTGTTTGTGTGAACAATATTTGGACTTTTATCTGTGTAACATCAGATTTCCATCTTGCAATTTGTCTTCTGTTGATCATAATTTAAATTCAAGTTTGAATCGTGATTATAAAACCATTTTTAACGTAAATTCTGACATTGCAAAATCCACTAAAACATGTCAAACTAGAATTGAAGATCGTCGTCCAGCAA
Source organism: Diplosoma virens (assembly GCA_963680785.1). Classification (NCBI taxonomy): domain Eukaryota; kingdom Metazoa; phylum Chordata; class Ascidiacea; order Aplousobranchia; family Didemnidae; genus Diplosoma; species Diplosoma virens. The sequence continues at coordinate 230,663 of CAVMFT010000056.1, read as the reverse complement.
CACTATGTGACGGCAGACCAGAATGTAGTGATCTCAGTGATGAATGTAGTTGTGAAAACCCACCTGAATTTTGCAATTACACTTGTCACAACAATTATAACATTGGTGATCGTTATTGTGATGGCATAGAAAACAATTATTATCTAATCACAAATACATCAAATTGCGCAAAAGGATTCGATGAGTCAAACTGCCCGAAACGATTTGTTTGCAAAGCAGGAAACAAAGTCAATATTGATGTTGATCAGGTATGTGATGGGAAACAAGATTGTGATGATAACATAGATGAGAAAGATTGCAAAGATAATGACAACAGTGTCTTTTCATCAGAGCAAGAAATGATAGCGAGTCCTGCATTGAAAAGTTGTTTTTGGATTATGTGTATTGCAGTCATCAGTGGTAATTTATACGTGATTACATCAACAACTCATTTTCTTAAAAGAGCAAATCTAAATACAGCTTCGAAATATCAACATTTGATTATTCTTAACATTTCTATTGCTGACTTGATAATGGGAATTTATTTGCTTAGCATCGCAGTTTACAGCGCTTATTATTCAGGCTACTACGGTCAAATCGATTTTAAGTGGCGATCAAGTTTACTTTGTTCATTAATTGGTAGTCTTGCAGTTCTATCCAGTGAAGCTTCTTGTTTTTTTATGGTTTTGTTAACAAGTACTCGCTTGTACGCAATCTATAAACCATTTTCCACTCTCTCAACGTCTACTCGCAAATATAAGTTGGCGATCATTTCAATTTGGTTGATGGCTCTTATTATTGCTGTTTTGCCGATTCCACATCAAAAATTTAGTTACTTTATGCAAAACAAAATTGAGTTTTCAAATCTATTTACGCGTTCAAAGACTTGGTACAAAGAAAAAGTTACTAAGTTTGCTTGTCGCTTGGCAATGCTAAAGAATAAGTCGATGGAATGCAACTGCAACAATTGGGATTCTGCAAAATCATTTCTCAAAACTAACAATCCAGAATATTCTTCAGGAGCAGAGTTTGGTTATTATGGCCAAACCAGTGTATGCATGCCGAGGTTTTATGTTTATCGAGGAGAATCTGCATGGGAATATAGCCTTGTCGTTATTACCGTCAACTTTTTGTGTTTCTTTTTTATTGCAGTAAGTTACATTTGCATGTTTATAAAGGCAAAAGAAAATAAACTTGGAATAAGAAACAATCAAAGAGACAAACAGCAATCAAGAATGCAAAGACGCATTTCAAGAATTATCATCACCGACTTTTTATGCTGGATTCCCATCTGTATCATGGCATTTATCAAACTCAGCGGATTTTATGTGGATGACGTTGCTTACATTGTCAGTGCTGGTTTGTTGCTTCCAATCAATAGTGCTTTCAATCCATTACTGTATTCGTCACTTCTTGATAAGTTGAAAGAAACTTTCAAAAAGCTGAGAAACAACAGGATAACCAACAAGAAGTAGTTGAGTTAAACAATATAAACTAAAGTTGACAAATAATTAAAGTTTGTAAACCGATTTTTTGTTCGTTTAGCAACCAAAATCTTCATTATTTGATTTTATTTTTTAATGCTTTTCCTTTAAAACTTTTTTCTTTTGTTTTTTTTTATCAATCAATTAGTTACGTTTGTGGGAACAGGTTTTTAACAATAATTTTCTGCACACCAACATTTTATTCAAAACTATTTGAATAGAATCTGTTTTAGTTATCAATTGTCGCACAGTTTTTATTTAAATATAAAACGAAGTTGTAATCGCTGGTTTTCATGTTTTGTTTATGCAATGCAAACTTAATGTGTTGCGGTCAGATCTTTTTTGTTTGTCTATTTGAACTGATAACCGTTGCTTTCAAAGCTTAATGTTATATAGCCATCAAAGCATCACTAGCATAAGCAAATTACATAAATTAACATTTACTAACAGAGGGGCGCTCATTTATTTTAATCAAAAAGAAAATTGAATATTACATAGCATAAAAATTAAACCAACTTGACTTAACTCTTGCTGTTAATTGATCATGCTGGCGAAATGAAAACAGAGAAATCAAGTTGATGATTGCAACAAGTAATACCTAAGAACCAAGCTGATGATTGCAACGTTTGCGTAAAATAACTTTCCTTTTTAAAGTTATTAGTCTTAAAGCGGAATTAATAACTTTACAGCTTTTGACTAGGAACCAAAAAATATTTTTTATTTTATTTTTTTTATTTTTATCTTTATATTTATCCTCCTGACTCGCAGGAAAAGCGACGGAGACGCTAATACATAGGTAGGCAATTACTTCGACTTGCTTCCGGAGATGCCAAGATATTGCTGTCCGCTTGTAATTTATAGAGATCTGACTGTAATTTAGAACTGCTTGCCAGAACGACCAAGCAGGGAAAAGTGCCGCAAAGTATCTTTCCCAAGGACACAACAGAATGGCGCGAGTGGGTTTTGAACCGAGACCGTGTTGGTCACGAGCCCGGCGCTTTAACCACTCGACCACGCTGCTGACAAATTATTATCAGCGTATAAACTGGATTTTTGCTCGAATCTGATGAGTTGGCCAGGCGAATCGGTTTTAAACATTCGAGGTTTACTGAGTTTAGAAACACTGTTGCTTACAGTGATGGCTTTATGAAAGGAAAAAAAGGTGGGCCACTTTATAAAATGTAATATGCAATGATAATAAAAAAAGTAGCTTTTTTTCGTCCCAAAAACATAGTAATGTCTAAAAAAAAAAGGTCATTACTTTCAATCGAATACATTATTCTTACTTTCGTCTTAAAGTTAGAGTGAAAACAAAGGGCAAGAAGCAATTTCCGGAAGCGGGGAGGTGGGGGGGACCTCTGTCAGCATGAAGAGATAGAGCGATATTTTGCTTAGGGAGGCCACTTTTGACGTTTTTGAAGGAAGGGCCAGGTGCGGCCACTCCGTACTAACGCCATCACTATTCGCTTGGTCGACTTTTTTTTAATTCTTTGACATTCAAAATAAGTGGCTAACATAAAGTTTTATAAAAGAAAGCTTGAAATTAAATAAACTTGTTTTTGAAAGTCAGTAAGAAAAGCTGTAATGGCTAAATTAAATGATTGCGATGAACGACAAGGTCATCTTTTTCTTCTTCTTTATTATTATTTTTATCATCATTGTTTTGTGAGCATTATTGTATTGATATTGAATCGTATGAAATAAATTTGTCTGTTCTGTTCATGTTTTTGAAATATTTTACTATTTACTGTAGATTTTAATCTTGTCGTTTTTTTTCTTCATAGTTATATTTTTTTATAGATTATTTTAAGTAATGTAATGTATCTTCCTATAAATCTTTTTATTTTAAGAATCTGTACTTTCAACCTAATTTGGTGTTATCTTGAATATACTACTTATATTTTAAGGTTTTTTTAGTTGATGTGTAAGTCGAAAAAGTCGTGAAGAAAAAAATTAATGAGAAACACCATACGAGTTTAAACAATAAATGACAAAATTCATAGAGACTCGGACTGAGGTCATTACAAATTCATTATTTTCGGTAAGCCAAACTAAAAGTTATTCCAAAATAGATAATGGCAGCTAAATTAATGACAAACAAATTCAACACAGAGGATAAGCACACAGCGGCAGCTAGTATTTCTAATATTTGTAATAAATATTCTGTAGACAAATAACAATTTATAATGATTTTTTTGTACAGCAAAAATTGTAGTCTAAAATTAAAACTACTTTTAAATTGATCTGCTTTATTAAAGACTGCAGATGAGATTTGAGTGCATCTGAAAAAAATTTTTTTAAAACTTTGTAGATTTTCATAATTTTTCTTGATTAACAAAGTTTGTAAATGTATTGTAACATAAAAAAAAGTTATGTTCTTGCATTATTTTGTTTTATAATGGTTTTGGTGGTTTTGTTTTATTGTGGGAGAGTTACCGAATCATGGTCGCGATTCATAATCTAACTCGTCATTCTGTTGTGAACTTGGGAAAGACAATTTCTCTTGATTGGCATCTTTTCCAAAATTCTCAATTGCAATCATGTTTCTAAATAAAAATTAGAAAAAATAGAAGTTTCAACCTGACAGCAATATATTGCAAATCAAAAAAATTGTGGAGGATTATAAGATAGCAGGCCTGTGTAATCACTAGATGGTTGCTCTGAGTATAGCGCCTCCGATGTTTTCCTACAAATCAGGAGGATAAATAGAGATGATAAATAAACAAATTGCTACTTGTGGTAATTGAGATGTTTTTGATTTTTTTTTGTTTTTTAGTTGAGAAAAAGCAACTTTAAATTTTTGAAAAACTTAAATTTGTGTACTGATGTAAAATATTCTTTGCAAAAATGCTCTGGTAAAATAAATTTGCAAAAACTAGTTTTATTATGAAATGGTTTAATGGTTTAAAAAGAAATTACAACGTCAATGACTTCATGTCAAAATTCGAAATGTTAAACATATATCAATTGCTATTTAAAGATATAAATGTGTTGATGTTTAAACAAAATATTGGAAAAAATCCAAGAGCATTTTTAAATGTATTTACAAAAGCAACGTCTAATCATAGTATCTGAAATAAATCTAAATATATACCCAAGTTGTATTTTAACTCTTTGTGTCAACAATCGATTTCTTATTGTGGTCCTATGTTTTGGAATAAAGTTCCAAACTTATTGAAAAATATAAAACAAAGTTTGGCGTTTTTTTGCAAACACCTTCACAAATTTGCGTTCTAATACACAGAGTAATCGATTATTCCTCCATTAATGCCGGAGCTAATTTAAATATTAAGCGATACAGTTTGCTACAATAAACAATAAATTAAATGCTAAATAGTAATTAATTCTTTTTAATAAAAAGGTATTTTGGCTTTGGTTTTTGTCTTTTGTGTTTGTCCGTTAGTACAAATGAAAGCAAGCAACCAGTTATCAACTATTGGTCAAGCAGTGATTGTAGAGGACACTCCAATCGCAAAATTTTAACAGCGATTTCAATTTGTAGTTTAAAATTGTTTTTGTTTTTTAATTTGTTTTTGCCGGCCATATACATTTGAAATAGTCATTTTGACCCGCGGCAGGATTTCTTTTAGTGGGTTTCTTTGCCTGCCTGCCCCTTTTGGGTCATGACCCTTTTGGTCACAGAGTTTCTTTGCCTGCCTGCCCCTTTTGGGTCATGACCCCTTTTGGCCCTTTTGGTCACTTGTATTGAATTTAATAAAATTGTTTTAATTTGATTTTTTTCTCCTTTTCTCTTTTTTTCTTTTAATAATGCAGCCATACGCCGTAGTGTTTTACTTTTACTTTTCTACGCCTTCTTCTTGCATGCTTTAATGTCTGACGTTTTCCTACGTCTACCTTTTCTTGGCTCTCGACTACCTTTTACTGTAAAATTTACTATGTTGGTGGTCAAGAATAAAAATTAAAATGAATGAATGAATGGATGTTTTGCTTTGTTTAGAATTGTTGTTATATTTGAGCTGCTTTTGATTTTATTTTTTTATGTAAATAGCTAAGAAAAAACAATTTTAGGTTTTTGAAGATTGAAACGAAAAACAATCGTTAGTTGTATGATGTTTAATTAACGAACGAATATATGTACAGTCTACCACAAATCTACCACAACAAACAAAAATCTAACGTTACTAAAAACTTCTAACGTTTACTAATTATGTTAAATAAACATTTTCTTTTCAAAAACCAATAAGATTTTAGCCTTAAATTAATAAAATTAGATAAACTGATCTACTTTATTATACAATATTAATAGCTTTGAACTTAAGCGCTTTTGTTAAGTACTTTTTTTGAAAGAACAACGTTGCTATCGGTTTTTTTAACTGAATAATAGCAATTGAAGTTTTTATTATTCAGTGTCGCTTTCAATTTTACAGCTGTTTTAAAACCAATTTGAAAGTTGATTATAAATTGTAAACTGGAAACACAGCGTAGATTACTAACTGTAGCAGAAAATAAATGATCATGTATTTCATTTGTGCAGAAATGTTTTCAATGATTTTTCTGTTTTTTTAAAAAAAACATTTCAGAAAAATACAGTCAAAAAACTTGAAAGGGTTCAAGTAAATACTTTTTGTTTTATTTACATTCCAATGTTTTGATTTAGTGGGTCCAAAAAACGTAATTGTTGTGGCCAGCTTAAATGTTTCGAACATTTTAATTTTCTTTTCAAAACTGTTCATTTAATATGACAGTTTTCAATTGTTTGCTTTTAAAAATGATATTTTCTTGTTTATCAATGACCTGATCAAGCGTTGATGAGTAAAATCTGCACACGGTTTCCGTTTTATTAATTTTTTCTATTATGTTCTGCATACGTCAAAAACTCAGACTAAATAACATTAAATATGTGATGTATTTGATAAATTTGTGTGAATTTATGTTTCCATCGAATATGTTCTGTTACAATTTGAAAAGTTATATACCCGATAGTTGTGTTTCTGTTTGCATGATGAAAAATAAATCGAGAATAAAGTTTATTTTGTTGTTTGTTCTTATCAAACCTTCCATTCTACTAACTTTTTGTTCTTTAGAGCAAAGCCTCTTTTGAGTTCGCAATTTCCACAGCAATACATTTAAGTGCGCAACGTTAATATGTAAAAACTTGCAGGTTATCAATATCGTATTTAAAATTGATTAACGTTTAAGCTGGCCTTTAATAGTTTAAAGTTAACTTAATAACTTATTTCTGTTTGTCACAGAAAAAAAAAGTACTGAAAACAATAAAAAGCAGAAAAATAGTTTTATGAGTTAATCAATAAACAATAGACGACAACTTTTACTTTTCTAACTTTAAATTAAACTTTCAAACAGAGTTTTTCTGAATTTTTTTAAATGATTATTTCTGCCATGAACGTAGTGTTTCTTATAGTGTAATGTAAGAGCAGCTCGAATAATCTGTTTAGTGAAACGCGCTCCTCCAGTAGTAAGACCAGCTTGAATAATCTGTATAGTGAAACGCGCTCCTCCAGCCAACTCAACTCTTCCGCAAGTCCCAGGTTTAAGCTCTACCTGAAAAGATATTTATTCTTTAACTACGGTTTTAGAACCAACCAAACCTATTATTAAAAGTCATATAAACTGCAGTTTCAATCTTTCAAACATAATGGAAAATTCTACAGTAGATCTTTCGGTTAGCGAGCGAGACTTTTCTGTTAATCTGTTTAAGTCGAGAATTTTTGTTTATCGTTTTGGGACATCAAAACAATTGCTACAAAAAAAGTCAAACAGCGAAATCGCGAGTACAAAAGTTTTACAACTACTCTGTATTATTCATTGCTTTTGGTAGCCAGTAGCGAGTACTGTTTAGATTTAGGTGTTTGAAATTGAATAATAATCGTTTTGGTGGAATATTTTTAGTTTTTGTTTGGTTCTGGCAAAGTCTGGTGATTTATACGTTTTTTTTGGGGAATGATTCAGCGAATACTCTCGCTAAAGTCGGTGACACATATGACCTTTCTACCTTCCCTTCCTCTTATCTCTAAATTCCTCCAAATGCCTATCTCTCTACACCAGTTAGAGATGCGGTATCTATTAGTTATTTTTATTTATTTTAGTTCTATTTTTTTTTTTCTGACTTGCAGGAAAGCGACGGAGGTGCTAATACGTAGGGCCAACAATTATTCCGACCTGCTTCCGGAGATGCCAAGATATTGCGGTCTAGTTTATTTTTTTAGTTTATTTTGGTTTTATAGAGATATGATAAAAATTTAGAACTACTTGCCAAGACCGCAAACTAGGAGAGAGTGTCATAAAGTGTTTATCCCAAGAACATAGCATGGACCCAAACCATGTCGATCACAGTTTTTTTTTCATTATTAAATCTCTTGTATTTTGTGATAAGTTTATTATTTCTCGCTCCGCTTAATGTACCGTTTATCGTTTACGTGTGTCGAGCACAGCACTCTACTTACAAGATTGTTTCAACTGTGTTTCCAAATCACAAGATATCTTCTATCTCGTGTTAGACTGCCTTTTTTGGATTCTCCACGCCTGACCAACTGTATTCATTCTCTCTCTCTCATTCTCCTATTTTGGTACCGTCCTTGGGAATTTGCTCGATTAATGGAATGCTCCACGTAGTTGATTCACGCCTTTATCCCATGCAATAAGTCGAGTAAATAAGCAATCATTTTAGAAGAGTATATGGGATAACTTTCAAAGTTTTATTAAGGCCACGATGTCAGCACACAAGCGATACTCTGCAAAAACTTTTTTACGGTAAAAATAGAACTTGCTCATGAGCTGTAGCTAGGCCAAACCGGAATTTCCGTATTTGTTTTAATATGAGCAACAGCAAAGTGCTTTATTTCGCGGAAACGAGTAAATTGAACGAATGAATAAAAAAAAAAAAAATGATCACAGCGTGAACGAGCCATAAAATTTAACAAATTTAACATGTAACTCAATAAGACAAGCAATAAGCTTAAACCATCCAATAACAATTTTTAATGAGCTGTGATATCACCAAGAATGAAAGAGCAAATTTCTTTTCATTTCTACATTTATCTTTCTGACTCACGGGAAAGTGATGGGGCACTATACATAGGGCAAACATTTACCTTGGCCAGCTTCCAGAGATGCCAAGGTATTACTGTCCGGTTGAAATTTCTTATTTTGGTTACATAAAAATAAGACTTAAATTTAAAACTGCTTGCCAAAATTGCCAAGCAGTTTTGAACCAAGATCAGGTCGATTACAATCTCAGCGCTCGAAACCAATCAATTACACTGCCGAATTAAATTTACAAGGTTTCAGTGGACCAGCAAAATTTAAAAAATTTGTTGAAATGGCACTCTCAGCAAAAGCTAATTTTGGCAATCCTGATTTTTTAAAAAGGCACCTTTTGCAATTGTAGCAATTTTCAGCACAAAATTTTAGTAAACTCTAAAAAAAAAAAACGGTTATCACTTTCAATTTGCGTCCAAAAACCGGCTTCCAAAATTTAAAGTATGGGCAAGAACCAGAATAAAAGCCTTCACTTTTCGAGCTCATATTTTGATCAAGTTTCTAGGATTTTAAGGGCAAATCTAATCCACTGCTTTGGTATCTTCCCATCTGTACCCTCCCTTTTTAAAAAGGGCAAATTTTCCCACCAGCGCCAATGGTTTAATTCCATTGATTTAAACTCCTCCTCCAACTCCAGGTGTTTTACTGTGACCCATGATCCGACTCTGATTTGACTCCATGTTAATAATATTGCATATACAGTATATCCTAAAACTAATGTTGCAACAATAAACATATTGGTCGAAACTTACTAATTAATTAGCCATGATATAGCAGCATATTCTAATTGGGGGCTTTTTTTTAACCATAATATTTAAACAGCTTATTGCACTAAATTTAATGTTTTCATTACATAGTATAATAAATATTCTTTTCCATACAAAGTATCAGCACAATGGTGTCACGTAAAAGAAAATTTATCTAAAAAATAATAATAAGTGATGCTTATTTGCTTCCTATTTATACACGAAAGTTAGAAACATAAAAACAGAACTCACGGGGAAAGTGACGTCATAAAATAAGTTCTAATTGAAAATTTTTTCATGATTATCTTTGGTATGGACCCTATTTTCTCTGTACCTACTTGTTTCTACGGACACGAGGGGAATGAAGGGGAATGACCCGTCTAAACCTGCGCAGTCAGGTAATCGAAAATTCAAATTGTTTTGGATCAAAAGGTTTAATGACGTTTGAAAATTTGAGATACAAACAATTCCGGTCACACAATTTAACCAAGAAACTATTTAAAATAAAGAAACAATTTATCTAGAATTAACATATGATCTAGACCCTTATTCAAATAGAAAAAATAAATACAAAAGGATTAATGGAAAACAACACTAACGCAAATAACACTTATTACAAAACATACCTAATCCTACTCTAGCTAAATCAGCGTATAAACAAACACTAACCTAACCCTAAACTAGCTAAGCTAAAATTGACCAAGTTAAAAAGGATGAAAAACTCAGATAATTTACGGCGCTATAAACTGAAGAAAACAAAGCTTTTTAAGAACAAAAATCGCGCCGCGAGAAAACGAACAGAGAAAACAAATTACAATAATTACGCGCCGCGAGAGAACGAACAGAAAGAACAAATTACAATAATAATTAACTAAATAGAAGAATATACGATTCTTTTCATCCCTATCTAATACCCTCTAGTGCTCTATTACTGAAATGACGCATGACCTAGTGTAGAACGATAAGTAAATATTGTTTTTAATGCATTTTTATTCATTTATTTTATTTTGTTTAAGTAGTAAAAACATCCAAAATTAGGCTTTTTTTCGTTACACAGCTGATCTGCAAAAAATTCGGCGCCGGTGCTTTAAGGGTTAAAGGAGTAAAAAGTTTACTCTATGCAAAATTAAATATACCTGTAAAAATAATTGCAATTCAAAAGTTAAAGTTTTTAAACAGTTAATTTTTTTCGGTCTATGTTGCTCAAAAGAAGTCGATTGTCGACAACTTCTTTCCACTTCCTAAGATACGTAGGAAAATCGTTCTCCAGTTATTGCAAACGTGGATCATTAATGTTAGAGTAAGGCTTTCGCATTTCCTTTGAAATTCCTGTTTTGAAAACCTAAAAATAAAAGAAATACAAAACATAGTGCACGCAACAGAATAAGGCAAACAAGCTTAAAACTTTTAAAAACTTTTACTGTTGGAGAGTAAGGCTTCTATTTATTATAAACCCAATTGCGAAAGTTTTGCTACGACGTTACATTCAACGTAACAAATCAAACGAAAAACATCAACATAAAATCTAAAAAGTACAAACCTCCGTTCATGCAATCAAACCATTTATCGATAGAAAGGATGAAAGTCGATAAGGCAGGATAACCAACAGGATAAGCCAGGATCCTGTAATCCCAAGCCTAAAAATAAGTATAATTTAAACAAACTAGAAATAGTAAGCACAAATAATGCCGGTTTCAATCATATCTACTGTTTCCGACATTGTTAGCGCAGCAATTGCGACATTCATTTTTTTCCAAGAATTTTAAGTAGCATGCTTCTCTGTGAGCTTATGCTACAGCCGTAACTCGCCACGAGAAAGATCCTCCTAAAATTCAACCACACATTAAATATAAATAAGTACTCCTGAAGTAGCTGATAGTTTCTACGAAATACTCGAATAAGATCTTTAGGGGGTTGCATCCAAATATCTCCGTCATTCAACAAGCTTTTGTTAGGATTAATCAAATTGTTGCTACATGTCTTTAATGTGTGTGGAGGGTCTTGTAAGAAATACATGTATCTAAAAAAATAAAAAATCTAAGTAGTATGCGTTACGAAGGAACAAGCTAATCTAGTTGCCTGTCGGGATTCAGCGGATTTTTCATGCGAAAAGGTAGATCATCATCTTCATTGCAAAATAGCTTCATTACCGTTCGATTTGTAGAGACCGTCAACTGTAAAAGTGTTATATAAAATGATTTAGCTGATAAATAATATAAAACCAATAATATGAATACGTTTAGTAGAACAACAACAATTATACATTTTGCATAAAATGCAAACGTTACAAAAGAAAAAGGAAAGAAATGGACACTTTTACGGAATGTAGACTCGCTGTATGTAATGCTGAAGTAAAAATTACTAACTGTAAATTCAAGAAACTATAATTGACAAGTACATTTATTTAAAACTTACACAGAAAACCGGTTATAATGCATGAAGTCTAAAATGGAATTTCTATGAGTACATCAACAAGCAGATGAAAAGGCTCACTGCAATTTATGGTTTTGGTGGGGTAAAAAGCAACGACGCTATCTATGCTGCTGTTCGTAATTCCTGTTAAATAAACGTGTTTAGTCAGCAATTCAACAAAACAAACTTGCACCAAACCATGATGATTTTTTAAAAAAAAGCTATCATATGTGAAGCAATTGCGTCGGATGATTTCGATAAGTTTGTAACAGCTTTATCATGGTGGTGGTGGTGGTTTTACCCGACCCATTCCTAGGGATGGGGGCGCGGATCAATTCCGCGGAATCCCAATAGTCGGGCGACTCCCCACGGACGGGACCATAGGTCCAGAAGAGAAGGGGTGTGGCCGAAAATGGCCCGACGCAGAGGGTCTAGTACAGGGCAGTCGAGCACGAGATGTGAGAGATCCTGTGGTTCAGAACCACAGTTGCTGCAAGAAGGAGTCTCGACTCGACCAACCCTGTGAAGATAAGAGTTGAGGAGAGTGCTGTGCCCGTTGCAGCGTAAACGGGAGAGAGCACAGCGAGCGGAGCAAGGGAGAGTAAGCTCCTCGGGAGATACTGTAGGGATTTGGTGTTGGAAGAAACCAGATTGGACACTGCGTCTCCAACTGGTGTAGAGGGATAGCCGTTGGGAGGAGATAAGGGGTGTGAGGGATACTGATATACTGGAGGGATCGAGAGAGGCACCGGCTTTAGCTAGAGAGTCAGCTAAGTCGTTGCCTGGGAGGAAAGAGTGACCGGGTATCCATTGAAGATGGACAACCTTGGATTGAGATAGAGAGTTAAGAAGAGATTGGGTATTGGATAGGGATTTTGGGGTTAAATATGGTAGGGGGGTAGAAAGAGTTGAAAGGACAGATAAAGAATCGGAAAAGAAGGTGATAGAGTCGAAATTACATGTCTTGGAGTGAGAGATACACCACTCAAGAGCATGTAGGAGAGCGAAGGTTTCAGCACTATAACTGGTAGCCCAGAGACCAGTCGAGAAGGAAAGCGAGGTAGCAGTGACACACTTTGTACACTTGATGTGTATCCCTGCACCACCCTGCCCCAGCCCGCCAGGCACCGAACCGTCAGTCCAGGCAGAGATATCGCTGTGAGATAGAGTGAAAAGATGGGAGGTAGCTGCAGTGTTGCGAAGGGAGGGGGGGTCTTTGCGAGAGCATGGGGATGAGAGGTGGAGTGAGATTGTGTAATTAGATGGGGCAGACCAGGGGGGTTTAGGAGGGCAGAGGATTAGTGGTTCACGGGTGAGATGTAGGTTAGGGGTAAGGTTATGTGATCTGGAGAAGGATCTCCATAAGCTCTTTTTGAGACGTGTACGGGGGTTAGAGTTCGCAAGAGAGGCTATGGGAAAGGTGGGAGGTAGACGGAGGGCTCGTTCAAAGAAGGAAAGGGATTGGTGAGTGAGGGTGACTCGTAGTGGAGGTAGAAGTGCTTCTATATGAAGTAGAGGAATGGGAGTGGACGATAGACAACCTATGATTACTCGACAGGAAGATCTATGCATCCTCTCTACGGAGGTGATGTGAGTAGGAGATGAGAAGGGAAACCAGCCTGGGGAAGCATAGGTGAGGATGGGGCGAATGAAGGCTTTGTATAGGGTACATAAGGATTCTTTTGATGAGCCCCAGGAGGCAGAGGCAATGGAGCGAAAAGCACGGAATCGGTTGTGAAACTTTTTCCGTAAGGATAAGACGTGATATTTGAAAGAGAGAGTGCGGTCGAAGGTTACACCGAGAAAGGTTGGATGAGGGTTGAATTTGAGAGGGGTGTTAAGAATGTGAAGAGAGGGTTGTATACGTGATTGGTAGGGGTCTAAGCTGAAGAAGGATGTTTCACATTTGAGGGGGTTGAGAGGAAGGCGCCATTTTGAGGACCATTCCACCAGTCTGTTGAGGGCAGCTTGTACTACAGCGGTTGCACACTCAACTCTCGGGGAGGAGGCCCAGATGGCTAGGTCATCTGCATAGAGAGAGGTCTTAACAGATGCAGGAAGGAAAGTGGGAAGGTCATTGATGTATAAAGAAAAGAGAACTGGTCCTAGAACCGAACCTTGGGGAACTCCTCTTCGGAGACGGAAAGGACGACTGTATGAATTACAGATACGGACTTTCGAACGGCGATCTGAGAGGTAGGATCGTATCCATTCGACAAAGCAAAGAGGAAGATCTACTGAGAGGAGTTTAGAGAGTAGGGCAGAGTGCCAAACTGAGTCAAAAGCTTTCGCAAAATCCACAGTGGTAAGGACTGTACGTGAGCCTGGCTTAGATTGGTGGAAGGAATCTGCGATTGACTGTGAGAGAAGGAGAACCTGGTCTACAGTCGATCTACCAGGTCTAAAACCAGCTTGCACGGGTGAGAGAATGCCATGTAGTTCGAGAAAATAGGTTAGTCGTCCTAAAACCATTCTTTCGAAGAGTTTGGAGGTACATGAAGTGAGAGAAATGGGTCTATATGAAGAAGGTGAGTCAGAGGGTTTTCCGGATTTGAGAATGGGGATGATTGTTGATTGTTTCCAAGCAGATGGGAAGGTGTGTGTTGACCAGGAAAGGTTGAAGATGTATAGAAGAAAATGTAACGCAGATTGTGGTAGGTGGGATAGAAGAGGGTAGGTAATTTGATCAGGGCCTGAGGAGGTTGATGTTGAGAGTTGAGAGATAGCTGTAGAGAGTTCAATTGAGGAGAATGGTGAACAGAAAGTGGAATGCAGGGTGTTGCAGTGTGCAGTTCTGATTTGCTTCATTTGGGCTTTCTCGGTGCTTCGAAAAGGTTTTGGGGTTGGGTAGAGAAATGGGACTGTAGGTGTGAGGAGAGATGGTTGGCACAATCGACAGGGGTATGGCAATTTGAGAAATTGGGAAGGTCAGAAGTAGTTGGGGAGGGGGAGCCAGAGATGGAGCGAAGTAGAGAAAAGACTTCGCTGGGACGGGTTTTAGGAGAAAGGCTAGAGCAAGTATTCTGCCATGACTTGGCTTTAGCCTTATTAATCACAGTGGAGGTATATCTGGATGTAGCGATATAGTGCTGGCGGTCTTCTTAGGAACAGTGTGCCTTTGCAAATGCCTTTCGGCGTTTTGCGACGGCATCTGCGACTTCAAGAGACCACCAGGCTTTAGCAGGACGGTTGATGCTGCTGAAAGGAATGGCAGAAGTGGCAGCATCATTGAGGAGTTTGGTAAAGGTGTGGGTGGCTTCAGAAAGAGAGAGTGTTGTAAAGTTAGAAGGAGTAGGGCAGTGGGTATCAATATAAGTAAGGTATTCATCCCAGCGAGCTTTATTATAGTTAAATGAGGGGGGGCGGTGGAAAGAGTTAATTATAGGGGAAGTGGGAATAGTGATGGAGATAGGAAGATGATCTGAGCCGAGGTCCGGAAGGGTCTGCCATGTGCATTTAGAGGCTAATCGGGCAGGTACTAGGGAAAGATCCGGGGAAGAGCGGTTTCCAGTGGCACGGTGTAATAGGGTGTGGTGATCGGAGTTATTAAGAGGTAAAAGATCAGAGGAGAGGAGCCAATCAAACAGATCTTTGCCTGAATGGTCTTCCGATGAGTGGGAGTCCCAGGATGAATGATGGCTGTTAAAGTCGCCAAAGATGTAAGTGGTAGGAGATGATGGTAGGAGAAAGGGTGAGAAGGATTTGGGCGGGAGTCGGAGGAAGAGGAGCGGATAGGAGGGACATAGACGTTGAAAAGATGTATGGGAGCGGCTCCTTTTATTTTAACTGCAATAGCTAAATAATCGGAGCTGGGGTCGAGGGAGGAGAGGGATTGTGTGGAGAGTGAAGTGTAAGATAGACCATTTTTGACAAGTATCAGAACACCTCCTCCTAGATTTTCCGTAGAGTTGGTGGTTCCTCTCCTCGTCATAAAACGGTTCTTTTGGAGGGTTTTGTAGCCTGGTATACGGAAGGTGGAGTCAGAGGAGAGGTGTGACTCTTGTACGAAGATGAGATCATACTGATTATGAGAGAGAAAGTGTAGGAGTTCAGTACGATGCGGGCGAATCCCATTAGCATTCCACTGTAGGATTCGGAGGTTGTTTCGAGAGGGAGAGGAAGGATGAAATGAGGATTGTGTGAGAGGAGAGGTGGTTTGTTGGGTTTGAGGAGAAGGAGTAGTCAATGCTGAGGGAGGGTAAGTATAAATTAGTTGGGGGTGATTAGGAAGATAGGTGGGATTATTCGAGGTTGTTTTGGGTGAGGGTTTAGTTTTTGAAGATATGGTTTTGTGGTTGATTGTGAGTGAAGATTTGGAGTGTGAGAGGATAGAGATGCAGAAAAGAATGAGGATATGGGATTGGAGTGTGAGAGGGAGGGGGGGGGTTGAGAAGAGGATGGGCACATTGGGCAAGTCCAAGAGTGTCCCGGGGAGATTTTGCAGAAGTCAGCGGGAGAAAGACCAGAGCAGGAGAGGTGTACCCAGAGAGAACAGCCGGTACATTGTATTGATCTGTTTCCCCAGGTGACTCTACGGGAGCAGACAGAGCAGGGGTCTATAGGGCCAGGGTTGGGGTGAATATCACCGCTGATAAGAAGAAGCATAGAGATAAGAATCAGCGGTGAGTGGGATGAGTAATGAAGAGGTTTGGGGTGGAAGGAGGGACGAGGAAGAGATGTCCAAGAGAGAATAGAGGGGTAGGGGGTCAGTCAATTGGATTTAAGAGTGCTGTCCACATGTGACCGCGCATTGGACAGCAGGGATAAAAAATGAAAAGAGTTGTCCAAGGGAGAATCGCCCGAGGATGAGACCCTTGGGGAATTGACAAACCATTTCGACCCTCCCTAGTGCAGGGAAGGGGACTGCACCACCACGTTGAGGTGGCTTGTCGTTGTAAGATTATGCAAGTTTTTTAGTGATGTAATATGGTCATGCTAGTTGCTGCTGTTGTGTAAGTAGCCCCAAAGTAATAATGACTAAATAGTAAAACTATGCAAGTAAAAGAAAAACATGTTGAACAGCATTAAAACAAGAACAAAATGCAACTGTTACCTTTAATTGTCGTTTCATTAAATGCAAGAACGGTAAGTCGATCACTTTCGAGCGTGCAATGATGAATTGCATTTTTGATTCTTTCAACAACTTGTGTTTGAATGCCTGTTTTATCGCCTTCATTATTGTTTCGCCCTTGTCGCAAAGTTCTCTCAGAAGAAAGAAACAAAATGTCTTGCAGCATTTTGTAAGCACCTGCAGATTTTGCATAGAGTTTTAAACAAAATCTATTAAAAAAAACATCACCAGCAGGAAGGAGCAGATAAATTAGTTTTTATTATGCCTCCTCTAAACTTAAAAAAACGCATCGACATGTTCTTTGTAGTGGTCAATTAAACAGGTGAGTTAAAGATTTTGTTTTTTGGCTTTTGCATAAAAATGGACTTCAAGCCAGGGTAGGACTACACTTTTTACGTACTTCCGGACTTGGAGGTTAAAGCTCAGCCATGCAGAAACAGTAACGGCAGCCTTTCATCTTCACAGTCAATAGGCCAAATGTGAGCTAAAAGCTTATATCAACGGCTAGTCAAAGAATACGCCTGCGCTTCCTACTTCGATTCCCAAGGTCAGCACCAGACTTATTGAAATGGCTTTGAGGTTTACCCAGAGCAACTTGGATTAAACTCAATTGCTTGCGTTCTGGTGTTGGTCGTTTCTGTTCGTTCATGCACTAACGGAGTCTCGCTCCTTCCCCAAATTATCATTGTGGCGCTTCTGAACAAACCATGGACCACCACACATCAGGCACCCTGAGGAATAATGCATTAGCCTGGAGAAGATACTCTGTCATATGACAAAGAATAATATGTAAACAAATACCTTAAAAGCAAAAGTAGTAGAACATCAAAATCTTAAAAGAAAAATCATTTTAAACAGCAAGCTTACCGGATTACTGAAGGTGGGTAGCAATAACTACTTTTATTGTTCAATGACTGCAACTATTTTTGTTTTGACCACCATTCTCAGAGAAAGTCATTCTTTGAAGCAACAGGGTCATCTTTTAAGTTTTCTAGTAAAGAGCATATATTTTCATCCACATCAATACTTTTCTTCAAAACTTCTTCTAATTTGGCAATCCTGTAAATAAAAAAGGTGAGAAAGAGCGTAAATAGATATATTTATCACGTCTTTTGCAAAAGCACTGTAATTAAATGCCTAATAAATAAAATGGTTGAATTTAAGGTTGATTGCTGCCAAAAAAAGCAACAAATGTCCACAAACAGTAGTATCTTCTGTTACACTCGAAATGCTACATTTCAGCCTTCTATCACAAAGGAACAATTTCAGCAATGGGTTTACAAATACGTTAGCCAGGGCTTCACTGTATAATGTATTATTAGTTAGTCATCTTAATCAAATATTATGTTTTGGGTTTATTTGCACCTCTTTGGCCCAATGTGGTTGCAGAATGTAGATGTAATAGAATATTTATTGCATGTGTATATGGCAGGGGTCGGCAACCTTTTGCATGTCGCAGGCCAAAAACCAATTTTATAACGTTATAGCAGGCCGCACTTTTTCCAGTTACATTTTCAGTTCTAGTCATACCAACTGAGGTAGACATTAAACAGCAAAAAGTGCTTTAAAATGCTAAATTTTTAAGAGATAAATTAAATAAAAAAAGTTCTATCTAGATATAACTTAACATACAGCGGTAAATTTTGGTATTTATTGAATTAATTAATTGATTAAAATTTGTTATTTTCTTCTTCAAAAGCATTAAAAACATCTTTTTCCTCATCTACTTGCATTTCATTATGAATAGAGCTGCTTTGACACGTGTCAATTTTCTCCAAAACTTGAGTTGGAAATTCATATTTACGGCAGCATTTGCTATAAACAAGTTATTTTTTGCATTTTAATAGGAGCTGAGCAATGCAATTAAAGTTTTAAGAAAAATCAAAAACACATTTTGGACTGGTCCTATAGGCATTGGCACTTGTACCAACGTTGCACAACTCGGCAGGTTAAATTTTCAAATTTTAGAGATTTCTGTGATTGTTTCATAAGGTTTTATTCAAGATTGTTGTGCTCTTTGCCTCAGTCGTCGCTCTCCCTGTTACGTAAAATATAGCAAGACTGCGACAACTGAGGATAACAAGACAAAAAATTACAAGATAACACATTAATAAATCTTTACCAGGATAACCTTAAACTGGCTAAAAATAAAGCAAATTTTCCGCTTTAGGGCTAAAAAATATGTCAGGGCTAAATATAAAATTTGGTTTGCCAAAAATCATAAAAAGGGCTAAATTGGCAACCCGGAACATAGGAGGTGCAAAAGTGCAACAAAAAACTTGCGTGTATGACCGTGATTTATAGCGACATAATAACAGCTGATAGCTTTCATATTCTATTTTTTAGTCCCCACTTTTTATCTGTAGATGTAAATAGAGCAACGTCATACAAATTTAAAATAAAAACTTTTTTTTTATTTTTATTAGTTTTTTTTAGACGTGAAAAAAGCAATGTCATTAAAACTTAATGTAAAGTTTAGTTGACGTTGTTTTTTTCAAAACTTAAACTTTTTTGTTCTAGTCCAGATTTGTATTTAGAAATGAAGCATTTTGGCATCCCTGCTGCAACTAGGTGTATCACAGTTTTACTGCCTCATAGATTGTTTTAAATGGTTAAGTACTGCAAACAATCTATGCAGTGGGCCGTATCCCATTAATATCTAACTAACATGTCACAGGCCGGATGATTTTGCTTGGTGGGCCGGATCTGGCCTGCGGGCCGTAGGTTGCTGACCCCTGGTATATGGTTATGAGGAGAGACAATTTAAGAAGTGATATCTTACAGCATGTATTATAAACTTTAGACGGTAGTGCAGTTGGTCACAATTTAAAATATACAAATTAATGTATGATAACAAAAAAAAACCTTTCTCTCTAAGCAGTGATGGTTGCTTGTACTCGTTGCATGCAAGCAGTGGTAATTGGGCTGTGACTTGGGAGTACTTTATGCTGAATTTGCTGCAGCCATTTATAATTGTGCTTTGCATTGTCCACTTGATGCACGTGAAGTATCATGCACTGTGGATACACAGCATTTGTTTTATCCCATACAATTTGATAATCTTTGCTGAAAAACCTGTTTAAAATAGAACAAAATATTGCTAATAGTTATATGCTGTAAAATGGTTTAGAGCAAATAGAAAAAAAACTAAATTTGTTATGCTTCTGAAGTGCTACTAACAAAATGTTTTACATTAGCTTATGCAATACTAACCACACCAGTTTGTTTACTTTCTAAATGTGTTTTCAGTTAAGTAATTTTTTATCCAACTACACAAGATAAACATGATATTTCACTGTCACACCTAAAGGTGGATCAATATTACAATTCAGTTTCAGTTGAAAGCAAAAAAAATATTTTGTCTGCTTTGCTTCATTCAGCTATGCATGCACATCCAAGCTAATTAACTTGCTTATAATGCTTCTGCTTGATTTTTAAGCTTGAATATTTTTGAATGAAAAAAAACAGCTCGGTTCAAAATTACAAAACAGCATAACATCACATTAAAAATTAAAAGCATTTAGTAGGCTATTAAACACAGGAATCACAGTTGCTTGATGAACTAATTTAATGTTTGGAGTACAAATATAAATGCTGACAAACCTTGTACTTTTATCATTGCAGGGGTAAGAAATGCAGCCATTCAAACATATCCATTGAGATTGATCAGGAACATTTCCATAGCCTTTGCAGATCGACTGTTGCTTTAAAAAATGCAACAACTCATACAAACTAAAATTTTCAAATGACAGTTGATTGGAAATTTCTGCTGCACATCTACCATAAAATGAAGTAGAAAAATCCAAGCCAGAACTATCACTTGAATTGTTTTTAATTAGCAAACTTGCACCTGCTACATGGTGATGATCTATGTTAGTGTAATACGTAAAATTAACAAAGTCATTTGCAAAAAAAATTTTCCACTTAGACAACTTCATTTGCAAAAATTGCTGAGAAATATCACTGATTGATGTTGGTTGTTGAGCAAAAGAGTTTGATCAATTAGCTAAAGATGGTTGGCGATGTCTAATAATACTCCTTTGTTCTTGAGAAATTTTGGTAGGATGTGATTTTATTGGCAAATTTTGTGATGGCAAAACTCCCAACTTCAAGCACTTTTTAATGGCTGTTTGTAGAATATCTTCTTTAAAGATATCTGTAATTTAATAATATCTGTTTATTGCAAATAAACACTTTTCCATCAAATAATCTTTGTTTAAAAACATTGTCATCCCTGTGGGATAAAATGATCAAAATGAGATAATAATGTTACATTAACTTTGTAGTTGCAAATCTGAGACATATAACTGATAATGTACGGTTTTAAAAATAATCATACAAGATAGATAATATTATGTAAAACAAATATAGCTTTAAAACACATCATCATACAATGTCACTACTGGATAGTTTATCAGATAAAAACTAAAAACTAAAGCTATTGCTTTTAAATTTTTCTAATAAAAGTTTTAAGTTAAAAATGTGAGTTATGTTACATCAGTCAATTGGGACTTGGTTAAGAAACAAAACATTAGGTTTAAAAAATTAGAAAAACAAATAAAAACAAGAAAAAATATACATTTTAATAAAACAAATACATAGTCATGAAATTTGTTTTTATTGTGTAGGTTAAACAAAAACATTTGGCAAAATCAAAAGTTTGGCAACTGCAATTACAAACTGTTGAAATATAGTTGGCCAGCACTGCAAGCATGCAAAAATAACTAGCAAAACTACTTTTATTTACCTGACGAAGATCTTCACTCATTGGTCAGTATGTTTCTGCAGACAAACAAATAAGGCATATCCATTGGATGTTGAACTGTTACATAGAAGCAAATAGCAATACTTGCCTCCTCTTCCTTAAAGTTTTGACATAACAGCTGCAATTACCAATTAATATACTCGTATTATAATACCAAATATCAAGAATAAACTGCAAACAAAATCAAAAACCATAAAATATTTTCACTACCACAACTACTCCAAAATAAATCTAAAGTAATAAAAATAATATAAAATATTTCCAAGTAGTCAATTGGACACATAAAATATAACAAAGAATGACTTTGATTATAAAAATATATAGCAGTTATTGAGTAGTGACAATGGCATCTACTGCCCCTATCAAAGTATCCTAAGTCACATTTAATTGGCAAAAAGCAACATTTAATAATTAAAACTTATGAAATATTCTCCATTTTTAAAAGACTAGCAGTTTAAAAAAGTACAGTAAACATTTTGACTCTGTTTAAAAATAATAACTTCTGTGCGTTACCGTGTATATTCTCATATTTCAGATTTACAGCAAACTTTTTGGAATAAATTTTTTAATGTTTCTCGCCCTAACGTACACTAACGGTCTTTTGGCGATGTTGAAAAGTTGTGCTTCTTGGTAGCCAACAAAAATGTTTGCTAATGCTGGACCAAGCGGTGAGCCCATAGCAACGCCGTCGATTTGTCGATGCATGTTGTTATTGATGATACATTCCGATATGTTGATGATACTTTCGCCGTATTCAACAATGAAGAAGACTGCAACACTTTTTTCATCCACCTCAACTCCCTTCATCCCTCACTTCTCTTCACCTATGAAAAGGAATCTAATCACTCTCTCCCTTTCCTGGACGTGTTGGTAGAAAGGCATGATTCGGAATTTCTAACTTCAGTATACAGGAAACCCACCTTCACTGGCCAATATCTACGTTGGAACTCTTTTAGTCTCCAGAAACGAAAAATCAATCTAATTGGTACTCTCGTTCACAGAGCTTTTATGATCTGTTCTAAAAGCAAACTGGACAAAGAGCTTGGCAAAATTCATTCAATTCTTTTGGAAAATGGCTACCCAGAACGTGTAATCAATTCGGCTTTCAAGCGAAAACTTCAACAACTAAATTCTAACCCGGTCCACACAGTAAAAAAAGTGCCCTGTCTACCTACACATCCCATGGATTGGAAATGTTTCAATGAAGTTCGAAAAGCAGATTACGTCTGCTGTGAAATGCTGCTTTTTCTCCGTCGAACTACGTGTTATTTTCAACACCCGACAGCTCCTTCCAGCGATTAAGAAAGACGTGTTGCCTTCCCATCATCACAGCAATGTTATTTACCAGTTTTTGTGCCACTGCGATAGTCGGTACGTTGGTCGCACGTCTCAATGGCTAGAAGAGCGAATTAAACAACACGTTCCTTGGAATTGTGTCCTTGGGAAAGACACTTTACGGCACTTTCCCCTGCTTGGTGGTCTTGACAAGCAGTTCTAAATTGCAGTCATATCTCTACTAAATTACTAGCGGACAGCAATATCTTGGCATCTCTGGAAGCAGGTCGGGGTAATTGCTTACCCTATGTATAGCGCCTCCGTCGCTTTCCTGCAAGTCAGGAGGATAAATATAGAGATAAAATAAAAATAAAATAAAAATAAATAAAGTTCCTAGATCCATCACCAATCCTCGTACCTCGGCCAATCACCAAAGTCTTTCCCGCTCTTGCAAGAACAACACATGCCCACAACAATTTCACGAATCCGCCATTGGTCAACATCTTCTTGACAACGCCCAATGTGCCCTTCGTTACAGCAACGAAAAATTTTCTATTCTCGCTCGAGGTCGCTCTTCTTTTCACCTTTCTGCTCTTGAAGTGATTTTCATTAAATCTTTCAATCCCCTTCCGTGTAAGCAAAAAGAATTCGTATACTCTTTGAAAATTTCTTAATCTTTTCTCTCATTGGCTAGCTTCTTTCAGCCAATGAGAACTCTACTTTCCCCTTTTATAACTTAGTTCGGTTTCAATTCTGCTTCATTCTGACGATTTCCCCTGAAGAGTGTCAGATGAAAAGCTTTGGGAAAAAAAATCTTTTACTTCACGCAATCTTCAAATTCTGTACCACCAAATGTTTATTAAAACATTATTAAAATTATAAAACATTATTAAGGACGTTTCGGAATTATCACTCATTCGTTTAAAAATGAGCTATAATTTCGAAACGTCTTTAATAAACTATGTTTCAAAATATATTGGCTATACTTTTTATTCTGAAATTAGTTAAGCGTTCCAAATTTTATGCTAAGAAATTTGCAAGATTTTTAATTGTTTACTATTTTTTTATTGGCAACTTCATTAGCCAGCAGCTTTGGGAAAGAATTGTACTATCAACTACAATGATATCCTTTAGGCGGGCAGCCGCAGGTGTTTGTTAAACTGCTTACAGAACCAAGCTGTTCGTGTATCAACCACTAAAATAGCAAATATGTATAAGGTTTTTTAAGGACAAGCCTTTGTATGTGAATTTTAAAGATCGTTAGTTTTATGGCAAACAAGAAATTTGCTATAGAAAGACGAGTATAAGGAATCACTCCTAACTCTGCCACTGCTTTAATGAATATGACCAAAATCACTTTTGGCCTGCAATATATTCAACTGATCGAGAAAATTCATGAGTCCTTGTATTTGGAGTAATACTTTATGACAACGCCATTGAGCTATTTGTTTGCTTTTCAAAAACTAAATTTGGTTAGAACAATGTTCATAAGCTGGTAGTATGATAACTGCTTGCCTTTTGTAAAGCTTTCCAGATAAGGCTGCTATGATAAACCTTTTTCCTTTAATCAGGGGTTGCCACAGCATTTGATGTTCCTCCAAAGTGTCCTGTTTTCAAAGTCATTCTCCCTTGCACCAACTTTCTCCATATCTTCCTTTACTACATCTAAAAATCTTCTTTTGGGCCTCTCTGTTTTTCTCTTTCCCGGTAACTCAATTTTTATCACCCTTCCGATGTACTTCTGGTCTCTCCTCATGACATGTCCATACCACCTTAATGTGTCATCCCTCATCTTTATTCCTAACTGTTCTACCTTAATTGTATCCCTGATGTACTCATTTCTAATCTTATCTTTTCTTGTCACTCTCATAGCAAACCTCAACATTTTCATCTGTACAACTGCCATCTCTTCTAGTTTCTTTGTGACTGCCAACATCTCAAGTCCATACACCATTGCTGGTCTCACCACTGAACTGTACACTTTTCCTTTTACTCTAGCTGGTAACCTCCTGTCACAGATTACTCCTGATACTTTTCTCTATCTGTTTCATCCTGCTTGCACTCTTCTTTTTACTTTCCTTTCACAACTAAACTACAACTACTACTTTCTTGCACCATTGATCCCAAATACTTAAATTCCTTTATGATGAACCTGTTTTACTAAAACTTGATTTAGCTAGTTTAATTCCTATTCTTTTTTTTGTTGATGTCATTGTTTTGAAAGGCATCCACTCCAGGTCAAACAAAAACAGGACTGGGGCCAAGGGTTTTGCTGCCCAGATCAGATGTTGGCAGTGATGTTGTTAAGCCAGCATTGGCTTTCATCATCCAAAACTGTCAGACCTCTTGCTCCATGTGGTGCTTGATGTATGGGGCATGTTATTAGAATGTGGTATGCAGTTTGTTTAATGGCACTGCACTCGCAATTTAATGAAGGAGTGAGATCCCATTTGTGCATGGATGAATGGAATTGCCTAACATCAATTTTCAGCCGGTTAACCCAAGCTGTTCAGGGCAAGCTCATCCCAACAGGCCTGGCACTGGTTCTGGGTATAAAAACACAGATCCTGGAAGCATTCTTACAGTACTCTGCATTCCATTTATGGTTTGTCCATTTAGAAGTGTGAATGCCATGTCTGACAAGGTTGTTTGAAAGATTCCATGCTGCTGGCACAAATCGGCTTCTAAATCTTAATTTCTCTTGGTGAGTATCTGAGGACCCACTTAAAAGACCTTATAGGATATGATCAGGGTTCAGAGATCCACAGTGGACCAAGGAGAGTGTTGCTCCCAGTCAGCACAGCTTAGCTGGCTGGATGCCTGAGAGTATGAGTAAGTGGTCCATTGGAATGGGACGCAGGCATCTAGTGACTATGTGCAAGACATCATTCAGGACACTGTCAATGAGGCGAGTGTGAGCGCTGCAACACCAGACTGGTGTGCAGTACTCGACTGTTGAGTAGACCAGGGACAAGACAGCTGTGCATATTGTTCTGGTACCAGCACCCCATCCCAAGCCTACAAGTTACCTCAGCAGTGTGGCACTAGATGGTGGTGAAGCATGAGCAATCTTTCCAGTTTTACCCCAAGATAAGTAGGGGTTGGACAGAACATTAAAAGTTTATGATTGTTTTAGACTTTTAGCTGATGTTTAGTCTCTTGGTTATTTAAGTGAAAGGCTGCTGTCACCATCTTAGTGTGACTGAGCTTCAACCTCCAAGTCTGGAGATATGCTTTTTGCAAGATTTTTTTTTTGTAAAATAATCCTTGTTGATTCATGTTAATGCAAGTTACAAATATTTATTGCTTTTGTTTGTTAATTGTATTTATTTTAAAAAGTTTTTACAAAAAAATTGGGACTTTTCAAGAAGTCACTGTAAACAATTTTTATAGAAATACAATTTAGGAAGAGAATAAAATGTTTTCTTAATCCATAAAACGACAAAATATAGCAGCATAAATGTATTCATCATAAATAAAAAAAAAAAAAAAAATTAAAAAAAATTTTTTAACAAAAATAAACAAAAGAAAAAACCATAAACGTTTTCGGCTTGCCTCAGCCCTCTTCAGATAAATAAATGATTTAAGAAAAAAAAACAAAAACTATGTACTGTAATTTAAAAAGACGAAGTCAATGATTTGAGTAACGTAATTATTTGTCACAACTTTTTTACACGCGTTTTTTCAACATAAAGGAATTAATTTGAAATGCGACCACCATAATGACAACAACAACAATATTGATACATCAAAACCAAATAACACAAAAATACTAATCTAAAATATATTTAATAAAAATGATGAACCATTAGCAAATAATTGTCGGTTAAGTTTGGGGTTATGTTTTTTTATCAATAACGCTTCATGAATTTTGGTTTCAAAATTAGAACTGCATTTTTGGATTATCAACCAAAATTCATGAAGCGTTATTGATAAAAAAACATAACCCCAAACTTAACCGACAATTATTTGCTAATGGTTCATCATTTTTATTAAATATATTTTAGATTAGTATTTTGTGTTATTTGGTTTTGATGTATCGGTATTGTTGTTGTTGTCATTATGGTGGTCGCATTTCAAATTAATTCCTTTATGTTGAAAAAACGCGTGTAAAAAAGATGTGACAAATAATTACGTCACTCAAATCATTGACTTCGTCTTTTTAAATTACAGTACATAGTTTTTGTTTTTTTTTTCTTAAATCATTTATTTATCTGAAAAGGGCTGAGGCAAGCCGAAAACGTTTATGGTTTTTTCTTTTGTTTATTTTTGTTAAAAAATTTTTTTTATTTTTTTTTATTTTTTATTTTTATGATGAATACATTTATGCTGCTATATTTTGTCGTTTTATGGATTAAGAAAACAATTTTTGTTTGTGAAACTAACCTTGATCCCCCTGTGGTTACTATCCCTTCTTGAGAGATCTTTTTTCTCTTACTTCTTTATTCCATCTTGATGTCAAAAGAGGGATTCTGGGTTAGTTTCACAAATAAAAATTGATTACAGGGTTTACTGTATGTAGGTGACTTTGCAAGAGTAGTGATTTGTTGGCTTGGAGCTGTGCCAGTTTTGTATGCATATGACATAATAAATTGTTTGTTCTGATGAATGAATGTCATAGGATGTGGTGTTAGTAACTTTGTTGTTTTTTCTAGAACTGAGGTATTGTGAGGTGATGGTTTTGTGAATGTGTTTGAGGATTTCTCTATATTCCCCAGGTGTTATTTTTGAATTTGAGATGTTGATGTTAATGTGCTCATTGTTGATTAAATCATTGATTGAAAGATTGTGGCTTGCATGTGTCTGGGTGGATTTGAGTATGCATTGAAATTATTTAAAGGGTGTGTTTGCATTTAAGTTAGTTGTTTAAGTTGAGTAGCATGAACATTCATCTTGCTTGCAGTGAGATCTTTGATGTTTAACTGAAGAATAGTGGGTCTTCGGAACTTGTTGGCAATATATCCTGAAAAGAACAGTTTTTTCCTGGCATTGCCCCATCCTGAAAAGGATGTTTTCCCATTTGCAGACCCTTGCTGAACATCAAAATGGGTAGATACCTTTCCGTTTTGACAGGCTTGGTTTTGGTTTGTCATGTTTGAGAGCAATAACAGATGTACTCACAGCCCAGGCTACTAGAAACCACCTGCCATCTGGGCCAAAAAGTTTTTGATTGATATCTCTGCTCTGAATTCCCTGCAAGATTTTTGAAAGGCTTATCTACACTTGTGTTGAGCCATTAATCAATCCACTGCTCCCTCTGGGTTTCGATGCAGGAAGTCAACTGTAGATCAAGTTGTACTGACCCAGAACATTGAGGATTCTTTTGAGGCTAAGAAGAAGGCCGGTGCCATATTCGTCAAACTGAGAGCTGCTTATGACACTGTCTGGCACCATGGCCTTACATGCAAGCTGCTGAGGCTTCTGCTGGATAAGCACATGGTCAAAATGATTATGGAGCTTGTCTGAAACCAAAGTTTCACCCTTACTACTGGTGACAGCAAGCAAAGCTGGTTTCGCTGTCTAAAAAACAGTGTTCCTCAGGGATTGGTCTTGGCTTCCCTCCTATTTAACATCTATATGTATGATCTTCCTTCCACAATTTTCAGAAAGTTTGCTTATGCTGATGATTTAGCATTGTTGCACTCTTATGGAAACTGGAAAGACTTGGAGGGGACTTTAAGCCAAGACATGTCTACACTTTCAGCATATTTCCAGATTTGGAGGTTGAAACTCAGTCACACTAAGACAGTGACAGCAGCCTTTCACTTAAATAATTGAGAGGCCAAGCATGAGCTAAAGGTCTGCAACAATGATAGACTTTTACTGTTCTGTCTAACCCCTACTTATCTTGGGGTAAAACTGGACAGACTGGTCACATTTTTGTCACCATTTAGTAGTATTGTACAAAAAACTATCCTTGTGCGTCACACTGCTGAGGCAACTTGTAGGCTCAGGATGGGGTGCTGGTGAGAAGAAGAAGGAAAGAGGAAGAAAAAAGAAGTACCCCCTCCAGAGCCAGAAGGGCCATGGCACAATGTGCTCTCCTGAAAACATTAGCGATGAGTGCCAATACTTGGCCATTGGAAGGAACTTGTGCAAGACAACAAAACAAAAACTTCATCATCTCTTTAGTGTGGCACCTCAATTTAAGGAAGCTACCAAGAATAAAACGAAGCAATTACCTTTGTGGAAGAACAAAGCAAAGAAAAGAGCAAGGAAGCACATGATGGTGAAATGAGAAAGTGCAAAAAACAATAAAAAAAAAAAAATGCATTGAGAGAGATGTGCAAGATCTAATCAGAGGAGAATAAAGATAATTACAAAAGAGAGAGAAATCAAACAAGAAAAATTGTCAGCACTGCAATGAGGAGAGAAGCTGAACAAAAGAGGAATAATTTATGTGACAAACCAAACAATGTGTTTAAGCTTGTAAAGTTTTTAAAAAAAGGAACAACAAGATGTAAATGGTGGACAATGTTTGAGAGGATTAAACAATAGATTTTTGTTCAGTTAAAAGGATCAAAAGAGAGTGTGGAAAGAACATATGGAAAAGACGCCAAATAAAAAAAATGCATTGGATCAAAACATTGAGATTGGAATAGTAAAAGGTCCAGTGGAAAAGGTTTTCGGATCAAGTCTAATATCTGCCCAGCCAGGCAGGCAGAAAGAAGTTGAGAACCACTGCTTTAAAGAAAAGTGAAAGGCGAAACGAAGAGTGAAAAGGAATCTTTTAGATTTATATTTAAAAGAATTTATGTGGCGAGGCAACATTCTTAAACTTAATTTTATGAATTTAATAGATTTAATAAATAATTATTGTTAATAATTCATTTTTTTATGTGTTCATTATACTGTAAATAATTCAAAAAAGTATACTATTATAATAAATTATAAAAAATTACCTTATTGTTAATCCGGGCAGATATTAGACTTGATCCTGTTTTCTTAGAGGAAATAACATATGCATTGAAGAAAATGAACTTAAGGAAAACATCTGGACTTTCAGAGGTGAGCATGGAAATGATAAATTCAAGTGGGAAAGTTGGAATTAACGTGATGATCAAACTTTGTCAGAGAGTACTTGATGTGAAAGGAATGCCAGAAGATTGGAAGACTAGTGTGATGGTGCCAATTTACAGGGGAAAAGATGTGACTAACTGCAGTGCCTATAGAGGAGTGAAGTTATTAGAACATGGAATGCAGCTCATCAAAGAGCATTGGAGAAAAGGATAAGAGCATTGGTGGAGGTGGATGTTGGTGGAGTTTTAAGACGACCTAAGGAAGATGTTTTGATGAAGGCAATAGTAAATGAAATGGATGGAAAAAATAGACAGAGTCAACCAAGGATGAAATGGAGGGAACAAGTCAAAGAAAGCATGAGAAGGATTGGTTTAAAGAAAAAAGATGTAGCAACTTAGTGTAGGTGGAGAAAAGGTGTAAGAAGAGTTGCAGAAGTAGTGGGATGCTCTGGCCACCTTCAGTCACTGGGGATTAAATTGGATTAAAACTGGATAGATGATGATTACCCCAGGCTGCTGTACTGCCCAGATCAGATGCTGGCATTAATGGTGTTAAATCAGGATTGATATTTTTCATTCATAACCATCAGACCTTGTGCTCCATCAGGAGTCCAATGTATGGGACACACTATCAGAACATGGTCTGTGGTTTGTTTAATGGTGCTGCACTTGCAATTTAGTCAAAAAGCAAGACCACATTTGCATATGGACAAATGGAATTGTCCAACACCAATTTACAGGTGATTGAGCCTGACCCAAGCTGTTTGATGCAAGCTCATTCCAACAGATCTCATTTCAACAATTGCTCCTGGGTATAAAAACACAGAGTTTGGATGTCCTCTCACAGTACTTCGTGTTCCATCAGTAATTGTCCATTAAGAAGCATGGATTAAAAGTCCAGAAAGGTTGTTTAATAAATTCTGGGCAGCTGGGACAAACAGATTTTATTCTCTCTGAAAAAGCATTTGAGGACCAACTTAAAAGACCATACAGGATATGATCAAGGTTCAGGGATCCATAATAAGCCAAAGAGAATGTTGCTCTTAGTCAACAGAGCTCAGCTGGCTGGATGCCTAGAAGTATGGGTGAATGGTCTCTTGGAGTGGGACACAGACATCCAATGATTATTTCTAAGGTGCAATTTAAGACACTGTCTATAAAGCAAGTGTGAGCATTGTGACACCAGACTGGTGTGCAGTACTCAGCTGTTGAGTAGACTAAAGATAGAGCAGCTGTGCACAGTGTTTTGGCACCAGCACCCATCCTGAGCCTACAAGTCACCTCAGCAGTGTGACACACAAAAATAGTTTTTATTTAATGCAAATAAATGGTGACAGAACATGAGTGATCTTTTTAGTTTTACCCCAAAATAAGTAGGGCTTGGACAGAATGGTAAAAGTATATTGTTGTTCTAGACTTCCAGCTCACATTTGGCCTCTAGATTATTTAAATGAAAGGCTGCTGTCACTGTCTTAGTGTGACTGAGCTTCAACCTCCAAGTCTGGAGATATGTTGAAAGGGTAGTCATGTTTTGATTTAAAATCCTCTCCAGGTCCTTCCAGTTTTCAGAAGAGTGTTCAGTAATAATGCTGGATCATCTGCATAGGCAAGCTTTCTGAAAATCATTGAGGGCAGGTTGTACAAATAGATGTTGAAAAAAAGGGAAGCCAAGACTAATCCCAGAGAAATGCCATTTTTTGGACGACTTACCTGCTTTTATTGTTGTCACAGAAAGCAGAAGGAAGATTCAAAAAATGATTGTTGTCACTGGTTTACTGTAAAACTTTGGTTTTGGACAAGCTCCATGATCATTCTGACCATGTGCTTATCTGGCAGAAGCCTCAGCAGCTTGCAGGTAGGCCACAGTGCCAGACAGTGTCATAAGCCACTGTCAGATCAATAAATTCAATACCAGCCTTTTTCTTAACCTTAAAAAATGCTTGATGTTTTGGGTCAGCAGAACAACTTAATCCATGTTGAAATTCATCCAGGTCTTTTGGGAGCAGTGAATTGGTAATTGGTTTGATACAAGCATACAGTGATGAGCAAAAAAGTAAACTTTTTTATTTTTTTACATTTTTTTGAGAATATTTTTGTTAGAATTGAATTATATTTATCATATAATATATTATTAAAGAGAGCACAAAGAATTATATTAAATCCAATATTAATTGATTTTTTTTGAGAAATATAATTCAATTTTAGCTAAGTTATTTTGAAAAAATCTAATAAAATAAAAAAGTCTTACTTTTTTTGCTTGCCACTCTAGATAAGCTTCTCACAGATCTTTTCGGGGACACAGAGCAGAAATATTGGTTGATAACTTTTTGGTCTGCCATAGGCTTCATTGGCTTTGGGATTGCAACTACAAGTGATCTTCTCCAGATCTTGGGAATTTTGAGTCAACACAAGCAGGAAGAAAGGAAGTCACATAACCAGAACTTAAAAGCAGCTACAAGCATGAATTATAAGCTCTGGGCAGATGGAATCAAGGCCCAGAGCTTTACCTATTTTTAAGTGTTGGAGGACAGCAGTAAATTTTTTTTGTAAGAAATTGTCAGAGGTATTCACTGGGTCTGGTGCTGTGGCCCTTCAAAGATCAGATGCTTCTTAAGAAACAAGTCGAGATGACTTGCCATCAACAGCCTTGTATCTCCCATTTCTGACTAGCTGAGATGCAATACCATCAGCTAAAATGGTGCAGTGACAAGAAGAGTGTTGATTGGGCTTTGCATCATTGTACTTGCCTATAGTCAATTTACTTAATTTGGTGCTACTGTAGTAACCACTTGCTTTTCATACAAATCAATTATGTGATGTTAAGATATTTTTAAATTATAAGATTACTTAGTATTCTGTGTCTTGATCTGTTCTTTACTATTTTTTGATTAATTAATGAAAAAACAATTTGGTATACTAAACATGTTTATCTATTTTATTTTATTTTTTTGGTATTTATTATACCATTTTTATTAGCAATCAAGCTATTAGGTTTCTGAGTTGTTATAGACAAAGTTATTGAAAATAAAGAAACAGCAGCTTAAATGATATACGAGGGGCATTCAAAAAATATGCAGAATTTCCCTGTGACAAGACTGCCAGCAAGAAAAAAATGTATTTTAGCATGCTAGCCATAAAAAGCATGTTCTTTGTGATTGAATAATTGCTATCTACTGATCAAATAATTGCTATAGTATGCTTGTAAATGAAGTTTTCAAGAGCTAGTTTATTTAATGTAGTTTTTTAACTCATGGAGTGCAAGGATTTCAAGGTAAAAACCAACATCAAATTTTTGGTAAAGCTTGGTTGGAAAGGAACGGAGATCATTTAAACTCTGCAGACTGTTTATAAAGATGGTGCTTTGAAGAAAATTTGTGTTTACAAGTGGATTGAAAGATTTTGAGATGGTAGAGAAGCTGTTGAAGATGATGAGGGTTGTGGAAGACCAACAACCTCAAAAAACAATGAAAAAATTGATTTTGTTAGGAACCTAGTCAAAGAAGATGAATGATTGACGATTTATCAGATAGCTGAGACTGTGGGCATATTAGTTGGTTCAGCTCATTCAATTCTCATTCAATTCTCATCCCATGATGATTTATGCCTCAGCAAGCTTTCGGCACAATGGCTGCCAAAAACGTTGCACCCAAATCAGCTCAATCTCAGAAGTGAATTGTCAACGGTGATTTTGCTCAAAATTGAAGCAGATGAAGACTTTTTTTTTTGATTGAATTATCACAGGAGATGAAACATGGGTCTACCAGTTTGATCCTGAAACAAGACATCAGTCCAAACAGTCGCTCCCACATGGATCATCTGGCCCAATCAAATTCAAGTCTGAGAGGTCTGTCAAGAAGGTAATGGCAACTGTTTTTTGGGACTCTGAAGGAGTTGTGCTAGTAGATTTTTTAGAAGGTAAAAAAACTGTTAAAGGCACCTATTATATAGAAGTTTTAAGGAAATTGAGAGCAAAATTAGCTGAAAAGTGTCCAGGAAAACTCCATTGTGGAATTCTTTTCCACCACGACAATGCCCCAGTGCATTCTTTTTGGATTGTAAGAGATGTTTTGAGAGAATTTTGGAGGGAATTGCTGCCACATCCACCTTATAGCCCAGACCTTGCCCCATCTGACATTTTTTTATTCTTTTTTTAAACAAGCTGCTTAAAGATGAGAAACACCAGACTCAAGTTTCGCTCTTATTAGAGCTTGTCAGTGATGTTTATATCACTGCAAATCAAACCTGGGACCTGTAGTCTTCCACGCAGGTTACTATACCACTAAACCACAGATCCCGGACACCAGATGGACTCAAAGCAGCTGTTATAAGTTATTCCTGGATTTACTGAACAAGGAATACATAGAATCCACTATGTTGTAATTCCAAGACTGTACTTCAAACAAATCCTAAATATTTTTTATTCCCAAAACTCAAAAAACACTTAAAAGGCGTTTATTTTAATGACACTAATGAAGCAAAGCAAACAGCAAAAACATGGCTCACAAAATGGTCAGCAGATTACTTCAAAAATGGGATAAAAAGATGGAAACACCACCTGGAGAAGTGCATTGACCTTGATAGAGACTATGTTGAAAAGTAGATTGATTGTATCAATAAATTATAAAAAATTATAAAAATCTGCTTATTTTTTAAATGCCCCTTGTATGTTATTACATGCGCATTATCTTTTTTATTATTAAATCTGTAACAAATAAAGATGCAAAATTTTGGTTAAAATATGGAACTTATCTGTGTTTTTGCAACTACAGAGTGGTTGCTAGAAAAGAAAAAATTTGAAGGACAGATAAGATCATGAATAAAATGTGTGATTGCTGGCCTCAGAATGGTTTTTTGAAGTGTCTTTGATTATTCTGCTTGTTCTTTGAAATTCTTTGATTGATTCTTTAAAGTGTTTGAAGAAGTGTCTTGCTTACTCATTTCTATTTTGATACCCACATTGTGGAATGAGGCAGGAAACAGCTTTAAGACTTTCAAAGGCAAGTGATTATTCTTTTCAAAAATGAAAATCCAACTTTAGGACTGACAAAATGTCTAGCTGTGTTACTGAATTTTTTTTCATCGATTACAAGGCATCAGTTTGATAATGTTGTTGCAACTTTGAAACGAGAAGGTCCTGAAGCAACTGGTACATGCCAAAAAGGAATGGGTCCAAAGAAACAAATTTCGGACAAAAGACGTGCCTTGGTGAAAGATTTGGCTGTTTCACCAATGCAACATGATGCAATTACCCTTCAAAATGCCACACAAGCTTGGATCTCTAGGTTAAGACACTGCTCTGAAGTGCACAGATGACATTTTGAGCATCTATGAGTGTAATATAACATAAGTCTTTGAAAAACTTTGTAAAAGTTCTTCTTTGTTAAAATAAGTAGCTGTTTGACAAATTTTCCACTTTTCTAATGACCACTCTGTATTTGTACCTTGTTTATGCCCATTGTAATCTATAGTCTTTTTTTGGCTTTCTTGATTTCACAGAATTTGTAAATTTAAAAACTTTTTATAAACAGAAATACAAAACACATCATTGTTCATCTTTTGCTTAACTTTGCTTTGTTTTTGGATGCATTTGATCATATATTTGTCACATTCAGCTTTATCTATTTAAGTTGACAAACTTTGAAATCTATCATGTTAAAATGCATTTTTCATCCATTAAAAAATTGGCTTATTTTTCCACTTTTGTTTTTCTTAGTTTTTGGTAAATTATTAAGCTATTTTAAGATCTGCTTTTACTTTAAAATAAAGCATTGACTGGGAGTTGATTCTTTGTTGGTGTTAGCATGAAGTGGGTAGAAGAATATTCTGTAATTTTTCTGATATTTTTAATTTAATCTTTGTTGCACAGTTTTCTGACAGGTGGACATTGCAACAGTGATTTTATTGATTTATGTCATTACATGACATTGTTAATTGTTTATAGTTACTCGTTGTTGTTGTTTGGAAAGGTATCCACTTCAGGTCAGACACAAACAGGACTGGGGCCAAGGGTTTATTTTTTTCCTTCCCCAGGCTGCTGTACTGCCTGAATCAGATGCTGGCAGTGATGTTATTAAGCCAGCTTCGGGTTTCATCATCCAAAACCATCAGACCTTGTATTCCATGTGGTGCCCAATGTATAGGTCACACTGTTAGAACATGGTCTGCGATTTGTTCAGAGGTGCCACACTTGCAATTCAGTGAAGGATAGAGACCCCATTTGTGCATGGGAAAATAGTTATGCATAAACAAATATAGTTACTGCACAATAAGAACAAAATATCATAAAACAGAGATCTTTTTCACTACATTTTGGTATTTTTTTGTTAGCGTCCTCCACTTGTAAACAAATCCTTCTGAGATTTTTACCTTCAACATTTTGTTTGAGCAGCTCTGTCTCTTTCTCCCATTCCACTTTAAATTTTAATTCTATACATTGTCATCATCTCTATTCATGATATGCCAAAACCATTGCACTCCATTAGCTCTTAACCAAAAAATTTACTGTTTCTTTTAAGCCTAACATATCTATAAACTCTACAGTATTTATTCTATCCAATGATTTAAAATCATGCATACAATATTTGTATCTTATCCCTTTCAACTCAATTAAATTTTTAAGGAAAAAAACTATGCTTATCCTTAACCAATGACATTAATTAAACTTTGCTCAGTATTGTCTTATGTAGTTTTAACCTGTTCACTTTCTTGGTCAATTTCAGTTTTTTTGTCTCTCTAAAGTAACCACTTGTACAAATCATATTGTACTTTATACAATGCACTATTTCAAATACAGTTTTTTTCCATAATGTCAGGTTTGCCACATGCATCAAATCTTGCATTGTTTTACGAGGGTCAGTCAAAAAGTAATGAGCCCTGTTAACTTTAACCGCTTTAACCTTCATATTTTTTCTAGAAATTTTAAGGGTGTTTAGTAAATTTACTGCTTTAAAGATAAATTGTAAAAAAAAATTGTTTCAACGTGTCCACTTTTGGTATTGTGTTTTGGAAATGACGTCATCACTGGATGTCCGTCAGAAGCAGAGAGCTGTGATTGAATTTCTTGTTTCGAAAGAGGAGCCACCAAAACAAATTTTCGAAAGATTGGTAAATGTTTATGGAGATGCTTCATTAGCCTACAGCACTGTGAAAAAGTGGGTATCCAGGATTAAACACGAAGAAGATGATCCAAGTTTGAGTAGCCTCCAGGACAGACCAAGAAGTGGAAGACCATCTTCTGCAGTCAATCCTGGAAACAATGATAAGGTTGAGAAATTGATTAGAGATGATTGCAGAATCACTATTGATGACATTGCTGAACATGTTGGAGTTAGCCATGGAAGTGCTGTGAATATTGTTAATGAGCTAGGCTTTGCAAAGGTTTGCGCCAGATGGGTTCCGAGGCAACTTTTGGATTTTCACAAGCAAGCCCGTTTTGAAGCTTGTTCGGAGCTTATTGAGTGTCACAGAAGTGACAAAACTTTTCTCAGCCGTATAGTGACAGGAGATGAAACCTGGGTTCATCACTATGAACCTCAGTCGAAAAGATCATCCATGGAATGGCGTCACCCCACGTCCCCAAGAGCCAAGAAATTCAAAAGTCAACGTTCAGCTGGAAAAATTATGGCGACTGTGTTTTGGGACATTGAAGGAGTGATATTGGTAGATTTTATGCCTAAAGGTACTACCATCAACTCAGATGCTTACATTGACACTTTACGCAAACTGAAAGCGAAACTGAGAAGAGTACGACCTCACCTGGACATGTCTAAGGTCTTGCTGCAACACGATAACGCCAAGCTCCATACCAGTCTCAAAACTCGTGAAGTGATTGCTTCTTTTGGATGGACGACAGTAACCCATCCCCCATACTCACCCGACCTGGCACCATCTGACTATCATCTTTTTGGACCATTGAAAGAAGGAGTTAGGGGGCAGCACTTCACTAGTGATCAAGAAGTCAAGCACGCTGTAAGAAACTGGTTAAAAATGCAGCCTGCTGACTTTTACAAGGCTGGCATAGTGTCCCTTGTTCATCGATGGACAGTTGGAATTGAAAAGTGCGGAGATTACATTGAAAAGTAGAACTGAGATCTCCTATCCCTGGGCTTTCTTTTGATGTATGACTTTTGATTTTATTGCAACAAATATGGCCAGGAGAGACTTGGGCTCATTATTTTTTGACTGACCCTCGTAACATTTTTAATTATCTTCCAAGGTTTTACCAAATAATGTCAAAGTTATAAGATCAATGACATTAAAATAAACTCTAAATTTGAGTCTATCTGGTGACTAATTAATATTAGCACATTGATTGCTGGGAATAGTGTCCAAAAGTTGGGACATAAAATTTCACATGGACTAGATGAGTTTAAATTAAACTACTTTTTTGACACTGACTTACTATTTCTGTTTCTTTCATATATACTTAAGCTTATTCACAACATTGAACAATAAAAGCAAGCAGTTTTTTGTTTAAGAAGACAAACCTCCTTTGTTACTTTTTAAAGATAGATTTCTGGCTTGAGTAAATATCTCAGTATGTGTGGAATTCTCTTGAGCTAATATTACACACTCATACAATACATATGTGATAGGAAATATTTACATGAAATTAATAGAGATCTCTAGTTCTGTTATAGAAGAGAAAAGAATCTATTTATTTTATAAACAAATTAGACTAAAACATTTCTGAACTACTGCAAGAAAATGTTGTACTGTGTATTTTCTTGTCATAGTTAATTACTTGTGGAAGTAAGAATTGTACTTCTTCATTTGGGTAAGATGGATGGGAGCCAAACAGTTTATTAAATGGCTATACATGTTTCTATCAGCCAGGTTTCCAGGCTTATCAACATCCGACAAAGCATGGGCTCCATTCAAATGGTGATAAATGGGGCTAAATGTTATTGCATGCTCAGCTGTCTGCTCCTTTCCACCACACTTACAGGCTGCTGTGCAAGCCATAACCTATTTGTGTGTTTCTGAGTGGAACAGACCAACATTGGTTGAGAGATGGTTGAGCCTGACCCATGAAGGTCTGGGAAAGCTAAATTCCAGTGGCATTGGACTAACATCACTAATAATTATATGGAGTCTAGATGTGTTTTCTCACCACTCCATACTTTATTTTTATTCTGTCCATCATGCTACACTGGTGCCTGACTTGATTGAAGTCAGAGTTAATTAAATTGAAAAAGACTATTTCAAAGCCATGTTATACTGTAGTTATACCAGTAATTGATTTTCACTTTTTTGCAATTTTTATTACAAACTTTTTTAATAAAATCAACTTGAAGTTTTTACCAATGAAAATATTTTGATGTATTCTCTTTTTAGTTATTAACTTTTACAATTGATATTTACTTATTCAAATAGATTAAACACACATATTTACATTTACAATTTATTTAATGAAAGCCTTAATCCTTATTCAAATAGAATGTTTAAAACAAATATTATAGCACACATAGTCTAATATACTTTTACATTTCTTATACACCAATTAATTTAGTTTACTTATTTAGGTCTCTGTCAGGATGTCCAAAGAGAGCGAGCTTATATAAATAAATCGACCACATGCTTGAGAATAAAATGAAAACGCGCAACTAAAATAATTACTTAATTGAATAAGTTATCTACGCGAGTTCGAATCTCGAATATGTAACACTCCTCCCTTTACAATTGAAACACAGGTAACAAAGCAAACGCAACGAAAAACATTATGATGCTTGATAAAAGTCTGGAGGTTTACGAACACGAAGTGGGTAACGTCTACGAGAAGGTACTGACGAACTAGAAGCACTAGGTTGATCATTTGAATTATCATTATTATGATTTGGTAAAGGAGTAGGATTTAAATCAGAGTGCGACGGAACATTGTCATTTAAAATTATGTCTTCAAATCTCGGTTGTAGTTGGTTAAGATGCCGCCTCCAAACACCACGTTCAGTTCGAATATTAAACATTACATTACCC
Organism: Diplosoma virens; assembly: GCA_963680785.1. Taxonomy (NCBI): domain Eukaryota; kingdom Metazoa; phylum Chordata; class Ascidiacea; order Aplousobranchia; family Didemnidae; genus Diplosoma; species Diplosoma virens. Next base: position 190,917 of record CAVMFT010000056.1, on the reverse strand, counting down.
AACTTTTTAATAACTCTGCCAGGCAACCACTTAGGTCCGGCTGCATAATTTCGCGCATACACTAGTGAACCAACATCAAATTTTGATTTAAATTGCGCTTTAGTGCTATCATTTTGAAATTTTGAACAACTCGACTGTTTTTCGTGCGACAAAAACAACGATAATAAGCATTTCGGTTGTCGACCGTGTAACACTTCTGCAGGTGTGCGCCAGTTCAAACACGGATGAGGAGAAGTACGATACGAAGCCAAAACCACACGAATTGCACCAATGAGATCTCTCCCTTCCTCACAATTTTTGTTGAGTCCGTTTTTAAATGTTTGAACAAAGCGTTCAGCTTCGCCATTGGACGCTGGATGAAATACTGGAGAAGTCAAATGCTTGATTTGATGTTGAATACAAAATCTTTGAAATTCTTGAGAAGTAAATTGGGTGCCATTGTCGGTGACGATTGTGTCCGGAAGTCCTTCAATAGCAAAAATTTGTTGGAGCGCACTAATCGTTTCTTTGGCGGTTGTTTGACCGACATTTTGCATTACCACGTAAGGGTATTTAGAATGCGCATCAACACAAATAAACCACATTTTACCGAAGAACGGTCCTGCGTAGTCTAAATGAATTCTTTCCCAAGGTTTCTCAGTTTTCGGCCAAGGTTGATACTTTTGATCTGGCGCTTTCGCAGCTGTTCGACATGTACTGCAACGTTGAACCATGCTTTCAATGTCACTGTTGATTTTTGGCCACCACACATATCTTCGAGCCATTTGTTTCATTCTGGAAATGCCCCAATGAGCCTCATGTAGAAGTTGTAAAACTTTGGGTTGCAGAACACTAGGAATGACAACACGACTGAGACCATCACGATGTAGTAGAAGAACATTTTCATCAACAAATAAAGAATCTTTGTTCTTTTTGAAAGGAAGTAAATCTGAGTTTTTTGCAATTTTTGACCAGTTACTCCGCTTAACACAAGATATCACGGTTTTCAACGTCGAGTCACGTTGTGTTTCTTCACCGATTGTTTCTCTGCTTAAAGGTAAGCCATCCATAGCAATATCAATCGAACAGGAAATTTCAATACTCTCCCGAGTTTCGAACTCATCGAATTTACGATCAGAGCTTGTAGTTAATCTGGAAAGTCCATCAGCGTTACCATGTTCGCTTGTCTTTTTGTATTGAATGTCGAATTGGTACGCCATCAAAGTAAGCGCGTAACGCTGCAATCTTTGCACTGTCATGGTTGGTAAGTTTTTGTTTGGAGAAAATATAGAGACCAACGGCTTATGATCCGTAATCAACGTGAATTTGCGACCGTACAAGTATTGATGAAACTTTTTAACTCCGTAAATGATCGATAACGCTTCGCGCTCGATTTGTGAATAACGTTGCTGTGTCGAAGATAGCGTTTTTGAGGCATGAGCAATTGGTCTTTCTTCACCATTTTGCTTTTGCATAAGTACAGCACCAATACCACGTTGCGACGCATCCGTTGCCAAAATTAAGGGTTTGGTTTCATCATAATGACTTAGTTTGGTTGCAGAAATCACGTCAGTCTTCAATTTTTCAAACGCGGCTTGACAGTCGTTAGTCCATTCAAACTTTGATGACTTTTTGAGCAAAGAATACAGAGGACTTGCTTTTTCAGATAAATTTTGAATAAACCGTCCGTAGTAATTAATTTTTCCCAGAAAAGCTTGCACTTCTGGAACATTTTCAGGCTTCTTTAACAATTTAATTGCTTCAATAGCTGAATTCGATGGATGTTTTCCCTTTTCATCAATTACATGACCAAGATATTCAACGCTTGTTTTGAAGAATTCACATTTGGATTCTTTAATGCTGAAGCCGTAATCACTCAACCTTTGAAGTAAGTTTTGCAGATTAAACCAATGCTCTTCTTCAGATTTACCTGTCACAATTATGTCGTCAAGATATGCGACTGTTCCCGGTAAATCAATGATCATGCTATCCATGCACCTTTGAAACTGTGCTGGACTTGATGCTATACCAAAACACATGCGATTGTATTGATAGAGTCCAAATGGCGTGTTTATTACACACAATTTTTTTGATTCATCGTCCAACTCAATTTGTAGGTACGCATCTGCTAAATCTATTTTTGAATAGAACTTTCCACCTTGAAGTTTTTCAAGCAAAGAATCTAGCGTCGGTATCGGATGTTGGTCGACGTCAATATTTCGGTTGAGCCCCTTAAAATCACCGCAAATACGTATAGATCCGTTTGGCTTGTTTACCACAACAATTGGCGCAGCCCATGGTGAAAAATTTACTTGTTTCAAAACACCACGCGTTTCCAGACTGTTCAACTCATCTTTGACTTTCTGCTTTATCGCAAAAGGAAGTGGTCGCGGTTTGTGAAAAACAGGCTTGGCTTCTGGTTTCAAATGCACATTTGCTTTTAATTGCTTGCATTTTCCGAGTTTTCCTGAAAAGACGTCATTAAATTTTTCTTTTAGCTCAGAAAATTGTTTACCATTAAGCACGTTAACTTCTTTTTGGAGTGAGTTTAAACTAGGAGTCGGATCAATATCAACAGACTTCACGGCAGAGATACCTTCTTCAGTTAAACCGAAAGCGTCACTCCAATCTAAGCCGAACAAATTCGACCCCAACTCATTCACAACAATCAGAGGCATGTTTTGGCACTGTTTATCACCCAGCTTGACATTAACTAAGCATTTGCCTTTTACCTTCAATGGTCTCCCTCCGTAAGCAATCAAACCCAGCAAACACACCACGTAGATTCCACGTTAGATTTAGGTGGAAATCGGGTGGCGAAATAACGTGGTAAAAATAACGTGACCACAACGTTGCCACAACGTAAAAAAAAAAATTATTTTGAGTTTTCTTTAAATCACTTTTAAATAATTAGAACAGAGCTAAAAAAAAATTTAAATGTTGCATTTTAAAAAAATACTATTTTTAATCAATGTTATTTTTTAGTGGTATTTCGGTGGCAAAAGTAACGTGGAAAGTTTCACGTACCATCAACGTTGACGTCACGTCATATCGCAAAAACGTTTTGTCAATTTTAAATCAATCTAAAAGCAAATAGAAAAGTTATAAAAGTAGCTTAAAATATAAAGCTATTTCAAAATACAAATAAATTTATATTTTAAAACAAACGTTGTCTTTTAGTGGAAAGTCAGTGGCAAAGTAACGTGGCCAATTCCACATGGCATCAACGTTGCCACAACGTGAATCCGAAAACAGTTCAATTTTTAATTAAAAATCAATGATTTTGGCATTTGATAAAGTTATGAAACTATATTTAACAATCGAGTTTGTCACTTATTTGAAGATATAAATAGTTTTGAGTAAACGTTGCAATCGGGTGGTAATTGGGTGGCAAAGTAACGTGGCAATGTGACATGGCATCAACGTTGCCACAACGTGAATCCGAAAAAAGTTCAATATGTAATTAAAAATCAATGATTTGGCATTTGATAAAGTTATAAAACGACCTTTAAACATTGAGTTTGTCACTTTATTGGAGACATAAATAGTTTTGAGTAAACGTTGTAATCGGGTGATGGTTGGGTGGCAAAGTAACGTGGCAATGTGACGTGGCATCAACGTTGCCACAACGTGAATATAAGATGTTGTTTTTAATAATAAATTACCGTTTTTTTCATTATTTCTTCATTGTCGTTGGCGTTTTTAGTTAAAATAATTTTACTATTTTATCTTTTACTAACTGTGTATATTATCCTGTACAGAAATATAAGCTTTTGTTACAAACTAATTGTTTTGAGATTCCTTCATATTAAACGTAGAAAATTTAAAAGGTTTCTTTGTCGACAGTTAGTTGAAACACATTCTTTTCGTTTCATAAAGTGTACTCTAGATGGCGCTATCGCGCAGAAAATATGATTGAAATGAACTGAGTGTGCGATGATGTTATGCCAGGCTCTTTGTAGTGAAGAAAATAAATGATATTGTACCTTGTTTTTTCACCGGCTTTCACATTAAGCTGCGTATGTATATATGTCCCAAAAACAAGAGATTACCACATTGTGGTGGATCTGCCCTTTATTTTTTAGGGTGTTGATAATCCTATTTGAGCAAAGCATGAGGGACCGACTTCAAAAAATTTTTGCACAACATATGCTTCGACTGTCTTGAGCACTGAGTTGCTCAGCATGAAACGCTGACTCACTGTGGAAATTGCCATCTAAAAACAGCAGCGAGTTTGAGAAATGCATCAGCTGAAACTGGTTTTCATATCAAGCATCTTAAACAGTCTTACATTTATTTTCAATGAAAATAAAAACTATTGCTAGCACATGATAATATACATCAAACAATTAAATCGCTTGCGAAGAATGGAGAAAAGTACAAGAGAAAAACGAGATTTTAAAAGCGAGATTTACGCAATATACGCTAGCGCTTGTGCCTGGCACCCTATACAGTACATGTATTATATATAGGACCGCTCATAATGCTAAAATTAAAATGCAAAAATTTTAAAAATATTCTTAATGTGTTGTTTGGACGTGAATAGCATCAATTTATAAAATGCAACAAAAAAAACTTTGCAACCTTTGGCATGAATGAGTTAAAAACGCGCTGCGTTTTTGAAATTAAAAGCGAGCTAATACAATACAAAGAACTTAAGACTGTTTTTAGATTACGAACGCTTTGTTTTTGTTTGTACAGTTCTGCAACTGGAAAAATTAATCCACTTATCAAGACGTTGTCGGTTTATTGTCTTTTGAAGAACTGGATTAACACTTTTAAAAGCCATTTGTTTAATTCCTTGATAAAAAGAAATATTGTGAGCAGCGAGCAGAGTTTTATGATGAAACGCAGTTTATGTGGCGTTTTTCAAAACCTTTGACACATTGAAATGATCGGAATTGCAAGTTACTGTTTTTAAACCTATATTGCAAAAAAACTTTTTACTGTTATCTTTTTAGTAAAAAGATATGCAAACCACGCGACATAAAGAAAAAATTAACACAGAAAGAGCAATTCTATTCTAACCCATTTAAAAATACATCTTTTTTCACGCAACCAATGACACACTTTATAAGCAAAAAACATAAAGCTACATTTGAAATCAGTGTTATACTAAAAATGCTCAAACCCAGAACACAAGAATCGGGAAGGGGGAGATTTGGAGCTAACTGGAATTGTCAAAATAAAGTCAAAACTTTGAATGAAGTCAAATTTTTTCAAACTTTTACGTAAGACAACTCATTTCTTTCTTATCTTTGATAGTTTTCGAGCAGCAATAATTGTTTTAAATTTTTGTTTATAGAGTATATATTAGTCATGCTAAAACTCTTGAAAGTTTGACTCCTTGGCACCCCTCTTTGAACATATTTATTAGTTCTCTATGCTGTTTCTGATTTAGCTTGGTAGATTTTACATGTTTTATACAATATTTCACCAACTTTGCGGCTCTTCTGGAGACTCTAAGCGCTTCCCCGTGGTGTGCGCAATTTTCAGTTTAAAAATCCTTGATTTATATGGTAAAAATGCGTCCCGATTTAACCTTTGGTAAGAATAAAGTATTTTTATCTCTATATCTATTTTTTTTACTTACGAGGAAACGTCTGAGGCCTTCGGAGATTTCAAGATATTGTGGCCCGGTTGAAAATTTTTATTTGGATTTTTTAAGTGTTTATATAGAGATATTACAAATTAAAACTTTGTTTTGATACTGTCAATCAAAAGAAAGTGTCGTATAGTGTCTTTCCCCAGGACAAAACAAAATGACATGATTACACCAGGAAAACTTGCTTTTTAATAAAAGGCTGATTTTTTTACAATTATTGGCCCTGGTTGTACCTCTCAGCAGGAAGCAAAAATATTTTTGAGAAAGTGGCTAAATTTAGCCAAAAAAGCACTTTTTTTAGTACAAAAGGCACTTTTTTTCACCAAAAATGTTTTAATTTTTTATCAATTTTTTAACGAGGATTCTGTCGGAGTGGTTACATGTTTATGGATTAAAAACATTGTGGTGAGTTCCATGTTTTTCTATTTTAGTGCAATAATTCGTTTCAGCAACCACAGGCAAGTCAAACTCGCGGCCCACAAAGTCTTTTAAAAAATGCCCCAAACTCAAAAAGTTTGGGCAAAATCAGAATTTTTCGGGCAGCAACAGAGAATTATTAGGGCAAAACAATTTTTTGTGTACAGAAAACGAACTGCTCCTGCAGAATAAAGTTTCTTAATGCAAAAAAACAACTAAGAATGGAGATAAAGACCTTTTTTTGTTGCTCTTCTTAAGATTTTAAGCGTTTCTCTTCGCAAGTTGCACAATTTTCAGTTTAAGAATTTTTAATCTACTCTATGTGGTAAAAATGCTTTCCAATTTAACATTTAGTAAGAACAAAGTATTTTCATTTTTATATTTATTCTTTTAGCTCACAAAAAAACGTCGGAGGAGTTATAATTAGATCTGCTATTAGAGATTCCAAAATATTGCGGGCCAGTTGAAAATTTTTATTTGTTTTTTAAATTTTTTCAAAGAGATATTAGAAATGAAAACTTTGTTTTAATACTTTTTAAGAAAAGAAGTGCCGTACAATGTTTTTTTCTTAACATCACAAAATAACGTAATCATGCCAGTATAACGCGCCTCTTAATAAAAAGCTGCTGTGTTTTTCGAATTATTGGCCCAAATTGTACCTTTCAGCAGGGGCGCCAAAGTTTTTCGGCGAAAGTGACTAAATCTAGTTGAAAAAGCACTTTTTTTGATGGAAAGGCACTCTCAACAAATGCAAACTTTTATCGCGCTAAAGAAAATGTTTACAAAAACTTAGTAAAAAGCAAAATAGTCTTTACTTGTAAAATTCACCTGCGCTATTTTTTTTACTTGAACTGCAAATAGTTTTGGCTTTGCTTTATTTAATTTTGGACAATATTGCATAATTTTAGGGACAGGTATAATAAAATTGTAAGAGCTCTATCTACTTTTTTATGCTCCCGTGTTTTGGATATATAGTGCAGGCAAGGAAAACAATTACCAGTTTTTTATCTCTTTTCAGGTTTTGTTCCCCCTACCTCTCAGCAATGAGCAAAATAATAATTTGAGCTAGAAAATTATATACCGTTTTCGATTAGAAGCCGCCTTGCCTTGAAAATGCACAAAATGGTCACAAAATAAATAAAAGCCACCGCTTCTATTCGAAAAAACGCAGTTGCTATTTCCAACGTTTTCCAAACCGTTGTTTGCAGATTACTAACAAATTAAAACTTAAATGTTCGGAGTAACTTATTTGTTATTAAATTTATTTATGATATAGAAGCAATAACGTCAGCGAAATGACAATTTTAGTTTTACTTTTAAAAAAAGCAACCGTTGAATTTTATAAAAGTTGCATTTAATTGTATTTTATCATACCAAGTGAGAAAACGTAACAACTTTAATTGTTTTGACTCCAATATTCACAAAATTAATCCATCTTTGTAATTTTATGATTTTTTTGGGTAATATTCAAACTATATTGATTTAAAACTGGGCTCCACCGAAACAAATTTTCAGCTGTTAACAGTTGTAACAATTACTGAATGACGATTTCGGCTCAATAACAATTTCAAAAAAATATTTCTTTACTTTTTGAGATAATTTAAGTGTAAGTAATTAACAAAAGAAATTCAAGAAATTTATTGCTGTAAAATCGTCACCAATTGGCTTAATCAGCATAAATTTTAAAATATCTACGATTAACTGAACTAAAAATGGTGCCGGTTTAGTATGTGGCCTACCTTTACGAAAGGTAGACCACATACTATTCATATTCAAAAGATAGGTCACATAGTAAAACGGCATCCTAAAAATTTTAATTACTTTTTTTCATGACAATTTTAACTTAAAGTGTGGCTTTTGCCGACAAAACTTTTTATTTTACAATAATTTTTTGCATTACAGAAAAAAATTAATACTCGTACAGAAGAAGAAAAATGAAAATAAAGTTTTGCTTTGCAATTTTAAAAGTGCTGGTTTAAAATAAATTTGTGCTTTCAAATTCTGCATTTTTTCTTGAAATACTGTAAGTTGGACAAACCCGATGAGAAAAGTTGTCGGTAAATCGAAAAGGAAATTCTATTAGAAACGAAACTTAAAATTTAGATCCAGCATAATGCAGCTACTCTAAAAAATCTCGCTTAGCGTAATATTGTAGTTGCCTTACAAACATATACTAACTAAACGTTGTGCCAACACGGTAGCAATCTAAAGTGCAAAGGTTGATTTAGACTTAAGCGGAGGCGGATATTAAGAAGCCATATGTAGAGCGCACTATAAACAATCTGCAGTTTTTCGGATCATCATTTTACTAGCAAATTTTTCTAGCATGACAAACAACAAGGCAAAGTTAATTAATGGCTGAGAAATAAAAATGTATTGTAGAGTATTTTAAATATATTTGTTCAACCACTAAAAAAGTTTCATTATAAAAGCATTAAATAATCAGAAAACAATTGAAGAACATGATGTGGAAAATTTTTTTTTTTAAACGACTATTCCATCATCTCGCCATTCATCGGTAATATTTTTAATTCTTTCATAAAACAAGAAAAATATCCTGACGCATCAAAAAAAAGTAGAAATTATCACAATTGGAAAGAAAGGCCATAATCAATTTACTAACTATACACTTATATCGATTTCACCTCAATTTAGCAAAATATAAAAAAAACTGCATTTATTCGCTTTTACCTGGTGAAATTTAATTTATCTGCGACACAATTTGGCTTTAGACGAAATTATTTGATTACTTATACAATAAACTATACTTATGATAAAATTATAAAAAATGCCCACAATATTTCATATTTTTGCTACATTTTTTAATCTAACAAAAGCTTTTGATATTGTAGACCAGTGGAAAGTAAAAAACAAAGAGGTGCTGAAATCACAGGCGACACAAAGTTTTTAGGCGGGTTGGGCAAAATTTTAACAAGAGTACTTTTTTGGTCACAAAGGCACTCTCTTAACTAATGCAAAATTTAAGTGCAAGTTTAATGGAAAAAAATTATTAAAAAGTTAGTGAAGACAAAAAAATAGATATATAGATAAATAAGAGTCTTCAATTTTGGCCGCTGTTTCATTTACTTAACTCGCAAAAGTTTTTGATTTACTCAAAAAGTTTGAACTTTCTGTTTTTACGGTCTTCATTTTGCACTAAAAAGATTTACATTTTCCAGTTTGAACTCAAATAAAAAGCTTTTTTTTTGGTCTTCATCAATTTTATAGAAAAATCTTGTCTCCAATTTGCTAAAGTCTACGTTTGTTGAAAGTACGTTTATATAATAAAAAAGTACTTTTTTTCTGAATTTTGTGTTCCTCGCTAAATTACTGTTATATGTAAGACGGCTCTTTTTCAAAAAATTTAAGTACCCCTAGTCTAGATCGACAATTTCAAACTTTGTGGATTAGATTTTGGTCGAAATTATATAATTGTCAAGACAAATCTAACACAATGCTTTTATCTTGCAAATTTTAAAAACAATTTCCCCTGCCCCCCACTTTTTCCGACTTTGCATCTGCCATCTGTAAAACAAATTTTTTATTAATTTGAAGAATATTAAAGTTTATTGCTAACTAAGCATTTAACTAAAAAGCTTTATGAAAGCAAGCGAAGTGTGTACTGAAAGCAAAGCGTTGTACTTGCTACGCATATGATCAGGTTGAGCGAGCTGCGTTTATCGCAGCTCAAACGTAGATTTAATCTTCCATATAAACGATAAAGCATCAATGAAATGCGTTATTTTGTGTCACTTTGCATAAAATTTTTGAGCTGAATTTAAAACAGCTCAAAGAATTTTCCAATTCAAAAGTAAAAAATAGTTTTTATAAAAAAACCGAACAAAATTAAATTTAATGAAAGAAAATAAAGAAAATTAAATATCACTTGTTCAAATAAGAGGATCAAGTTAACTTCCAGGTCTATTTTTTAAACTTTATCCAAAAATTTCTATTCAAATTAGGAGTTTTTCATAGGTTTTTTTATTAGTTCAAATTAGAGATCATATTTTTACTTAATCAATTTATGGCCATTTTTTTTAACTTGATCCAACTGTTGGCTGCTTATTTTATATTTTTTAAGGAAACTTGAAACAATTTTATGAAAAAACAGAAACAGTACGAGTTTGAAATAATTCAGAAGAAAATTGGGTTGATAATTAGTATTTATCAATCTAAAAACTACTGATCATGATGAAAAATTTTAGTAAGTTTTTATTAGACGTACACTTATTTTCTGTTGCTTTTTTGTAGCTTAAATTTTAATACTTTTTTGGTACGACAAGGAACATTTTATATTTTCATTTTGGCAGGACTTTTTTGATAGTTTTTTTTTTGTTTTGCTTTTTGTTGTTACGGTCTCGAAGTTCGTGGTTTTCTCCATAAATGTTTATACAGCATTCTTTTCAAAGAATGTTCATTTCACCCATATAATCTATATTTCTTTTTTTCTCAATCAATCACGTAGTTGAGCATTTATAAAATTACAAAAGTATATTTTTCTATTTTTGTAAAATTTTATCGTTTGATTTTTGTTTTTTATGCGCTTATTACTTTGTTGTAAAGTTTTTATGGACTGATACTGCGGAAAATTGACGTTGTGCGGCTTAGGTTTAGCCGCTATCTTCTTATTCTCAATTACTGGGTCAATGTCGATTCACTAAAGCAGAAATTTAACAGCAAATGAAAAAAAGTATGATCGAAGGAATCAATAAACTTAATTATACCATTAAACCAATTAACAAAAAATTTGTCCATAGTTAGTCGAGTAATTAAAAAAAAACGGTTAGGCAATTAACCAGCTTGTGTTTGGAGAAACCAGGATATTTGCTCATGGAATTATTGTTTTTAATTTGATTGCCAACCAGAAAAAGGACTGAAACTGGTTTTCCCAAAGTCGCAATAAAATAGGAAACGCAAAAAACGTGTCATTGTTTTTAAAAGTTTTGAAAATTTAAAAAATTGATAATACTAATATTTAGAAATCCATGAGAAAGCCTTCTACAATTACAGTTCGACTTCTAAACAGTAAAGCAGGGACTTTCTTTTTTTAAATTAAATTATTTATGGCAGTTTTATTATAGTCAATTTTATTATTGTTGTTTGGAAATGCACTGATTGTCAATTTTACATTATGTTTCATTTTAAACAACTTTAGTGTGTGCTCATAATCCACATTCTACAATTTAAAAAGTATGTTGGGTTCTGGCGCGAAAAGTGAAAACCGTTAGCGTGACAAAAACCAAATTAACGAAAAAGTTTGGACAAATTAACACTTATTTAATCCGATAAAACATTTGGCACTGCCAGCTGTTGTCAAATATTTTTAATGATGAAAGTTGAGGTTAATAAGGCGAGTTTCTTGTTGGTTGTGATGATTTTAGTCTAGCGGTTCATTGTTTATAGCTCAAGATAAAGTAATTAAGCATATCATCAAAGCTGATAAAAATATTGTTTTGAGTCAATCAGCAAATAAATTTATAATTTATTGAAGGTGCTGAATTCAGAAACAATAAAAAATTTCAATATGAGGAAACATTTATTCAACTTTTTCATGTACTTCATGAGAATCAGTCGAGTATTTGTTAAAATATTTGTATTAAATTCATTTAAAATTGTTACTACCAGGGGCACCCGAATTTTTTAGGCGAAAAGGGCAAAAGTCAGATTGTAGCTTACAACTGCGGACATTACTTTATGTTGCAGTAAATAATTACTGAAAATTTATTGTTGCCATTATGTCGCTGCTAATGCTAATTAATTTTTCACTTTCTTGTTTGGTTGATTTACTACTTTCTCTTTTTTCTCTAAGCAAAGTTTTAGTGAGTAATTGAACTGAATTATTAGAAACGTACGTATATTATTGATTGTATTTTGTATCTATTTATGGAAGATTACGCAATTATCTATTTAGGTTATACATCGTTAAAAATGGTGAAAAATTTTGTTATAGTGAGCTGTATTAGTCAAAAGTTTGTTGGGATTTGCCATGTTTTTGGATAAACAAAGTTCGGTAAGTTTTTTTTCTTTGTTTAATGTTTTACCGTTATAGGCTGCTTAGTTTACCACTGTACAGTACAGTATACTGTTTCTGCCCGATCATAATCTCAAAACGGGTTTTATACTGAAAAAGGCTTGTTTCCACTACAACAGTAAAATGCAATATTCTCTGTTTCTTTCATTAATTTTTTTTGCTTCGCTCAGCCCTTAAGCGCGGAAAGAAGTAAAAAATTATATGAAAAACAACAAAGAATGCTGCATTTCACGCTCGTAGTGGAAGCGGCCCTTAACGTGCCAATGTTTGTTATGGCACAAAAAGAATTTAATAAATTCTACTTTTTATGGAAAAATGTAACGTAGCAATGACATTTTTTGCTGAACTACAAACGTAGAACTCTTTTCTTTCGTGTAGTTTGTTTAGAAAATTGTTTTAATTACCTTTATTATTAGGATAGCATTATTTTGACAGTGTAAATACATTATATAAAAAATAACACGCATCGATTAGTAGCAATGTGGAAGAGGAAGCGGACGCGGTACAAAATAAATCACTTTTGCTTTTCATTAAAAAAACCTAAAACAAGAGAAAAAAATAACTTTTTTCAATAATTTGGCGCCTTAGAATTTATCGGTCTGTAACCTAAAACAAACCAATAAAACTTATTCAATATGTTACTTGCTAAGTTAAACCTTGACTGAACAAGAAGGTAAATCGAATATGACAGAATCGTTTTTATAAGATTTTTCAATTAGTTGCAAAAGCATATTTTTAAAGCCAAGATTAGATTTAGCTTCAAATTTAAAAGAAACTGTTATATTAATAAATGTGTTGGTATTTCAGAAAAAAAGCAAAGCCGCCGAATGCTATTATCCTCATTTCAAGGTTTCTGGAAAAGTTATGAACAGGGCACTTCCCGATAAAGAATGGTGGGCAAAACACAAAGCGCAAACCTTTTGTTAATCGGGTAAGAAAATCTTTTCAAATGGGCCTACTTGTATAGACTATGTACAAGATCGCTGAAAATGAAAGGGCAATTGCTTACTTGCTCAGCTGTATTTTGAAAACGCAGAGTTCAGGGAAATAAGATAAATGCCCTTTGAAATTGGCAAGACAAAAGCATCATGTTACTTTTGTCACAACAATTATATAATCTCGACTTCTAATCAAGTTTGTGATGTTTCCATTTTGATTATTAATTATTAAATTTTTTTAAAAAGAGCTGCATAATAAAAAACAGTTGCAAATTTAGCAATGAGGACAAAACTTAAGAGTTAATTTTTTGTTAAAAAGGCATTCTCAACAATCGTATATTTTTGCGTATTGTAAAAATTTTTACTATAAAATTTGATGAAAACAAAAAACGAAAAAGGTTTTTTCTTTCGACAAAAACGTTTAATTTTTTTCTTTTATTTAACTTTAATTTATTAATTTTATTTGACACGTGAATATTTTTTATCAAAAATGTTAAAATTTAAATGCTTTTAACTTTTAGCATTTTTGATAAAAAATATTTGCGTGTCAAATAAAATGAGTATCGAGAAAAAATTTTATTAGTAAAGTTTTTTATTTGGTCTTGGTCAAGTTTTTAATACAAATTATCTTCCACACTTACAAGTTTTTAACTTACAAATATGTAGGAAGTTTAAATGAGTTAATTCATGCTAGAAATTAATTTTAACATTTTGTCCCAGGTTAAAGCTGATTCATTTTCTTATTTATTTCGAGTGTGAATAACAATCTCTTTGTTTAAATCAATCTTTTTTAATATTTTTTGGGCCAGTGATCCCTTTCTAAAAAAAATTTACAAGATCTGAAGTGCCACTACGCGCTCTTCTGTTAAAATAAATACATACTCGTAATAAATTTAAAGATTTTTAAAAAACATTTGCAGATAATGTTAGACTTAGTTATTTATTTAGTTATTTAAGAAACAACAATGTTATTGCATGAAGAAAATCATATGAGCTAAAAAAATTTTAAACTAAAAATAATAAAAAGACAGTCAAGGAATAATTTTTTATTTGACAAATGAACAAAATAACTTCTTAGAACTAAATTAAATCTTTAGTTCCATCTAGCGACTAAAGATTTAAAAAATTGCATTAAGAAACTATTTATGTTTTTAAAAATTTTTGTATAAATTATGGTAAATATATTGTTTTTTATTGATTTATTTTAGCACAAAATTTTAGCAACGGCCCTCTTTTTTTTCATAAACATTTATAGTTCTCAAAATATGCAAAACGCTGGTTTAAATAACGCACGAATCTTGTTTCATAACAAGCTGTGTGAATACAAGGTTTCTGGCGGGAAAAATACTTTTGTTTTTTATTTAGAATAATTTATATCAAAAATGTGGTCACGAAAGCGAATTAATATGTCAAATGTTAAGACGATATTTTTTGATTTTTTTGCATATTCGGTCTTAAAATCATAGAGATAACAAAATATCAGGACATATTCGAGTTCTAGCACTTTAACCTGCGTTCTTGAAAAAAAAGTAACAGGGTGAGATTTAAATTACAAAAATTAAAAAAGAGAAAACACTTTACAAGGCTCAAGTATTTTTTATTTGCAGGGTGGTTATTTTATGTCACATTTTACATGCAGTGATTTTAATTTTTCAGCCGTTCGAGCCCGGAAGGGAAAGGGCAATGAAAAAATTTTGTCAAAACCCGAATTTTTCGGGTACTGGTATTAAATCATTTGGGCATAATCGGAATTTTCGAAGCAGCAGCAAGGAATTATTTAAGCAAAATCAGAATTATTTGGGCACGATAAAGTTTGCCAACTGATTCAAATCAAAACGAAGACGCTTTTGTATAGGACAAAAATCGAGAATTTGAACCCTGATTAAAAGTAAAAACTTTTTTAGACTTCACTTTGATTTTGGACGACAACCAAGAATTGAGACACTGGTAGAAAATAAGGTCCTTTTTTTAGTAATCACTAGATTTTTGAGACTAATATGTGTAGCTTTTGTTACATCTATTGCAATGCCACAAGATCATGATTCGGGCAATTGTCAATAAATATTTTGTTTCCGAAATTGGTTTGGCAGGTATGGCTATGTTTATAGCCCATTAAAATTATTACGACTGGCTTTAAATTTGATCACCGTTATTTCTTTATTTTATGTACTCTTAGCGCAGTGCCTCAATGCTGTACTAAAACCACTTGAGCTGTTTGTTAGTTTTAAAGGGATCAACTAATAGTTGCGTACTTCAGGGGTTTATGCATGGTTGCTTATAGATGAGTGAAAGGAGTTAAATTTTATCTTACATATTAAATGAATGTTTATTTACCTAAATTTTACGTGGTATTCACGTTAAACTGCGACGTGTTTTATTTTATAATCTAGAAAAACGTAACGACTTTTAAATTTGACGCCATTAGAGGCAGAATTAAACTATCTTTTAAGTTGATTAAAGATGTAATAATTATTGATTGATAATTTTGACTTAATAACAGCTTTAAAGAACTATTTTTCCACTTACAATAATAATTTCATCAAAGCAATTTCGTTAGCAATCGGCTCAATCAGCATAAGAAATTTTTACAAACAACTGAGGTGGTTATTTTAAAATAGTTTTTAGCTGACTATTTGAAATCTAGGTGTGTCTTTCTATAAAACTATTATTTTTTAATAAACTTTTTTGCATTGCAGAAAGAAGTAAGTGCTCGATTAGAGATATGAAGAAAAGATTGGAAGTTTAAAGCCTTGTTTTGTTAATTTTGTTAATTATTGCAATAGTGAAATTTGAAATAAAATTGTGTTTTTAATTTTTGCGTGGCGGTTTACCAAACCACTGTACGTTGGAATTGATGAAAAAAATACTAGTAGGCTTATTATGATGTCTAAAAGTTGCAATTCAAAGTAAATCCAAAAGAAAAAATTTGATCAAAGCTGACTTTTTCAACTTAATTCCAACATAATGCAACTAATAACGTTGTAGCAACAACTATTTTTATTTTTTTATTATTCAAATATACGTGTTTAAAAAGTATTCTACATTTTCTCGTGTTCTTAATTTGCTTGAGCGAATTCAATGTTAAATCATATTCTATTAAATTTATTCAATTTGCCAACGTATTGCCGTCTAGTGATTTCGTCAAGATGGGTGTTTTTTCGCATATGTTCATTGCAATTTTGTTTTTTTTGTTTGTGTCTGACCGTCAAATTGTTTATCGCTTTCAATTACAAATACAGTATTAAAATTTTTTTAACTGATTAAACTTAATCTCATCTAGTAATTTTGTCTGGTTTTAGATGCTATCCTTTCTTGAAATTAGCCACAAAAATCTACAATGTTAATCGTAAAAGTATAAAATATTAAAAAGTCTTGCCTATTGTGATATTATGGTTTCCTTATAAACGCGGTAGAATCCAACGTAACATCGTGATCACCCCAAAAGTGCAACTACACATTGTAACGTTGTTTCCACGTCGCACTTAAACGTGGCAAGCACGTAAAATCTAGGTGAATAAACAACATAGATACAACGTGGAATACTAGTAAATGCAACGTGGCGTAACAACCACCGCGACTTCACACTTTAACGTTGTTTCCACGTCGAAGTTTAACGTGAATTCCACGTAAAATTTAGGTAAATGCACAACGTGGATACAACGTGAAATACTAGTAAATGCAACGTGGCGTAATAACGTGGTCACCACAAAACTGCGACTTTACAGTTTAACGTTATTTCCACGTGGAAGTTTAACGTGGATTCCACGTAAAATTTAGATGAATGCACAACGTGGATACAACGTGAATACAACGTGGAATACTAGTAAATGCAACGTGGCGTAACAACGTGATCACCACGTAACCGCGACTCCACACTTTTACGTTGTTTTCACGTCGAAGTTTAACGTGGATTCCACGAAAAAGTTTCGTGGTCACAACGCTGCAGCCACGTGGATGTGTTTATTGGGAATCTTTTGTTAGTGGTTGACACGGTGGAGATCCTAGCATTTGGTACTCATTCAGATTGACCATCGAACAAGTTGAGCCGGTGTCCCATTGACACGAAACCTGTTTGCCATTAATGCAAACTTTTAACCATATTTGCTTCCCAACTCGTTGGTACAAATTAGAACCAAAATCTTCATCTTTTGGGCTCGACTTGTTTGAACAAGAGAAAATAGTTCCAACTTGGTTGCTTGAGCTTGTACGGGAAAATGGTTTCTTTAAAATATTTTTCGATTTGCATACACTCTTGAGATGTCCCTTTTTCCCACATCTATGACAGATGCTTTCTTTCCACGGACAACTGTTACGACTGTGTTCGACATAACATTTTTGACATCTCTTCCACCTTTTATTGTCGCTTGACTCTATTGAAGCTGAGTGCTTTTCTTGTTTTCGAGACGCAGTGCTTTTCTTGTATTCTGAGGACATTTTGTTTACAGCTCCTGACTGGCTGTTTATTCCACCGGTTAACAGTTGATCAGTGTTTGATGTCCGTATATACAATTCAGCTTTCCGAATAACCTCCTCTAAAGTTGTTTTGGGATCAATTAGACATTGTCGTCTAACTTCAGCATGTGGCGTGTTTTGAATTAACACGTCCCGTATTTGTTCATCGGTGTAGCTTTTGTGATTGCACGCTTCACTCTTGCAACTGAATTCACAGTTTTTTGCAATTCCGCGAAGAGTGGCAACCCATTCCGCATAGGACTGATTTGCTTCCATTTGACAATTGTAAAACGAATATCGACTTGCTTGCACATCAATCGCCCGCTTGAAATGGTTTGACAGTTTTTCTACCAAATCAGCGAAAGTTTGTTCCGATACATTTAACTCTCCAAACAGATTTTGAAGAAGTTTGTACGTTTCCGGATCGAGACTAGAGAGTAGAAACGCTCGTTTTTTGTCAAGGTCCGTGACATTGTGCAAAACAAAATGTTGATCTAGTCTCTGAATGTATTGAGTCCAATTCTCTTTTGATTTATCAAAAGTGTCGAATCTCGGTGTTGATAACCCCGGCGTAGATTTCGTCTCTGGATTAAACAACGTTTTTAAAGTAGTCATGAAATGCTCTTGCTGTTGCTGCATTGCGTCAATAACTGCTTGCACGTTTGGATCCATTTTGAGAAAATTCCCTTTCTGACACCACTTTTACAATTGATATTTACTTATTCAAATAGATTAAACACACATATTTACATTTATAATTTATTTAATGAAAGCCTTAATCCTTATTCAAATAGAATGTTTAAAACAAATATTATAGCACACATAGTCTAATATACTTTTACATTTCTTATACACCAATTAATTTAGTTTACTTATTTAGGTCTCTGTCAGGATGTCCAAAGAGAGCGAGCTTATATAAATAAATCGACCACATGCTTGAGAATAAAATGAAAACGCGCAACTAAAATAATTACTTAATTGAATAAGTTATCTACGCGAGTTCGAATCTCGAATATGTAACATTAACCCAGCCTCTAAGGTCGTTGAAATCAGAGCAGCCTTGGTGCTGGTCCCAAGCTTGGATAAATGGGAAGGATTGTGACAGGAAGGGCATCCATGGTCTGTTAAGTGGGTCCTCAGATACTTGCCAAGTGAGACTAAGATCCAGATGCCCGTTTGTGCCAGCTGCGTGGAATCTCTTGGACAACCTTGCCAGACTTGGCATTCGCGCCTCTGAATGGACAAATCTTAAATGGAAAACTGAGTACTATGAAGGTGCTTCCAGGCTTCGTGCTTTTGTGCCCCGGACCAGTGCCAGGCCTGTTGGGATGGGCTTACCCCGAGCAGCTTGGGTTAAGCTCAACTGCCTGCGGACTGGATTTGGGCGATTCCATTCGTCCATGCACAAATGGTGTCTCGCTCCTTCACTGAATTGCGAGTGTGGCGCCTCTGAGCCAACCGCAGACCATGTACTAACAGTGTGCCCTATACATCGGGCACCACATGGAGCACAAGGTCTGACGGTTTTGGTTGACGAAACTCGATGCTGGCTTAATGACATCACTGCCAGCGTCTGATCCAGGCAGTGCAGCAGTCTGGGGTAGTAAAAGGATAAACCCTCGGCCCCAGTCCTGTTTGTGTCTGACCTGGAGTGGATATTGCTTCAAACGACGACGACGACTTTTCAGTTGCAGATGCATTGTTACAATATTATTTGTAAGCTTATAAAATTGCAGTAAACTCACAGTCAACAGGGATTATAGTTGCAGTCATATTACTACAATTTAAAAAATGTTTAAGTATGTACTTTGTTGCTATCTTTAAATATATACAATAATTATAAATGTGAGGATTTTTTAACCACTAATGACAGTGTTGTGTTCTAAACTTTTACAATATTCAGCAGTTACTATTCTTTTTGTTTCCTGTTGTTTCTAAGTTATTGTAAAAATTAAATTTGGACTACTTTTTGTGAAAATTTGCTACTTTTTTTATTGATTTGGGCAACAAACCACCAAAACTTTCTGGCAACCCTGATGTCAACCATGCACAGCTGCACAGTGCAGCATTGTAACCTCTTTTTGGGGACCTTGCCACATACCATGCTGCGTTGTGTGCAAATTATAAAAAGTTTACATTCAAATTTTAAGCAACTCATATTTTGCATAATGCTATTGCTTGGGTAACTGGCTTAGTTGCTTCCCCTTCATTAATCCAATCACAGAAAGCAAAGTGCCAGGTGCATTATCAATTAAATAGCCTCTTTCTATTGTAATTAAATAATGTAAATAGTGCATAAAGCAGCCAAAAAGAAA
The DNA here is from genome assembly GCA_963680785.1 of Diplosoma virens. Lineage (NCBI taxonomy): Eukaryota > Metazoa > Chordata > Ascidiacea > Aplousobranchia > Didemnidae > Diplosoma > Diplosoma virens. The sequence goes on along the minus strand of CAVMFT010000056.1, from coordinate 171,180 downwards.
AAAATATAAGAGAAACTAAAATCAATAAAGAAAAAAAAGGTGAACTGTTCTTAAACATACAAAAAGCAATGGAATCTAATTGTACAGCAGAGAAAGGCTTGTAAAAAATATTATTTATTAAGAGAGAATAAGCAATGTGAATTTTAAAGATAAACGTGAATTACAGTGTGTGAAGCTTTCCCACTTTTTTAATGAACTTGGCATTTGCATTATTTTATACCTTTTAGCTAATTATTCAATACCAAAACAAAGTCTAAAAATCTTTTTTTTTTATCATTTACTTTCATTATTCAGAAAGTAATGCAACCAGGTTTCTTTTTATGACATTGAGTTTTAAAGGTACACAAATCGTGCATCACAAGCAAGTACATAGTATGAGCATTTCATAGTTACCAGTACTTCTTGATGTAATCTTTTGCTTTATAAACCACCTTTTCCCACCTTTTAATGAGTGCACATATTCCTTCATTGTAAAATTCTACACACTGCAGTTTTAACCACTTTCTAACAGCAGTTTTGACTCTTCATCACTGGAGAAATGTCGCCCCCTCAAACTTTCTTTGAGGGGCCCAAACAAGTGGAAGTCAGGCAGTGCTAGGTCTGGCAAATATGGGGCATGTGAAATTGTTGTCCAGCCAAAGGAGCTGATGACCTCATGGGTTTTGAGGCTGGTGTGAGGCCTAGCATTGTCATGTTGCAATAAAACCTTAGACAGTTTCAAAGCAGGTCAAACTCTTTGTATTTTTGCTTTCAACTTTTTTAATGTATCGATGTAAACATCTGAATTGATTGTTACTCCTTTGAACATGAAGTCTATCAGTATCACACCAACACTATCCCACAACACAGTCACCATCACTTTTCCTGCAGACTTCTTTGAGCATGGAGAGGTGGGATGGCACCACTCCATTGATGCTCTCTTTGACTCTGGTTCCAAATGGAGAACCCAAGTCTCATCTCTCCAGTCACTATTCACTGGAAAAAGGTTTTGTCACTATGGCAATATGCCAGAAGTTTAGAACAAGCTTCTAGGCGGGATTGTTTACAGGCTTCTGTGAGCTGCCTTGGGATCCACCTTGCACACACTTTTGAATACCCCAGGGTATCCATGATCTTTACAGCACTCCCTGCACTTACTCCTAATTACTCAGCAAGCTCATTAATCATGATGTGTCTGTTCTCCTTAATCAATGCATCTGCCTGATCAATGTTAGCAGAACTGTGAGCAGAAGATGGCCTATTGCTTCTTGGCCTATTGCAAAGATCGCTTTCAGCAGGTTCTCCTGTCCATTATTGATTTGCTTCACCCACCTCATCACTGTGCTGTAGTCTATCACACCATCACCGTACCCTTGCTTTAGCCTTCTGCTTATGTTCTGAGCTGTTTCTCCCTTCAACAGTAGAAATTCAATAACAACTCTTTGCTTATGCCAAGATTGCTTAAAGGCAATCATGCCAGTTTTACCTTCTAATGAAGAAGACATAGAGGGATTGCTTAAAATTTGAATTGCAGATTGCAGTAATTCAAACCCTTACTTTTTTACAAAATCTGTAGACCTTAGTTAACAATCTATAATCTGTAAAAAATCAGATGTTAGTTAAATGAAAGCTGCAAGAAATTAAATCAGTTGCATTACTTTTTGAACACCCTTTGTATTAGGATTTTGTTTATTGTTTACTGTTAGTAACCTTGCAGGCTTTGGGGATTTCCCAAAGTTGTAAAGGTAATCAACTAAACTTGGCTTATAGTGAACAAGAACCAATTATTGTTACTTAGCCTAATAAACCTTCTTTACAAATTAGCCTACTGTGTTACTTATTGAAAAAACACCCAAAACTTTTAAGCGCTTTGTTTTTTATATACAAAGTACTAATTTAAGCAAAACAAAAAAGCAAATTATAAAATCAGACATAAAATAAGTTTTAGAAAATTTTTTCAATGTAGAATTGAAGATGCCAACCATTAATAAGTAATTAGATTTCAATAATTAATTTTAGCAACTTGTAGATATTTCTTAATTTTTTTTTTTTTAAAATGTAACCGAAAAGTGCTCTGCAGTAAGTATTTTCTTAAATGAGTTTTTGAAAATCTGTCTAGTGGTGTCTCGATATCTTTGTACTTTTAAATGCTACATCTATGCAACTATGTAAACTATGATTTCAGTATAGCATTAAAAAGAATTGTAAAATTATACTCAGCATAGTTATGACAAACTTGAAAGCAATCTTTATATATTACAAAAAAGATTAAAAATTGACAAACTTAGTTTAAGTGATTGAACAAAAGCCAATTTAAATTTGGGTCATACAAAATGTGTTAATTGTAATAAAGAAATTTTTTTGTAGCATGTGAGAAATCGTTAAATCATTAAAATAGTTTAAAATATATACACCACAATATTACATGTTGCATTTGGCAAAATACCTTGAAAAGAAGTGTAAAAACCAAAGCCCATTGAGTAGATGTTTACAAACTGGATAAAAGGAGTTAGTAATTCAGTTGCTAATCTTATATGATAGTTTAAGACCTATTCCTGTGTAAAAAAGTGTAGAAATAAAGGCCCTTTGCAAAAATTTGTATAATTGCATTAAAATTACATTGTTTTCTCTTCATATTGCAATTGCATATTAAGCTATTATGTAACATGCTTTAACAAAACATTACCAGATTTAACTTTAAAAAGTCTATTTAGCTGCAATGTTTAGTTTGGCAGATTATTTAAAAAAACAAATCAATTAAATAAAAATTGATCTCAACTAAACTTACTAATGGTTTAATTTACTTGTATCTAATTTTTTATGATTTCTTTTAGACTTGTAGTTTTTAATGGTAGTTGAATATGCGGTCTCTTCAAAAAGTGACCATAGGCAATTTTTTTCAGTAAAACTGATCCAAACTCTCCTTTTCAGCAACAGAATGGAATAAAAAAGAAACCAAGAGAAAAAGAATCTCTCATGGAGCCATAGTAACTACATGGGGATTCGACTTAGTTTCATGAACAAAAATTGCTTGCAGTGACTTCTTGAAGAGAGCCCAAAATGCTCCCCTTGAAGAAAGGTGATCAGAGATATGCACTTAGATGTAAATAACATATTGGTGACAAATAGACTACAATGATAAGTGTCACACTTTGCTCACAACCTAATCTTAACTTGATAAACCTATATTTAATTTTAAACTTTTTCAGTAGTTTTAAATTTCAGTACGGTGCAATCTTGGGTCTCTTTAAGAAGTCATCCTATGTGATTTTTGTTTGTAAACTTAATTTGGATCCCCCTGTGTTTACTATTGCTTCTTGAAGAGATCATTATCTTCTTGGTTTCTTTTTTTATTCTATACTGGTGCCGTAGGGGGATTCCAGGTTAGTTTCACCAATAAATTGCTTACAGTGACTTCTTAACCAGACCCAAATAAATCAGGTTGCTGCAGATTTCTTAAAATTTCTAAACATGGCTGAAGATGTGATTGAAAAATTAAAGATATTTTGTTATCTTGGGATGTTATGTCTACAAAAGGTGGAGTTTAAGAAGCAGTAACTGTATGAACAAGAGCTGAGTAGAAGTGATTTAAGGATGTCACAGGTGTGTTTATGCAAGAAAAATTTGTCAGTAAAGTTAAGGATGCTTGAAAATAAAATGTATATCAAAAGTGCTATGCCAGTTTTGGAGTAGAGTGCTGGTTAATAAAGGTAAATGACATAGGGAGATTGGAGTTTACCCAAATGAGAATATTTCAAATGATATGTGGCAAAACATTGAAGGATAAAATAAAAAGTGAGCTAATACCAAAGGTGACTAGTGTGAAACCATTTAAAGATTTTTTGGAAACTGACAAAGACTGAAGTAATTTGGGCATGTTTAAAATATGAGCAAAAAAGAAAGTTGATGTTTTTTAATTAATAAAACTTCATGAATTTTATAACTGTAATGTGATAAAAATTGCTTTACAACAACAAAATGATTGTTTAAACTTTATATATTTTTTATTACAATAATTGCAATGAATAATATGTTCTTTTACTTTACTTTTGATTAAAGAACCTAAGTTTAAGTGTTCCTTTGCTCTTGTTACCACATGACGTGTTGACTTACTGATGTAAGTCAGACCTGCAGCACACTGGATCATAAAGTGATATACAACATTTGACAGGTGTATTTGATTTGAACCTCATTTTAAATGTTCCTTTTAAGGCAAAAGCAGTTGCAAAATAGTTTTAAGTAATAGTTTTAACACATTGTGACATTTTGCTAGAGTTTTACCTATTTTTTTCTTTTTTCTCTTGATCATTCAAAAAATGATTGATTGAAATTTTGTACAACTATTCGAGTCTTTCTAGTCATCTAACTTTTTTACTAAGTATCTTCTGATTGTATTGTAATGTCATAGACTACTTTGTCTGATTGTAAATGTAATGTAATAATTTATTATAGAAGTTTAGCCCAATCTGGTAACTTTGATTGTTGTCTTGCAGCATTGGTTAATTTATATCAATAGCATTGCATTTTTTTCATTTCATTCAATTAAAATAAGGTTAAGAAATAATTTCATGTTACTGTTGCCTGGTGGCTTTGTCTAAGGGTCTGTGTGAATGCCTTGGAAATTAATTCTATAGTAAGATAGAATTATTTTAGCCTTTGTGGCAGGCAAATCTTAAGTTTAATATTAGCCACTGAGGGGCCATTTTATTTTACAGTTTGTCAGTTTGAAGTTGTTAAGTGATTATTTGCAGTTGTTGGCACTGTAAATAGTTTTGAAGTTTGGTGAAGCTTGGGAGTCAAGTTTTGCAAGAATTGTTCAAATTCCTTTGATTTCATAAATATATTCTTTATAGTTAGAAACCATGCTTTCTTTCTATTTGTATAGAGACGTTTCTAGTGAATCCATTTGCAATTAGTCAGAATTAAATGCTTTATAAACTTCAGTCTTGCGACAACCTAATTCTAGAGCTGACATTAATAAAAATATACACAGCTTTATTTCAGCAAAAGTATTTGGGTTACCTAGTTTAACTGGTCTTTTTGAATTGCTGAGTAAAGTTTTGACAATGGCTAATATGTGAACTTCATTGTTCTTTATTTTTTTAAACTTTTAATTATGTGTTTTGCTGGTATTACTTAGTGTCCAACCATCTATTTGGTGTACTGACCAACTAAGTTTTATGTGTTTCTAGTATTGTTGGTGCCTTATTTCTAGAATCTTTGCATGTTGTTGGTGATTTGATATTATTTGAAAATCATAGAACAATCATGTCAATTACCTATTTTCTTACTTTATCAATGTTTGGAAATGCTTTATAAGCAATCTACATTTTGCAACTGCATTGTACATGGTGGTCATACTCGTAGCAACAGAATAGTGAAGCATTTTGGATTGACTGTTTAATAAGCACTTGCTAACATATTATTAAGACAGTTGTAGATTACAATGTATTAATATTTTTTGTACTAATGTCAGATAAGTAAGTTATTTTGAAAGGATCTGTTGAATTAAGCAAAACTGAAATCTATGCCAGAAACAGGTTGTACTACATACTGGATTATGAGCTATTGCAAACATAAATGATGCAGCAAGCAGTAGAAAGCTTAATAGAGATGTGACCTGATCATGAAATAATATATTTATTGTATTTGCATGGTTGTTCAAATTTCAAATTTAGAATTTGTTTCTAAAATTATTATGTTCAAGTGACTGTTGTACATATAAAAATATTCATTGCTACTGTAAAGATATTGCATTTTACACAAAAATGCAAAAAATTAGTTACTAAATAATTTTTCTTTATTTTAACCTAATAATCAAATATATACAGACATTTTTTTTAATCTTTTTTTTATGATGCTTTACCTAAAAAAAATTGATGCTTAACAACTGTGCCCAGTCAGGCACCAATGTAGCTGGATAGGCAGAATATAAATGGAAAAGGGAGTGGCAAGAAAATGCCTCTCTACTCCATACATATATTAAGGATGTTATCCAATGCCACAGGAAATTTGCCTCCAAACCAGCATTGGTATTTTTCCTCAGAAATGCAAAAATGAAGTATGGCTTTTGTGACAGCTTGTAACTGTAATGCCATGAAACAGACAGCTCATACTCTCTCTGATGTTGACAAGAATTTGGTGACCATGCTGAAGGAAACATGTTTATCCATTTAGTGGACCATCCAACTCGCATCCATTTTCCCCAAAAGAACAAGAAGTTCAGTATTATGTTGTAAAAGTACAACATGTTTAAGTGATTTTTAGATGCACTCTCATGAAGACATGCACAAAGCATTTATTTGTCACCCAAACTTTTGAAATTTTGTAAACTTTTAATGGTTTGGTTGATTTCACAAAAAACAATCTTTAAATAAATTGTTCATCTTTGATATTTTTTACTATTCAAGCATCATTGTAATGCATTTTGCAATTGCATGCATTAATTATTGGCCATCAACAAGAAAATCATTGAACAATTATTAAAAACTACATTAGTCATCATTCAAACTTTCAAACAAGCAATTACGAGCAATTAAAAAATTTGTCTGAGTAAAAGTCAAAGGGTCAAGTGCCAAATGTTTGTGCATCAAATCAAATCCATGTTATTCTTTTTTTTTAATTCTTCCAGAGTAATCCAACAGAATACCTATTTTCCATGGTATGCTTAGAAACAGTTTTAAGTTCACCTTACATTTTTTGCAAATGAATATAGTAGTTTTACCAGTGCACTTGCTGTTTTTGCATCTGTTTTTTTCTCAAGAACAGGTACGTGTCTAATTTTATTGAAATGGATGATATCTTTAGGATTAAAACGAGAGCACTTGGGATTAGAATTTTGAACTTCGGATGATGGCCTGCCATGTTTACCTGTTAGAGCTTTTTATTTTTTTAATAGTGGATTAGCAACTGATAACTTAAAGGAAGCCAAATGTAAAATGTCCTTCTTTTGCACATTTAGATTCTCTGCATCTCTCCTATACAGTTTTTTAGAATTTCTCATGGCAATAGCAGCATGTGAAATACCAATCTTATGTAGTATTTTTTAGATCTAATTGATATTTTATTAAATGCTATCAGACTGTCAGCCAAATCAACACCTCATGAATTTGTTGTATCTATGAATAATATCTGGACATGACACATTAACTACTTTTTTCAGCTTTGAGTCATATCTTTGAACAGTAGCTACTGGAGAAGCTCTGGCAAAATTGGATACAATATTTACAATTCTGTTATTGCGCCAATACACATAACATATTTTTGTGCAATTGCCAACCATTGTTCACTGATTTATGTCTACATATACCAAGTCAGGTATAAGTATCAGCTTGACACTAACCAAGTTGATATTAACACAGTTTTGCTTTGGTTTTGGATTTCATTCATTTCGGTTTATCATCATCTCTTATAGTTGTGCTATTTTTATGATCAAGCTCAGCAGAGGTTAGCAACATGCTATCTGGTGTATTATTAATTGTTTCTGATTTGTCTTCATCGCTAGAGTCTTTGTGTGTCATCTTGCCAGTAGCAACCTTGAAAAAAAGTATATTTTTAATTTTATCGTCTTTATTTGTATGTCACAAACTATCATTCACTGTCAAAGTCAGTTGTGGTAACATAAAAGCAATACCTCATAACATGCTTATATAGCAATAATAATGTGCTTATAGACATGGAAAAAAAATTTGTGAGATATAATTAGAAAAAGAAACATCACATCACAATTAGAAACGAGAAAAAGTAAAAATGAGAGTGTGAGTGTCATAAGAAAAGTGCTGTCATTGTCGCTTGGAAGGGAATCCACTCCAGGTCAGGCATGAACAGGACTGGGGCTGAGGGTTTATCCTTTTTACTACCCCAGGCTGCAGCACTGCCTGGATCAGATGCTGGCAATGATGTTGTTAAGCCAGCATTGAGTTTTGTTATCCAAAACCATCAGACCTTGTGCTCCATGTGGTCCCCAATGTACAGGGTGTCAAGAAAGTTTCCGATCCTAAACAAAATTATATAGGGCTAATGACAGAAGGTTAAATCAACAAAAGGTTTATTGTGGTGATAGAACAAAGCTCCATAAACATAAAAAAATCTGGTTTATTCAAAATGACCCCCATCTGTATCAATAACACGTTGGAGCCTCTGTCGGAAATTTTGACAAGCAGCACGAAGGGCATCTTGAGGAATTTTCTCCCATGCTCATTTAAGGGAAGCTCAAAGATCCTCCAGATTGTTATGGGGTGAAGAACAGGCTTCTTTTTCCAGAATACCCCACACACAGAAATCCATAGGATTGAGATCGGGCAAAGATGGTGGCCACAAATCTTTGGTCCAGAATGAAGGAAAGTGCTCTTCGCACCACTTGTGCGTCTTCTTTGATGTGTGAGAAGGCGCGCTGTCTTGTTGGAAGGTGAAGGATTTATTTTTGAACTTTTCCTTCATCGATGCGAGGGCAGGGGTTAAAATATCATTGACATACGAATCTGTATTCACTTTGACCCCCTCTTTAACAAAAATGAGGGGAGATTTCCAAGATTTGGAGATCGCACCCCATACCATCACAGACGAGGGTTTCTGTCAGCGTGAAACGAATCGAAGATGATCAGGGAGGTCCTTGGGCAACTTTCCGAGAATCCTGTCATTCTGGGTGTTGAATTTCGCCTCCACCAAGAAGAGTTTTTCGTCTGAAAAAACAATTTTGCCTTTCTCCGTACCTCCCTTCAGACGGTTCAGCAGAATTTTGGCTTTCTCCTTTCTTTTTTGCTTCTGGAGGTCAGTTAGGAGTTGTCTTGTCCTGATTTTGTACAGGGACATTTTGAGATCCTGTTCAACAATTGTTCTGACAGACTCATGGCTGATATTCATGTCTTTAGCTGTTTTCCTCAAGGATCGTTTGGGGTTCCTCCAAATTCTCTCCCTGAGGGCCTTGATCTTTGCTGGAGTGCAAGCGGATCAAGGTCGTCCACTCCTATCCTGATCCTCCATGGTTCCAAGTTCTTGGAAGCGCAAGATTGTATCGCAAACAGTCGATTTTGGTGCTTTTAGCAACTTCATAATTTTAGAATTTGAATGTCCCGCACGATGAAGTTGAATCATTGCAGCTCTTTTACTCATTTTATTATTATTTTAGCCAAAAAAATTTGAAAAGTGTATCTGAAACATTGAAAAGGAGGATTAAGTGGAAAAATGACGTACAGAACTTATCATAATTCATTGAAGTTTTTGAATTACATTAAATTTAAAAATTGATTGGGAACTTTCTTGACACCCTGTATAGGGCATGCCATTAGAACCTGGTCTGCAGTTTGTTCTGTGGTGCCGCACTTGCATTTTGGTGAAAGAGCAAAACCCCATTTGTGTATGGATGAATGGAATTGCCCAACACCAGTCCCCAGGCGGTTGAGCTTAACCCAAGCTGCTTGGGACAAGCCTGTCCCAATAGGCCTGGTACCAGTCCTGGGCACAAAAACACGGAGTCTGGAAGAATTTTCATAGTACTCTGCATTCCATTTATGGTTTGTCCACTCAAAAGTACAGATGCTAAGTCCAAAAGATTCTGCACAGCTGGCACAAATGGGCATCTAGATTTTAATCTCTCTTGGTGAGCATCTGAGGATGCACTTAAAAGACCTTGCAAGATATGATCAGGGTCTGAGATCCACAGTGAGCCAAGGAGAGTGTTGCTCCCAGTTGGCAAAGCTCAGCTGGCTGGATGCCTGAGAGTATGGATAGGTGGTTGTCTGTTGGAGTGGGACACAGGCATCTAGTGACTATGTGCAAGGTATCTTTCAAGACACTGTCTATGAGGCAAGTGTGAGTGCTGCAACACCAGATTGGTGTGCAGTATATCGTATGAGGATAATTTTTTGCACAATGCCACTAGATGGTGATAAAATGTGAGCGATTTGTCCAGTTATTGAATTTATGTTATTGATTTGATCTGTCCAGTTATTTATGTTAATACTACGTTTTTAAATTCAAATGTTGATGATTAGTCTTATATTTATTTTGACTTTTTATTTATTTCACTGACTATCTTTTATTTTGATAACCCTTATTCTTTGTCAACCAATTTTACTTGTGGTCTTAACAAGAAATATTGTCATATTACTTCAATTAAAAGTAAAAAAAACAAATATAAAGTCTGATTTGACTGCAATATCTTGCATCAAGGTAGTCTAGGTGATTATTTGATTATTATATTTATACTCTGTATCTGCTGTTGTGTTTAATCATTTTTTTAGAGTTTGTGGATTATTAAGGGTAGATATAATAATCATAATAATATGAAATAATGATTATGATAATATTGTATTTTTTGAAGTGATTGAGTTTTGACGTGAATTGGAAAGTGGTACATATATTAGAAGGTAATATAAAATGGATGGGATTCTATTATAAATGTTTAGCTTTAAAACCACAAGCTTTTAAAACAAAGTATTTCTCAGTTTATCTTGGAAAGCCTGTTTTTCTAGTAAGAAAAGGTTTTTTTGTAATTGATCAAGTTATATTTTTGCCTTTTGATGTAATGATTAAATTGATTTTTTAAAAATTATATTTGACAATATTTGCATTAGGTAATTTCATGTTGAAATATTTCACCACAAACGTTTCTATTAAGAATTTTTTGAGTTTGGACTTTGCATCATTGTACTCGCCTATAGTCAATTTACTTAATTTGGTGCTACTGTAGTAACCACTTGTTTTTCATACAAATCAATTATGTGATGGTAAGATATTTTTAAATTATAAGATTACCTAGTATTCTGTGTCTTGATCTGTTCTTTACTATTTTTTGATTAATTAATGAAAAAACAATTTGGCATACTAAACATGTTTATCTATTTTTTTTTGGTATTTATTCTACCAAAAAAACGTATTTTAGCATGCTAGCCATAAAAAGCGTGTTCTTTGTGATCGAATAATTGCTATCTACTGATTGAATAATTGCTATAGTATGCTTGTAAATGAAGTTTTTAAGAGCTAGTTTATTTAATGTAGTTTTTTAACTCATGGAGTGCAAGGATTTCGAGGTAAGAACCAACATCAAATTTTTGGTAAAGCTTGGTTGGAAAGGAACGGAAATCATTCAAACTCTGCAGACTGTTTATAAAGATGATGCTTTGAAGAAAACTTATGTTTACAAGTGGATTGAATGATTTTGAGATGGTAAAGAAGCTGTTGAAGATGATGAGGGTTGTGGAAGACCAACAACCTCAAAAAACAATGAAAAAATTGATTTTGTTAGGAACCTAGTCAAAGAAGATGAACGATTGACGATTTATCAGATAGCTGAGACTGTAGGCATATTAGTTGGTTCAGCTCATTCAATTCTCATCTCATGACGATTTATGCCTCAGCAAGCTTTCAGCACAATGGGTGCCAAAAGCGTTGCACCCAAATCAGCTCAATCTCAGAAGTGAATTGTCAACGGTGATTTTGCTCAAAATTGAAGCAGATGAAGACCACTTTTTTGATTGAATTATCACAAGAGATAAAACATGGGTCTACCAGTATGATCCTGAAACAAGACATCAGTCCAAACAGTCACCCCCATGTGGATCATCTGGCCCAATCAAATTCAAGTCTGAGAAATCTGTCAAGAAGGTAATGGCAACTGTTTTTTGGGACTCTGAAGGAGTTGTGCTAGTAGATTTTTTAGAAGGTAAAAAAACTGTTAAAGGCGCCTATTATATAGAAGTTTTAAGGAAATTGAGAGCAAAATTAGCTGAAAAGTGTCCAGGAAAACTCCATCATGGAATTCTTTTCCATCACAACAATGCCCCAGTGCATTCTTCTCGGATTGTAGGAGATGTTTTGAAAGAATTTCGGTGGGAATTGCTGCCACATCCACCTTATAGCCCAGAACTTGCCCCATCTGACATTTGTTTATTCCCCAAACTCAAAAAACACTTAAAAGGCGTTTATTTTAATGACACTAATGAGGCAAAGCAAGCAGCAAAAACATGGCTCACAAAATGGTCAGCAGATTACTTCAAAAATGGGATAAAAAGATGGAAGCACCACCTGGAGAAGTGCATTGACCTTGATAGAGACTATGTTGAAAAGTAGATTGATTGTATCAATAAATTATAAAAAATTATAAAAATCTGCTTATTTTTTGAATGCCTCTCGTATGTTATTACATGCGCATTAACTTTTTTATTATTAAATCTGTAACAAATAAAGATGCAAAATTTTGGTTAAAATATGGAACTTATCTGTGTTTTTGCAACTACAGAGTGGTTGCTAGAAAAGAAAAAAATTTGAAGGACAGATAAGATCATGAATAAAATGTGTGATTGCTGGCCTCTGATTAGTTCTTTGAAGTGTCTTTGATTATTCTGCTTGTTCTTTGAAATTCTTTGATTGATTCTTTAAAGTGTTTGAAGAAGTGTCTTGCTTACTCATTTCTATTTTGATATTCACATCATGGAATGAGGCAGGAAACAGCTTTAAGACTTTCAAAGGCAAGTGATTATTCTTTTCAAAAATGAAAATCCAACTTTAGGACTGACAAAATGTCTAGCTGTGTTACTGAATTTTTTTCATCGATTACAAGGCATCAGTTTGATAATGTTGTTGCAACTTTGAAACGAGAAGGTCCTGAAGCAGCTGGTACATGCCAAAAAGGAATGGGTCCAAAGAAACAAATTTCGGACAAAAGATGTGCCTTGGTGAAAGATTTGGCTGTTTCACCAGTGCAACATGATGCAATTACCCTTCAAAATGCCACACAAGCTTGGATCTCTAGGTTAAGAAACTGCTTTGAAGTGCATGGATGACATTTTGAGCATCTATGAGTGTAATATAACATAAGTCTTTGAAAAACTTTGTAAAAGTTATTCTTTGTAAGAATAAGTAACTGTTTGACAAATTTTCCGCTTTTCTAATGACCACTCTGTATTTGTACCTTGTTTATGCCCATTGTAATCTATAGTCTTTTTTTGGCTTTCTTGATTTCACAGAATTTGTAAATTTAAAAACTTTTTATAAACAGAAATACAAAACACATCATTGTTCATCTTTTGCTTAACTTTGCTTTGTTTTTGGATGCATTTGATCATATATTTGTCACATTCAGCTTTATCTATTTAAGTTGACAAACTTTGAAATCTATCATGTTAAAATGCATTTTTCATCCATTAAAAAATTGGCTTATTTTTCCACTTTTGTTTTTCTTAGTTTTTGGTAAATTATTAAGCTATTTTAAGATCTGCTTTTACTTTAAAATAAAGCATTGACTGGGAGTTGATTCTTTGTTGGTGTTAGCATGAAGTGGGTAGAAGAATATTCTGTAATTTTTCTGATATTTTTAATTTAATCTTTGTTGCACAGTTTTCTGACAGGTGGACATTGCAACAGTGATTTTATTGATATATGTCATTACATGACATTGTTAATTGTTTATAGTTACTCGTTGTTGTTGTTTGGAAAGGTATCCACTTCAGGTCAGACACAAACAGGACTGGGGCCAAGGGTTTATTTTTTTCCTTCCCCAGGCTGCTGTACTGCCTGAATCAGATGCTGGCAGTGATGTTATTAAGCCAGCTTCGGGTTTCATCATCCAAAACCATCAGACCTTGTATTCCATGTGGTGCCCAATGTATAGGTCACACTGTTAGAACATGGTCTGCGATTTGTTCAGAGGTGCCACACTTGCAATTCAGTGAAGGATAGAGACCCCATTTGTGCATGGGAAAATAGTTATGCATAAACAAATATAGTTACTGCACAATAAGAACAAAATATCATAAAACAGAGATCTTTTTCACTACATTTTGGTATTTTTTTGTTAGCGTCCTCCACTTGTAAACAAATCCTTCTGAAATTTTTACCTTCAACATTTTGTTTGAGCAGCTCTGTCTCTTTCTCCCATTCCACTTTAAATTTTAATTCTATACATTGTCATCATCTCTATTCATGATATGCCAAAACCATTGCACTCCATTAGCTCTTAACCAAAAAATTTACTGTTTCTTTTAAGCCTAACATATCTATAAACTCTACAGTATTTATTCTATCCAATGATTTAAAATCATGCATACAATATTTGTATCTTATCCCTTTCAACTCAATTAAATTTTTAAGGAAAAAAACTATGCTTATCCTTAACCAATGACATTAATTAAACTTTGCTCAGTATTGTCTTATGTAGTTTTAACCTGTTCACTTTCTCGGTCAATTTCAGTTTTTTTGTCTCTCTAAAGTAACCACTTGTACAAATCATATTGTACTTTATACAATGCACTATTTCAAATACAGTTTTTTTCCATAATGTCAGGTTTGCCACATGCATCAAATCTTGCATTGTTTTAACATTTTTAATTATCTTCCAAGGTTTTACCAAATAACGTCAAAGTTATAAGATCAATGACATTAAAATAAACCCTAAATTTGAGTCTATCTGGTGACTAATTAATATTAGCACATTGATTGCTGGGAATAGTGTCCAAAAGTTGGGACATAAAATTTCACATGGACTAGATGAGTTTAAATTAAACTACTTTTTTGACACTGACTTACTATTTCTGTTTCTTTCATATATACTTAAGCTTATTCACAACATTGAACAATAAAAGCAAGCAGTTTTTTGTTTAAGGAGACAAACCTCCTTTGTTACTTTTTAAAGATAGATTTCTGGCTTGAGTAAATATCTCAGTATGTGTGGAATTCTCTTGAGCTAATATTACACACTCATACAATACATATGTGATAGGAAATATTTACATGAAATTAATAGAGATCTTTGGTTCTGTTATAGAAGAGAAAAGAATCTATTTATTTTATAGACAAATTAGACTAAAACATTTCTGAACTACTGCAAGAAAATGTTGTACTGTGTATTTTCTTGTCATAGTTAATTACTTGTAGAAGTAAGAATTGTACTTCTTCATTTGGGTAAGATGGATGGGAGCCAAACAGTTTATTAACTGGCCATACATGTTTCCATCAGCCAGGTTTTCATGTTCTTAGCAACATCTGAGAAAACATGGGCTCCATTTAAATGGTGATAAATGGGGCTAAATGTTATTACATTCTCAGCAGTCTGCTCCTTTCCACCACACTTACAGGCTGCTGTGCAAGCCATAACCTATTTGTGTGTTTCTGAGTGGAACAGACCAACATTGGTTGAGAGGTGGTTGAGTCTGACCCATGAAGGTCTGGGAAAGCTAAATTCCAGTGGCATTGGACTAACATCACTAATAATTATATGGAGTCTAGATGTGTTTTCTCACCACTCCATGCTGTATTTTTATTCTGTCCATCATGCTACACTGGTGCCTGACTTGATTGAAGTCAGAGTTAATTAAATTGAAAAAGACTATTTCAAAGCCATGTTATACTGTAGTTACACCAGTAATTGATTTTCACTTTTTTGCAATTTTTATTACAAACTTTTTAATAAAATCAACTTGAAGTTTTTACCAATGAAAATATTTTGATGTATTCTCCTTTTAGCTATTGTTTTGCAAAAGTTTATTGATGAACCAGATTACTTTTTTGTCTTTTTTTTGATATTTTATGTAAAACTCCATTCACTTTTTTGTTTCTCCACTTTGCAATGTTGAGTTTTTCTGCAGTTGTTTTGTGTCTAATTTTTTGTATTGTCATAACTTCAACTATGTATAATTATAACATATCAAAAAGAATAGACTCATAATACTTAGATGATTTATCTCAATCAACTCTGATTACTCTAACCCAGTGCTTCATAACCAGCATCTTGCAAGACAATGTAAAGTGTACTATGTGACAATATAAGGTGTGCTGCATGACAATGTATTGTGGCGCAAGATAATTCTGATCTAAATATATTTTTTAAAAGAAAAAACTTTTATTTTTTTTAAAATTTAAGCTAAAGAACTGCTAGACAATCTATTCAATCAAAGTCTAGCTAGACTGTCAATGTTGATAAATGATTGATTTATCCACTGATTTATTGCAGCATGGCTGAGTGATTAAAAGCATTGTATTGATACTGCATGCAATCAACACAATCATTGTTCAAAACTTATTTTTGGCATTTTGTAGGGTTCTTGGAAAAGATATTTTATAGGACTGTCTTCTACTTGGTGACCTTAGTAAGCAGCTCTAAGTTTAAATCATATAAATCATATTATAATATTTTTGAATCTGCAGAAGCAAATTGGCACTATGTTTTATGGTTGTTTTAGTATAATAACTCCAACTTTTTCTGCAAGTAAAAAAACTCAAGAGATAAAAATAAGAAAAATGATGTTTTTGTGACATTATAAACAAATCAATATTTTTATGAAATTTCTACATACATACATACATTTTTAGAGAAAACATTGAATTAGCTTAGTGCATTTCCCTTTGCCCACTTGTCCTTTTGGGGTTGCTGGGGCAGCAGCTTAGTCTCTCACAAGTAGTGGCAATTTTGCTGTTGGAATTCCTAGACATGACCAGGCCAGGTCTTCAACATATTAATTCTGCCAGCGAGTTCTGGGTTGCCCTCTAGGTCTTTTGCCACTTGGAAGAGCATCCATTAGTTGCTTTACTCTGCTCATGGGACATTTGTGTCACATGAGCATACCAGCACAGTTAGAATAATTCTATGCGGAGTAGTAGCAGTTAGATGTTGAGAGATTGATGAATGTTAGTGCTTTTAACCTTTTCAAGTAAGGATAAACCTCTGACTTATTGCAAGAAACCCATTTTGACTGCTTGTACTCGGGATCTCACTTTTTTGGTCAGTACCCAACACTCATGACCATAGGTGAGGATAGGAACAAAAACTGATCTGAAAACAAAAAGCTTTGCTTTTATTGAAATTATTGAAATATGAAATTGTTTAGCTTTTATTGAAAATATGAAATTTCTTAGCTTTGTTATTTCTAGCATTATAAGCTTAACATTCCCCTAGCATACTAAAAAAACAAGTACAATTTAGGAAGAGAATAAAAAGTTTTCTTAATCCATAAAACGACAAAATATAGCAGCATAAATGTATTCATCATAAATAAAAAATAAAAAAAAATAAAAAATTTTAACAAAAATAAACAAAAGAAAAAACCATAAACGTTTTCGACTTGCCTCAGCCCTCTTCAGATAAATAAATGATTTAAGAAAAAAACAAAAACTATGTACTGTAATTTAAAAAGAAGAAGTCAATCATTTGAGTGACGTAATTATTTGTCACATCTTTTTTACACGCGTTTTTTCAACATAAAGGAATTCATTTGAATTGCGACCACCATAATGACAACAACAACAATACCGATACATCAAAACCAAATAACACAAAATACCAATCTAAAATATATTTAATAAAAATGATGAACCATTAGCAAATAATTGTCGGTTAAGTTTGGGGTTATGTTTTTTTATCAATAACGCTTCATGAATTTTGGTTTCAAAATTAAAACTGCATTTTTTGATTATTTTAAACGAATTAACGCTGAATTTTATATTGGAGCAACTATGACATGACATGATATGATCCTTGACGGAGCTTTCAGTCTTCAAATGGAAACCTAAGTGCTCCCTCACCCTAGTGCTCAGATGACGAGTTGACATACCAATGTACGTCAGGTTCGAATCGCACGAACATGAAAATTGATACACAATGTTTGAGCATAGTGCGGGGGGAACACGAGTCTTCAATTGAAAATAATGTGAAACTTTAAATGTTTTATAGACAGGATTTATTTTTAAAGTTATTTTAAATTTAGATTTAATAATGTTTTTAAGTTTAATTAAAAAACGTTTGGAGTCATGGCCAAAATATGGGATATTCAGGTTGTAAACATAATTGGGAGACGAAGAATGAGAATGCATACTTTTTTCATTAAACTTTTTTAAACATTTTTCAAAAAACCAAATAGGGTAACCGTTAGACGCAAACATATTTCTAAGCAAACCAACTTCATTAAGAAATAACAAATTATTAGAACATATTAATTTAGCTCTATGTAATAAACAAGATATTAATCCGGATTTCCATTTTTTAGGGCAAAGGATATGGCACATAACCTACACACACTGGTTTACTTTTAAATTATAATGCGTATTGCCCTAAAAAATGGAAATCCGGATTAATATCTTGTTTATTACATAGAGCTAAATTAATATGTTCTAATAATTTGTTATTTCTTAATGAAGTTGGTTTGCTTAGAAATATGTTTGCGTCTAACGGTTACCCTATTTGGTTTTTTGAAAAATGTTTAAAAAAGTTTAATGAAAAAAGTATGCATTCTCATTCTTCGTCTCCCGATTATGTTTACAACCTGAATATCCCATATTTTGGCCATGACTCCAAACGTTTTTTAATTAAACTTAAAAACATTATTAAATCTAAATTTAAAATAACTTTAAAAATAAATCCTGTCTATAAAACATTTAAAGTTTCACATTATTTTCAATTGAAGACTCGTGTTCCCCCCGCACTATGCTCAAACATTGTGTATCAATTTTCATGTTCGTGCGATTCGAACCTGATGTACATTGGTATGTCAACTCGTCATCTGAGCACTAGGGTGAGGGAGCACTTAGGTTTCCATTTGAAGACTGAAAGCTCCGTCAAGGATCATATCATGTCATGTCATAGTTGCTCCAATATAAAATTCAGCGTTAATTCGTTTAAAATAATCAAAAAATGCAGTTCTAATTTTGAAACCAAAATTCATGAAGCGTTATTGATAAAAAAACATAACCCCAAACTTAACCGACAATTATTTGCTAATGGTTCATCATTTTTATTAAATATATTTTAGATTGGTATTTTGTGTTATTTGGTTTTGATGTATCGGTATTGTTGTTGTTGTCATTATGGTGGTCGCAATTCAAATGAATTCCTTTATGTTGAAAAAACGCGTGTAAAAAAGATGTGACAAATAATTACGTCACTCAAATGATTGACTTCTTCTTTTTAAATTACAGTACATAGTTTTTGTTTTTTTCTTAAATCATTTATTTATCTGAAGAGGGCTGAGGCAAGCCGAAAACGTTTATGGTTTTTTCTTTTGTTTATTTTTGTTAAAATTTTTTATTTTTTTTTATTTTTTATTTATGATGAATACATTTATGCTGCTATATTTTGTCGTTTTATGGATAAAAAAACAAGTGTAGCAAAGTGTATTTACATTTTTGGTCATGGTGTTCACAGAATATTTGAAGTTTTTTAGAAGTTGATTAGTTAGTAGTTTATTTTATTTGCATCCATAAGAACAATTGATAATAATTGAAAACAAAATAGAGCAAAAGTTGCAAATAGGAAGATGGCAACTAAACAATATATGTTATAACATGCACAAAAAAAATTTGGCATGGTTACTTCACCAGTGAATTAACATTGAAGATTTAAAAAGCACACATACACAAAAAAAATTTTTAAAAAGTTGCAATACACTTCTACAGGTCACAAGCCAAGTGTGCATTGCTTAATCAAGGGTGGGAATGCAAGCATTGGTGACCCCAAAGGGTTAGCCAGGTAAAGAAACCCACAAAAATATTCTGCCATGGGCTAGTTGCCATCTCAGTAACTGGTGGCCTGGGTGTGACTTTTAAGTTGATAGAATGTATCAGTACATGAGTAAATATTATCTCTGCAGTACCTTATGTGACAAATAATCATAGCATAATTAAACATGTCCGGTGATTTTTCTGTTTAGATGGGGTGAACTTTTTTGATACACCCAAGCTTATGATTGTTTTTCATAGCACCAAGTCCATGTTGGTTTTTCAGCTTAAGAATTCATTAAAGATAACACCCAAAAAATTTGCTTTAGATTTGCAGGTGATGCAATTATTTATAAATAGAAATAAAATCAATAGGAATAAAATCTTTACGAGTTGTTTTATTGCAATGGCATGTAATTTTGCTTTGAGGTGATCTAATTTTTATCTGCACTAGATACACACTTAAAACTTATGAGCAACTACAAAATTAAAATAACAAAAAGTAAACAAAAATTGAGAAAAAATGAAGGTAATAAAACAAAAAAAACAGTAAAATGCACAGATAGATAAACAAGTGGGAAAAACTCAAAAATCTAAATAAAATAAATTAAGATCTTTTGCTTATTGTGTGGTATAAGGTTAAATTATAACATAGCTAATTTTGGGCTATTTTAAAACGCTAAGCAGATATATAAATATTTCTTGTTTTAAAAAATGCTGTACTTTCATGAATATCTGAAAGGTAATGAATAGCATGTTTTTTTCTTTAAAAGAACAATATACAACACCCTTCTGTGTCTGGAAATTTTTAAAATCAAAGTGTTTTTGAGCTTCTTCAACTACTTTCATTCTTCTTTTAGTCAAAGACTCAGTCATAGAGACCTTTAGTCCTTTAGTCAGTTAAATTTTTTTTTATTGGAAAAGACTATACTCCTATTAATAATTGATTTGCAAACAAATTTTATGATTATAAATTTAGTAGTTTTTTTTTTAGGGCAGTGGGTGGCAAACATCAATTTCAGCTTCACTTAAAAGACAGCTCTAAGCATCTAGAGTTGATATTGTTAACTACATACTGCTCAAACTCTGTGCTACTTATTGTATTATCAATTGAGTTTCCATGCAATATTAAGGCAATTTGATTAACTGTATTGCTCCAGCTCATTCAGTTTCAGATCTTGAACTTCTTGCCACTTCAAACTTTCCAACTCTTTTTGTAATAATTGGATATCCTTAGACATCTCAAGTAGAAGGTTTTGCTGCTCAGACTTTGAACTTGCTTCTGAAATTGAAATAATATTTTTGCCAGTGTATAGCTCTAAGCATTAAATTTAGATTCATACTCAGCTTGTTTTTTTGCTGCCACATCCAATTTTTCATGCCAATTTATCCAGCTTCTCCATGGCACAGACAAAGAGGTTATCAAAATAAACAGTAACTAATAGCTTAATATTTTAAAATGACTACCTTAAACCACTACTTCACACCTTACACCACCATGAACCTTATTCAAATAGAATTTTTTAAGTGTGCCACTAGTAAAAAAAAGTTGAGAAGCACTGCCCTAACCACCCCAGTGTAGCAATTAAGCTATCTGCAATCATATATTGTGCATGCATATGTTTTGTTTCAAAATCAAGTTTTTAAATGAGATCAAATCAAGTAGGATTGCAATAAACAAAAAAGTTTTTTTAAGGGTTGTAGCATTCCAAATTAATGGACCAATCAAATTCAATATTCGATCTTCATTTGTTATGTCAATTTTGGGCAAAACTGAAAGATTTCTGACTTCTTTCAGGATTATTCAAAACACAAAGAGACTCCTTGTTACCAAGCAACAAGTGATGGACATCCACTGACATTGCATCCATTCTCCAACATGTGTTGGGTCATGTTGGGCCACTCCTTCTTTTTCCCCATCTCATTTTTAAGTAAGTTGATGTTTGGCTTGCATTATCATGTCTTGTTTCATGTTTTGATTAAGTTTAAGAAAAATTGTTTTGGCACACTAAGTGGTGCTATTTTTGCAGTGTTTTGCTTAGATGTTATTCAATTTTTGATAATATTCTCTTAGATACCAATAGAAAAATTTCGGTGAACTGCATCGAACACAGAATATCAAGTTTGCAGTTAGTAACTGTAACAAATGTATTAATAAAAAAAGATGAAAAGAAGAGCGACACAATTGCAAAGCTACTAAAACATAACAACAAACTATCTGCCAAAACCAGCACTGTAAACAACTCTTCCTCGCTCAGCACAATGCTGAAAAATTGTGTTGACTTTATCAATGTGTAAAAGTAGTTATTATGTCATGAAGGAGAATAGTCTCAGAAACATGAAAAGCATTTACAAACAAACTTTTAACCTTTAATTACACTGCCCTGTGTTTCAATATCATCATTAACGAAAAAGTCTTTAAGATGTGCCAGCAATTGTCCCACACGTAACCCCAGCCTGGGTAGTAGAAGTGATTCGTTTTGTACATTATTGCCATTTTCCAGAGTGGCATTATGCCTTTCAGCATCTCTTTCAAAGTTGGATTCAGAACTAGAAGACACAAAACTTGGACCAACTGTTGGTAAATTTGCCAAAATAAGACTTTCATCATCTCACTCACCCTCATCTATGAGGTCTGTTCAAAAAGTATCCGACCTTTTTCTGTCTCGCCAATAAGGTATGAGCAAACTGCCCATGCAAAGCGTGGCTGCACACACACACATTCACGCGTAATCGTGAAGCGTTTCAGGCCGATTCGTCATTCGTATCTCTCTGTGTAAAGCATTTAGTGCAGGCGTGTAGTACGTGTTCATCGGTTTTTTGATTTTCAGAAAATTTCATTTCAATGACAGAACGCATCGAACAGAGGTATTGCATCAAGTTTTGTCAAAAACTTGGTGATACTCAAGTTGAAACAATTCGAAAGATTCAACAAGCTTTTGAAAATGAGGCCTTAAGCCCAACTCAGATAAAGCAATGGTTTAAACGCTTTAAAGATGGCCGTGCATCAGTGGAAAGTGATCCTCGCTCAGGAAGGCCATCCACAAGCCGAAACGAGGAGGCGATGGATCAGGTTCGTGAAAAAGTGTTGGAGGATCGTCGTTTAACAGTACAAGAGATTGCTGCAGAAATGGGAATAAGCACAGGCTCAGTTCATTCAATCCTAACTGAGGATTTGAACCTGCGGAGAGTGTCGGCTAAATTTGTCCCCAAGCTGCTGACGGAGCAACAGAAGGAACTCCAGAAGGAAATTTCGGAGGACATGCTGG
Source organism: Diplosoma virens (assembly GCA_963680785.1). Classification (NCBI taxonomy): domain Eukaryota; kingdom Metazoa; phylum Chordata; class Ascidiacea; order Aplousobranchia; family Didemnidae; genus Diplosoma; species Diplosoma virens. The sequence continues at coordinate 148,510 of CAVMFT010000056.1, read as the reverse complement.
ATGTTGCAAATCATGACCCAGAATTTATCAAGACAATCATCACTGGTGATGAGACCTGGGTTTATGGTTATGACCCAGAAACCAAGTTTCAATCATCACAATGGAAGCATCCGGAATCACCACGCCCAAAAAAAGCTCGGCAAGTCCGCAGCAATGTGAAAGTTATGCTGACCTGTTTTTTTGATTCCCGTGGCATCGTGCATCATGAATACGCACCAGAAGGTCAAACAATCAACAAAGAGTACTACCTGGAGATTCTACGTCGCCTTTGTGATGCTGTGCGAAGAAAGCGGCCAAACATGTGGGCAGCAAAGAATTTTCAGCTTCACCACGACAATGCTCCCGCTCATTCTGCACATGTGGTCCAAGCTTTTCTAGCCAAAAACAGCATGCCACTTATTAGACAGGCTCCTTACTCTCCCGACTTAGCACCGTGTGATTTCTGGCTGTTCCCTAAGCTAAAAACACATCTGAAAGGGAGGCGATTTCAGTCAAGAGAAGACATTATGAAAAAAGCGACGGAGGAGCTTTAGAGCATTCCGGGGGAGGAGTTTATGAAGTGTTTTGAGAAGTGGCAGAAGCGCTGGGATAAGTGTGTGAACCACCAAGGGGAATATTTTGAAGGAGATTGAATAAAACTTGCAAAATTTATTGTGTTGTGTGCTTTATACAAAAAAGTCGGATACTTTTTGAACAGACCTCGTACACATCTTCTCCTCATGTCACACACATGCCTTGGCACCCCATCAACTTCCATATCGTGTTCAGAGTTAACTTTTGCAACTATTCTGGAATTCCATAGAGAAGTGCAACAGGCTCTATGAGGCTTTACCCAAACTTTATCACCCACAGAGTACACACGTTTATCGCTTTCCTGACCATCATCAATTTCAGAATTAACTTCTACCTGCAAAAACAGATTTTGCCATTCATAAGAGATAAGCTTACTCAATGGAATTATGCTTTTACTACTATGTGGGGTGATATTGTTCCAGAAAACACAGTAACCAATGCTTTTCCTGCAACAAGCAGACATTCACTTAATTGTTCTGTGATTGCATTCCACTATCCCATTCCCAGAAGGTTTGTAAGCACATCTAAAAGTTAAACTTATTTTTCAAAGCTTACAAAATTCCTGCATCAAATTGGATCTAAACGATTTAGCATTATCACACAAAATTTCAATTGGTGGACCAAACTGAGAAAATATCTGTCTTAACACAGACACTTATTGACTTTCTGATTCATTTTGAATGTTTTTCCAAATGGCAAATCAACTTGGGCCACAATCAACTATTGTCAAGTACTTCTGACAACCATGGTGTGTTACATCTAGCATTAGACGTTTCCAATCTTCCTCTGCACTCAACTCTCCTCCATTAATTCTTACTGCACTCGGATCAATTGACTGGCACTCACAACAATTTTGTCACAACAAATTTCGCATCACTTTTACTCTAGTTGGAGTCTAATTTTCTTGCAAAATGCAGTGTCATTTCAACACCACAATGATACAAAGTATGAGATTGCTCTGCAAGACCACAATTGTTAGGAATCTTTTCATGGAGGGCAATTGCACAAATTGAACTTGAAGAAGGTATGATCAGCCAATGCTTTGGAATGTGCATAAGTCCATCAGCCTTAATTTTAGTTGTAGAAACAAGGGACACACTCCACTTGACTTTGTATGCTTCTAATGTTTTTGAAAATATTGAAAGTCTTTTTTTTACTAACATTTCGGATAGTTCAGATACTCAAATGCGTTTATCTTTTTTCAACAATGATGATAACCATGAGTAAATAGTGGCAGAGTCTGTAAAAATTGTAATATCTCTGGCTCCCCATTTCATCACTAAATTGACTCCTTTAATCACTGCATTCAACTCAGCCAAGTTTATGTAAGTTCCATCATTGGCTTTTGGCAACCAAGCTCCATCTTCAATGATCTGGATTTTTCTTTTCAAAGCAACACCATATGCTATTTGATTAGTGTCACCCCAAACATTTAACTTTCCAGAAGAAGCTGACCAAATTCCTTTAACTGGGTCATCAACGTCCAAACGACTTAAAACTTTCCTCAATCTTTGCATAGCAACAGACCCAGCAAAACTATTCCATGCGTTACTCTCACAGCTTCTTTTTACAAAACTACATGCTATTTGCAACCATCCGGCAACTGGGTAAGGACCAACCAATTTTCCACACAAGGAAAACACTTGCTGCTTTGTCATAGAATTCAGATTTGACAAATTTATCTCTTTCTTTAGCTCAGTTTGTCTCCAATGAACAACACCTTTCTTTTCATAAGTTTGCAAGCCAAGGACTTTTGCAGAATGTAAATTTTCAGATGGTTCGGTTATCAGTCCAAATTTTAATAAATGGTTTTTTATTACTTGGGCACTTACCAGTTGAGGTCAATGATAATGTCATCATAATAATGGTCAGTTGCTTTAAAAATCTTCTCATCTAACAACAAAACTTTAGAAATGAAGGCTTTCATTATTTCAGGGGTTATTCGATAGATAGCAATATAGAATAAATAGCAATATAGCAATTATTCGATCAGTTTAAACCAAACCCAAGCCTGATCAGTTTATAGAAATTGCCCTCAAATTTTACAGTTTGATACTTGCTGCATTCATCAGCAATACTTATCTGCATGTAGGCATTGCATAAATCTAACAACACACAGTTGGCCGATTTCTGCCTCCGCAACCTCAGTTTCTTGTCACAAGCATCTGCGTCTGCCCCATGCATTCAACAAATTTAAGCATTGGTCGCACCTTGTCTTTCTTTTCTTGAACAACAGCCATTAATGGTATTACACCTTCTTCATTGTATTTAGTTTTTACTAACCAACTGTTATCGATCCATCTATTTACTTCTGATTTGAATCTTGGATAAACAGCTTCATCCATCTTATAAAAATCTAAACAATCGCTTAGCACTGGTTCTTTTATCCAATTCCACCTTGCAACCCATTTCTCTCCATTAAAATTGACTTTAAAATAGTTTTTAGTGGTTGTTAGGTTATCAACAGGCATTTCATTTGAGACCGCAACGGCCGCAATAGAAAATTTTTTATGATCTAGACAGAATTTGAAGTGCTTTAACATGTCGGTTCCAATTACAACGTCAACACCTGGCAACATTCTCTGGATTGCAACACGTGGTACTTTAATCATTTTACCCGCTATTGACAAAGTGACATAAGTTTTTTCCTGACAATCTATTACTCTCCCATCAGCAGTGATAATTTGTTTATGCCTACTTGCTTGAGTTGCTCACATTGTAGTCCCACTAAAGTTTGTGTACATCTGGTGTCAATTAAAGCACAAGTTGGCTGTTCATTAATTTTAACATTCATTCTTGGGATGATTGCGCCTTTGCTATGATTGGGGTTATTGCTAGTGCACACAATGCCCCATTTTCATTTACCACAGAGCTATAATTTCATGTCGCACAAAGTCGTGCAATATGCCCACACTTGCCACACGCATAACAAATTATCTCTTTTGCCTCAATACAGTCTTTTTGGTAGTGCAGACCTTTGCAATTAGAACATCTGAGAGTAGTCACACTTGTATTGCTTCTGGCAACTGCGCCAACTTTAATCAAATCGCTTTTAAATGTTTCAGTCATTAAAGCTCTAGAAATTTGTAATATTGCAGTCAAATCAAGCGTGTCAATTTTCGGCATTGCTCTTAACTGGGCAGAAACTTTATTAGGTAACCCCATAACAAACAAAAGTTTAATAATTTCTTCATTTTCACCATCAATGTTTGCCAAATAGGCCAACTGCTTAAGATCAGCCAAATACACATCTACCGACTCACCATTCTTTCATTGTCATTAAGAGTCATTAACCAAAAAAAGATTAAAGATTGTGGAGGAAGCCAGAAAGGTATTTGGTTTTGGTAATGTCTGGAGCATGAAAGGTATTGTATACTGTTCATTCAAAGGTAAGAAACAAGCTATTATTAAACTATCCAATATTAGTAAGATAAGATTTTCTTCTTAATTAACTAGTAGTTTCAATAACCAAAACTAATACAATACTTGATTTAACCTTACCACAACACGTCATAATTTTCTTCAAATTAACTTTAGCTTATCTTTATATAATTATTCATTTTATACATCTTAAATCAATTTAAAATTTGTGTTTTATTTATTTGTATTTTTTTAACTTTTTGTTTATTTTATTACATATTATTATTTATTTATTTTAATTTAATTTTTTTGTTTTATTTATGTATATATAATTACTCATTTGTGCAACATACGAGGGTCAGTCAATAAGTGATGAGACTTTCTCAATTACTTTGGTGTTCTTGGAGTTATGCAACTGAAATTTTATGTGATGATTATGAATGGAGTTGTCATCTTATTTACAACAAAACTTGTTTATTTTCAGATTACTGTAGGTGTGACGATAAATTGAAATGACTACTAGGCTAGGAAACAGCTCATGCTTGGAACAAAGAGGAGTCATCAGATTTCTGTTGGCAGAGAGTGTAAAATCATGTGAGATTCTGTCTAGAATGCAAAGACAATATGGTCCTTCCTGTATGTCTAGAGCAAACTTCTACAAATGGGTGCAAGCATTCAAAGATGGACGCGAAAGCATTACTGATGATCTGAGAAGTGGAAGACCTGTGGATGTCTCTACCCCAGAAGCAGTACAGGCAGTTGAAGACCTGATCAAATCTGATAGAAGGGTCACTTTAGATGAAATTGCTACAAACTTGGACATCTCCCATGGCACAGTGTACGCAATTGTGCATGAGAAGCTGCGTTTTTCAAAAGTCAGCTGTTGCTGGGTTCCAAAGATGTTAACGGATGATCACAAAATGCAGCGCCTGATGGCTTCCAGAGCATCACTACGCAGATACAGAAAGGAGGGAGATGTATTTCTATCGAGAATAGTGACAACTGATGAGACCTGGGTCTTTCATTATGAACCTGAATCGAAACGACGATCAATGGAGTGGAAGCATGTTTCTTCCCCAGTGAAGAAGGAAAGTCATGCTCACTGTGTTCTAGGACAGAAATGGGCCGATCACTATCAGTTTCTTGGAAAGGGGCAATACTGTGAACTCAGAGAACTACTGTGAGCTGCTAACTCAAGTGAAAAAAGACATTAAGAACAAACGGAGAGGACTTCAATCAAGAGGTGTGATTCTCCTTCAGGATAATGCAAGGCCCCACACAGCAGCAAGAACCCTAGCCAAAATTGAAGATTTAGGCTGGAAACTTCTAACACACCCACCCTACAGCCCAGACCTTGCACCATCTGATTTTCACCTCTTCGGCCCACTCAAAGAGAGTATGAGGGGAATTCACTTCCAGACTGATGAAGAAGTGAAGGCTGCTGTGAGCAACTGGCTAAGGACCCAGTCCACGGAATTCTATGCCAAAGGAATAGACAATCTAATATCAAGATGGAACAAGTGTGTTGCAAAGGAGGGAGACTATGTTGAAAAATAAAAAAGCATTTTTTGATTACCAGTCATTGCAAACTTGAGTTATTAAAAAAGTCTCATTACTTATTGACTGACCCTCGTAAATCTTATATATTATGACTTTGGGAAAACTTGTATGTAAATTTTGCCAAAAAACAATCAGAAAAGACTTTGTGCCTATTCAATGCCAAACATGTTTAGCTCACTTTCATAAAAAATGTGCTAAAATACTTAACAACCAAGCAATAACCTCAAATAATTTTTACTGTAAATGTAATTCTTATGAAAATAAAAATTCCCATGTTTCACATAATTCTGGTAAAGAAAAAATTGTAAGTAGTAAATCTGAAAAATATTTTAATGCTGAAAAATTAAATTCAATTTTTGTTGATGACAGTAATTCTGAAAATAAAGAACATGATAACTTAATTGACCCAAATAGTCATCACTTTCAAGAGCAATACTTGGAAATTCACTCTACAAAATCATTGATCTTTAATAAAAAAATTTGTATTAGTTTTCTTATTATTTGTGTTAATATTAGGTCACTATCTAATCCTTTAAATTTTAGTAAATTAGAAAGCTTTGTTTATAATCTAAACCCCAAACCAGACATAATTGCTGTAACTGAAACATGGATTCAGAATAATTCACCTGGCCCATACTGTTATCTTGAAAATTATAATTTTATCTCTAACAGCAGAAAAATTACCAAGGGTAGTGGAGTTGGTTTATATATTAAAAATTGCTATAAATTTAACCTAATTGATGAATTAACAATAATAAATGAAAAAATTTTTGAATCAATTTTTATAAAAATTCAATTACATAATGAAAATTTATTCTGTGGTAACATTTATAGATCTCCTTCTAATGACAGTTGTTTAAATGAAAACTTTTTGAATAATCTTTACAACTGTATCCATAATAGTAATCAATCACTAAACAAATGTTTTATCACTGGAGACTTTAATTATGATTTATCAAATCAAGACAATGAACATGTATGCAATTTTATTGAAATGATGCTTGAAGGTCATTACTTCCCAGTTATTAACAAACCGACTCGCATCACAGATACAAGTGCAACAGTATTAGACCACATCTGGACAAATTTACACCATCAGCACATAAAATCAGGAGTCATTTTAAATCCACTTTCTGACCATCTACCAATATATATGTGTTTTAATCTTAATAAACAGAATTTGTATAGACCTCAACAAAAAAGATCTTTTACCCCCCAAAATATAACCAAGTTTTATTATTTATTTATTTATTTTATCTCTATATTTATCCTCCTGACTCGCAGGAAAGCGACGGAGGCGCTATACATAGGGTAAGAAATTACCCCGACCTGCTTCCGGAGATACCAAGATATTGCTGTCCGCTAGTAATTTAGTAGAGATATTACTGTAATTTAGAACTACTTGTCAAGACCACCAAGCAGGGGAAAGTGCCGTAAAGTGTCGTTCCCAAGGACACAACAGAATGGCGCAAGTGGGTTTTGAACCGAGACCATGTTGATCATCAGTCCGGTGCTTTAACCACTCGACCATGTTTAATGAAATGTTAGAAAATATTAATATTAATGCAATACTAAATGAAACTAATACTAATTTAGCATTTAAATTATTAATAGACAGTTATAAATTTACTTTTAACTACTGCTTCCCTTTTATCAAGCAAAATATTGAAAACAAAAATAAGCAGCCATGGTTTGATAATGATCTTTATTTACTAATGCTTAAAAAAAACAAGTGTTTTAAAAAGTTTTTAAAAAATAGGAGTGTTTTAAATAAAGCAAACTTCAATAAAGAAAGAAATACATACAATCGCGCCTTACAAGAAAAAAAACAGAGTTATTTTAGACAAACATTTAAGAAATTAAGTAATAATTTAAAAGAGACCTGGAAAAATATAAACAAGCAATTAGGTAAAGTTAAATCATCTGTATGTTCTTCCATATCCATAAACAATAATTTGGTGAATGACTCTCTCCAGATTACTAATTATTTTAATGACTACTTTGTCAATGTTGCAAATAATTTAGTATCAGATTTACCCCAAACATCTCATAGTTTTCAAACATTCATGCAATCTCCCACATTGAGGACACTTTATCTCTATCCAACTAGTTTAACTGAAATAAAAAACTAATCAGTAACCTTCAGCCTAAAAAAAGTACTGGCATTGATGAAATTCCCCCAACTATTTTAAAAAGCACACCAGACAATATATTAATAGCTCTAACACATGTGTTTAATCTTTCGTTAGCTTGTGGTGAATTTATCTCTGACTTTAAAACTGCAAAAGTAGCACCAATTCATAAAAAGGGTAGTGTAACTAATGTATGCAATTATCGCCCAATCAGCTTACTTTGCTCCATGTCAAAAATATTGGAAAAGTTAATATACAATCGTGTAAGTATTATTCTTAAAAAAACAAAACTTTTTTTATAAATATCAATTTGGCTTTAGAAAAAATCACTCAACTAGTCATGCAACTTCATTATTAATTGAAAATATTGCTGAAGCTTTTGAAAATAAAGAACATGTACTAGGCGTATTTCTTGATCTATCTAAAGCATTCGATACCATTGATCATAAAATTTTATTATCCAAATTATGGCATTCTGGAATTCGTGGTGTAGCACATGATTGGTTTTGTAGCTATCTTAGTAACAGAAAACAATTAGTTGAAATAAATAATATCTGCTCCAATATTAAGTCAATAAAATATGGTGTCCCTCAGGGTTCAATTTTAGGTCCTTTACTATTCTCAATTTATGTAAATGATTTAAATAATTGCTTGACCTTAAGAAAATGCATCATGTACATAGACGACACTAACATATTTTTAAAAAATAATTGCTACGAAACCTTATATGAAGCTGCAAACAAGGAGTTAGTGAACATAGATAAGTGGCTTCTAGCAAATCGGCTATTTCTAAACACTGACAAAACACATTATGTGATCTTTTGCACACCCAAAACAAAGCCTCCATCAAAAAAACTGACAATTTCAATCAGAAATAAATTTATTTCTCAGCAACCAAAAACAAAATTTTTGGGAATAACATTTCATGAACATTTAAGTTGGAAATTGCATATGGACTTTGTTCTACGAAAAATCTGCGTAAGTTATGGTACTATCAAAAAAATTTCAAAACACTTTGACAAAAAAATGTTGCTTGTATTGTACAACTCCCTGATAATCAGTCATATAAGATATTGCATTACAACTTGGCATATTGGTAATAAAACCACAGCCTCAAAAATTCAACGAATCGCTAATAAATTTATACGAATGACATTTGGATTACATCACAGAGCTAACATTACTGACATCTTGCGAAACAACAACATAATGACAATTGATCAAATAACCGAATTAGAAATAACTTATTTTATGTATAAATATATAAAAGGCATGTTACCACCATGTTTTGATCATTTTTTTCAAAATAACCTGGTAAGCGACAATTTCACTAAATGTACAAGAAGCCAGTCCAAATTTTATCCTTCATTTTGTAGATTAAATATAACTAAACAATCTTTAAAATACAGAGGTCCTCTTGCTTGGAATAAAGTCCCATCTAGCATTAAACAGATAAAATCATATAGTAAATTTCAAACAGAATTTCAAAAGTACCTTATAGCAACGTAATTTTTAATGGTAATAGACTACAAATTTTAAAACATCTGCTGATTTTTTTTATTATTACAGGTAACTCCACCTAATTGGAAAAAGAAATTGAAGGTGATAAAAGCTCGATGCGACTTCAAAGGCAACATCCAGATCATTATGACCCGTCCAGTTCAATAAAAATTCACATAATTTAATTCTTTTGCACCTATTCTTGTTTGTTATTTGTATGTTTTATGTATATAAATTTTTTGTCCAGCCATATGCTTTTGAAATGGTCCTTTTGACCCATGGCAGGATTTTTTTTGGTGGGTTTCTTTGCCTGCCTGACCCTTTTTGGTCCAGACCCTTTTGGTCTTTGAGTTTGTTGTTTCTCCCACCCATGATTATACAACATTCTCTGAATATGGCTCGGATGTGTGTATTAATTATCTTCTTTTCGCTTCCTTTTCTTATTAACATCACATTGCTTTGTTCAAAGGTACGGCGACCATGCACAACTGACGTTGTGGATGTAATAACGTACTTCGTTTAGTCGCTGCTTCCTTATTCACAATCTTTATTTCTACATGCACTTTGATTAATTTCAAGTTGATTGTGAGTAAACATGAAAATAAATAAAATAAAATTTGTCTATTTCGAAATTCATCATAAGCTAGAAATTTATCACAAGCAAAAGCAGTTCTCAGTGCTAAGTTAATTTTATCAGCATCTCGCTTCTCTTTGATTTGATCATACACTGCAAATATGGGGCCGTCAAGAAACAGGGGAATCACAACTGCTAAATCTTTCAATTTAAGCAGACTTTTTGTTAAGTTCGCTTGCTTTAGCCAAACTGACGCATCACTGTCACCATTAAATTGGATCAAAACGTCTGTAACTTTTAAACCCATCTTTTCTTAAGTTTTATTTGCAACTTGGGCCTCAATAGCTTGTAACAAATGTATTAATAAAAAACATGAAAAAAGGAATGACATGATTGCAAAGCTACCAAAATGTAACAACAAACTATCAGTCAAAACCAGCACTGTAAACAACTTTTGCTCACTCAGCACAATGTTGCAAAATTGTGCTAACTTTTTTGATTCGTAAAAAGTAGTTATTATGTCACAAAAGAGAATAGTCTTGCAAACATGAAAAGCATTTACAAACAAACTTTTAATCTTTACTTACAGGATCACCCAATAGTGACCCCCCTAAATTGAAGACTTTTTTTTTAGCGATCACTTTGCTTTCATATACTAAAAATGTCTTTAGCACCTTTTTTTAGTTCACTAAATAGTGGCCCCCTTACATTTCTTGCACCAGGCCCCCTTTTTTGCAAGGCCATTACTGTATATAAACCACGATTTTTATGTAGTTTGTCATTTGCAAACAATTTCTTCTGACACGAGTTGGCCAAAAGAAAGTAGCTGCTAATTTGAAGGAAAACTGATTGACTGAAAGTTAGTTTTAGGAAGATACAGGGTTAGTTTCGGAAAGAAAGTAGTTGGTTCAAAAGAAACTAAGTTCTTCTTAAACATCTTAACAAATTTTTAAAATTTTAAAAAATTTTGGATCCACTTTGGGCCCTCAAGAACAATTTGTGCGATGTTTTTTTCTCTTTTTATCTCTTGGAGCAACAAGTTTCGTTTCTTTTTACTCTCACTCCAATCAATTTTTCTTCGAATTAGACATAACTTCGAAAGAATTGTCGGAACAACAGTCTTTTTGAAAACTAACAAAAAACTGAAAGAGTCATGTTTCGTCCATACATTGGTTATTTTTAAATCCTGTACAACAAACAATTTATTCAAATACTAGTTACAGTTACAAATTTCACAAAATCAGGGAGCAAACCAAAAAACTCTACTGACTTTTTCAATTGTTTTTCAGTTTATGAAACATTAAAGTTCAATTTTTTAAATCAAATTAATAGTTAAGTGTTTAACATATCACGAAAAAATTTTTTATAATACTAACTTATGTTTATTTTTAACAAATTTATTTCATTTCAAACAAATTGATTTGCCTGTGCATACACGAGGTGTGTCTGAAAAGTAACAAGACTGGTGTTATAAAAACTTTATTGAAAAATATTGAAATGTACCAAAGTCAAATTTCTTCAAAGTAATTCCCTTTCACTTGAAAACACTTGTGCATTCGCCTTCTCCACGATTCAAAAATTCTTGAAAAGCATTTTTGGGAATCTTTTTGAGCTCTGTCATCACAGCTATTTTAATGAAATCAATGTCAGAAAAATGGGTTCCCTTCAGAACAGATTTGATTTTAGGGAAGAGAAAAAAGTCACATGGGGCCAGATTGGGGGAATATGGGGGTGTTGCAAAGTTGCAATTTTTCTTTCTGTGATAAACTGATGAATACTGAGGCTGTGTGAGCAGGAGCACTATCTTAATGGAGCGCCCATGTGTGGGCTTTCCAAAGGCTTCGCCTCTTGTCACACACTGATCTTATGAGGTGCCAAAGAATCTCTTTTCATTTCAAATTCTTACCCCAAGGCCAAACAGTGAACCAAAAACCGTCTATAAAGATTTGTGCCCAATACATCAAGCCCAATACATTGGGCACCACAAGGAGCACAAGGTATGACTGTTATGGATGATAAAACTTGATGCTAGCTCAGCACCATCACTGCTAGCTTTTAATTTGGAGAGTACTGCATGCTGGGTAGTAGAAGGATAAACCTTCAGCCCCTGTACTGTTTTTGTTTAACCCAGATTGGATTCCCTTCCAAGTTCCAAACAATAACGACAAATAAGTATTCAATTTTCAATTTTTTTTATAAATTCAAGAATGCATTAAAATTTTTGTCTGTGGTTTTATTATGGTTTGTATTAGCATTGTAATTGCTATGATATCCCAAGAGGCTAACCTCCTTTGTACTTTATTAAAACTGGCCTGTTACAGAGCAGTTGTACCTTTGGTAAAACAAATAAGCTAAATGGTAAAACAAATGTAAAACAAATAAACTAAAGCTAAACGTTTGTTGTAATAATATCTTGGAAAAAAAATATACAGGGTGATTCAGCGAAGTGTGCACAAATAAAAACTCATCTTTCGGACTTATAATTAGGTCAAATGAAACAAGTTATATGCTGTGAAGATAGTAAATTTAATAAGCTTTCAGAAAATATACAAGTTATTCAATATAACCCCCTTTGTTTTTGATTACTTTCCGAAGTCGTGGCAGAACCTGGGCACATGTGGCACGCACCACTTCTGGGTCAATTTCGTCCCATGCCGATGTCAATTTTCGCTTTAGAGAGTCCAGATTTGGATGAGAAGTACGGCAGGCTTTTGTCTCTAAAATAGACCATAACCCAAAATCCATAGGGTTCAAGTCTGGTGAAGACGGCGGCCAAAGCTCTTTCTCCCAAAAACCAATTGCATCAACACCAAGCTTGAACTGAGTTGGCCGTGTGGGAGGTTGCACCGTCCTGTTGAAGAGTAACTCCTTGTTCTCCGACTACTTCTTGGACCCAGGAAAGGACTTTCTCCTCCAGCATTCGCCTATAGATGGTCTGGTTTATCTTGACCCCTTCTTCAATGAATATGAGAGGAGTTTTCAGCCCTTTTGATGTTGCGCCTGCCCATACCATTACGGAGGCAGGTTTTTGTCTTCTGAAAGAGTCAAATCCTGTTATTTTGATGGTTATGGACAGCTTGAACAGTGAAAAGTTCTTGTCTGTCCATAAAACTTGAGGCTGCGTGCCATCAACAAGTTTCTTGACCAAAACCTTTGCTCTATCGAGCCTTTTCTTCTTAGTGGCCTCCGACAAGAGATGTCTTTTGGTGAAGTTGTATGGGTAGCGTAAGGTTGTAAGGGTGTAAATAATAAGAAACTGAAATGTTAATAATTGAAAGTTAATAATGGACGAAATACATGTACATAAAACTAAGAAAAGTATTTGTGCACACTTTGCTGAATCACCCTGTACATCTGAATCAAAGTCAAAATTCGATATTTTAGAATTGAAAATGTACAAACAAATATCTTTAAAATTTATCAAATCCCATGGATTTAAATTTTAATCCAAATCCATATCCACCTCTTGTAAATGAAGTTTTTGTAGAAACTAAACAGTAAGTTATGCAGTGAATAATAAATGACTCCGAGTTGTGTCTATAAAAACAATCTTCTGAACAGAAGTATTCAGAAAAAAACTGAATCAAAAAAAAATTCAAATTTAAGGTTAAAAATAGCTTTAAATAAAGAAAAACAACTTTTTATAGGAAATTTGATGGGAACTTTTCTGGTAGTTAGAGTATAAACAAATGTGCCATGGCAAAAAGCAGATAGTTTTAAAAGCTAAGGGGTCAAAACCAAAGAGAATCCAGGAGGCCTGGTGGGGCTGAAGCTTCTCCCTCAACTGCTGCATTAATTTGGTCAAAGTAAAACTACAAAAATCAAGTGAGAAACAAAAATAGTGATGCAAACATTGAAATAAAAAAAAATTATTGGATTTACATGTTATCCTTTTTGTAGTGTGAATAAAAAGGTTGCAAAAAAAACAGTTTATTACTTTGCTATTAGCTATCAGTCAAGCTAAAATAAGACTAAAACTCTTCATTGAATTAAAAGTGCAGAAAATTATTTGTGATCAGAACAGTGAACAAAATGATCAATAAGAAGCAGGTATTATTTAAACCCAGGCTATACTTGGCATTAAACTAAGGTGAAGCTTAATATAAAATTATTCACCAAGCTATCCTTTGCAAAGGCTTAATGTTGAGTTTTCAGTCATTATTTAAGACCACACATTTTTAGTTTTACCTCAATTTATTTTGTTGTTAATAAAGCTTGTTAATTTTTGTGTGCTCTGTTATGATTGTTGAAGTCTTCAAGAAGTTACTTTAAATGATTTTTTCAATAAAGCTGACTCTGAATCCCCTTGCAGCACCAGGATGAAATAAAAAAAAGGAGAAGGATCTTTTCAAGAAGCAATAGTAACCACAGGGGGGATTTGAATTAGTTTCATAAACAAAAATTGTTTATGGTGACTTCTTAAAGTAACCTGATTGTTGTTAGGTTTTGATATAAAAGTAATAAGTTGGCATCCAGTATTGGCTTGACAAAGTGGTTGTTTGCTTCATTAACTTTGTAATTTGGGGTCTGTGGAAAATGAGATTTTTCGTGTGTTATTTTAATGATGTTGAAATGGTCCTTTGGTAGTTTGCTTTTTTATATCATCATTATCATTATTATTATTTTTGAAGAAAAACATTGGATTAGTTCATTGTATTTTCCTTTGCCCAGTTGTTCTTTTGGGGTTGTGGGGGAAGCAGCTTGAGTTGAGATCTCCAAGCATCTTGATCTCTTGCAACTAGTGACAATTTTGCTGGTGGAATTTTAAGATGTAACCAGGCCAGGTCTTCAACATAATTCTGCCAGTGAGTTCTGGGCCACTCTCTAGGTCTTTTTCCACTTGGAAGAGCATCCATTAGTTGCTTTGCTGTTCACTTGTGGGACATTCGTGTCACATGGCCATACCAGTGCAGTTGTGATTGTTCTATGCAGAGTAATAGCAGTTCAATGTTGAAAGATTAATGAATGTCAGTGCCTTTAACCTTGTCAAGTAAGGATAAACCTCTGACTTTTTCAAAAAATCCATTTTATCTGCCTGTACTTGGCATCTCTTAGGATAGGAGCAAAAACTGATCTGAAAACAGAAAGCTTTGCTTTTGTACAAAGCTCTAGTTTCAGTGCAACTGATTGGTAAAGCTGGTGCATTACTGCACTTGCTTTTCCAATACATGTATATACTGTAGTTTGTTGTCCTGTCTACCATCACTCAAGAATGTGACTCCAAGATACTTAAACTTTTCTATTTGAATAAGGTACATAGAGTAAGGTTATTAAAAGCTTTTGTTACCAAGTAAATTTAAATAATACAATTGTTAACTTTTTTGATCTAAATTTTGTAAAATTTTGCTCTAAACATTCTGCTATGGAACACTCAGAGGAAATTAAAAAAAGAATGGAGCAAATGGAGGTAAGATTTGATCAATATGAACAGGATTTTAGAAGTAAAAAAGCTTGTTTTTCTGGTGCTGCTGTTTCTGTTGTGTCAGGTGCAGAGGAGCAACAGGAATCTGATTTAAAGACCCTGAGAAGAGAGTTTGAGGGTCTAAAAACTTTTGTCTCGATTTTGGGGACCAAGATCGAAAAGGATATCGATGACCAGGAACAATACAGCAGGTCAAACTGCCTTATTGTTCATGGAGTCAAAAATATTCCAAAACGGGGGGAGTATTTAGATAACAAAAAATTTTTTTGTTCAAAACTTAACAAAAAATTAACCCTAAACCCTCCTATTCAGGCTTCTGATCTCGACATAGCTCATCCTCTTTCCTCCAGGAAAGAAGATGCTATGATTGTCAAGTTTCTTCGACAGACACAAAGGAACTTGATCTACTCAAAGAAGAGACAACTAAAGGGCAATGGAGTGATCATTACAGAGTCCCAGACGAAACGAAGATTGAAGTTGCTGGAAGCTGCCAAATCTGCCTTTGGACACTTCTCGGCTTGGTCTATGAAAGGTGACATGTATGTTTTTCATAACAAAAAACATCTTGTCAATGATTTTGTTGACATTAATAGAATTAAAAACACCTCTACCTATGCTAGTGTCACCACAAATAATCTCAGTAATTAACTAACTAATTAAATATTTTCTTGGTAACAAGTTAAAGGTTTTTAGTTGTATCTGTTTTTAAAAGAAATCTCAGCTAAATTTCATTTACTTCAACTTTTTTTTTTTCTTTTTTGTAATTTAGTTTTGACACCTGTTGTTTATATTTTTCTGCTTGCTTATTTTATTTTGTTTCTAACTGTTTTTGATTGTTTGTTTCACTTGTTTTAGTGTATACGGTACTTTTTTTTTTCTTTTTTTATGAGTGTTTGAACATAATTTCTGCTAAATTATAATGGTTCACAACAAAGCAAAGTTTTGTTTTAAATGTAGCCTTAAATTATCAAAAAACAGTCAACATTTTTAATGCCGTGGATGTAACTCACATTATCACTTACTATGCAGATCTCCACAAAATGCTCAATCACAAGTTTCACCTAACTTTTATTTTAAAAACTGGTTGTGTTTGTCTTGTGCCAACTCAATCTTCCCTTTCCATTCATTAGCAAATAATGAACTTTCTGATCTTTTTAATGAAGGTTTTTTGTCAAAAATTTCTTCTGTTGAATTAAACAATCTATTTTCAAATCAACCAAATAATAGTCTCAACTTTAACAATACTGACAAATGATACTTTATTAGATATTTCATTAAATGATACATATTTTACAACTCAAGAAGTAAACCAATTATTTAACAAAAATGAAAACAAAACGTTTTTTTATCATGTGCTTAAACATACGATTATTAGTAAATTCCCATAATTTTAACAAACTTTAATGTCTGATCTCAGAATTACAAATACAACCTGATATAATAGCTATTAATGAAACTTGGGAAAAACCAAGCTCATCTGGACAATACAAAAACCTAAATGGTTACAACTTTATTTTAAAACCTAGACTAAAAAGTAAAGGTGGTGGGGTTGGTATGTACATTAAAAATACATTAGTCTTTTCATTATGTTCTGAATTGTCTATAATGAAAGAAAAAGTTTTTGAGTCTTTGTTTATAAAAGTCCACTTCAAAAACAAATCAAAATCAATATTTTGTGGTACAGTTTACAGGCCTCCTAGACAAAATAAAAATTCAATAGATTCTTTTAATAATTCTCTTCACTATGTACTAAATAATATAAACAAAGCAAAAAACAAATGTATTATTTCAGGAGATTTTAACTTTAACTTACTAGATTCTTTAGATCATCACACAGATGCTTTTGTAGACACCATGTTCAGCTTTAACTATTATCCTTTAATTAACAAACCAACAAGAATTACTAAAAAAAGTAGTTCAACTATAGATCATATTTGGACTAATTCCATCAACACAAAAATTTCCAGTGGCATTATTGTTCACCCAGTAGCCATTTTTTAAACATCTGTTATCGGAGAATTATCCCCTTTCCAAAAAAATGTCATGCAATGCTTCAGTCCACAATATCTTTTTCAATTTCAAAGATCCGTCGAACAGGTTGATTTTACAACAGTCTTTCAAGAATCAGATCTTGATCAATCCTATGCGCAATTCCACAATTTAATAAACAATAAAGTTAAAAACTGTTTCACTCTAAAATGCTCCTAAAACAGACTAAACAGTTGTAAATGGTATGACAAGAACTTGCAAAGTTACTACATAAAAAAGACAGATTATACAAACAATACATAACCACAGGCAGTACAAACCTAAAAGAAAAATATCAAAACTTAAGAAATCTATACTTTAATACAATCAATTACAAGAAAAAGGAATATTTTAAACAAAAATTTATAAAGTTCAAAAACAATATTAAAAAAGGTTGGCAATGCATTAACTACTTAATTGGCAAAAACAAACAGCAAAGACCTGAAAAACTAGAACTAAATACAAATGACAAATCAATTATTGATCCTGTTGAAATTGCTAACATTTTCAATGACTGCTTCACTAACACACCTCAATTACTACTAAAAAATCTTCCACAAACAACTGTTAATCATCATAATTTTTTTGGTACATCAAACCCTACATCAATGTTTTTCTATCCAACAACTACTTTTGAATTATCTCGACTTATATCTGAAACTCCTTCAAAATTCAGTGCTGGTTGGGATGGTATACCTTCTATACTACTAAAATACTTACCTATTAATGCATTGTCAGCACTGAGTTATGTTTTTAATCTTTCCCTGTCCCAAGGCAAGTTTATTACATTTTTTAAACATGCAAAAGTAATTCCTATTTTCAAAAACGGAAACACAAAAAATGCAGCAAACTATTGACCAATTAGCTTGCTATCCAATTTTTCAAAAATACTTGCAAGTTGTAGGAATTGATTTTGCTTTAAATCATTTAATAAAACTAAAAATATTTTGTGATGGCCGATTCTGCACAAGCTAACATTCACGGGTTTGTATTTCAAATTTAACTTTAAAAATCAATGATTGGCTTCTCAAACACTGTTTAATTATTATTTTCACACAAATATAACACTCTTAAAATATAGTTTAAACTTGTAAGTATTGAATTTGTTTAAATATTCAACAAAATGTAATGTTTTTGAGGGCTGATTCTCCACAAACTTCTGCACATTAATTTCTTACAAGTTTAAACTATGTTCTAGGAGTATTAAAATACATGAAAATAATAATTAAGAACTGTTTTGGAAGCAAATGGCTATTCCTTAAAAATGAAATTTATTATTGAAACTTTTTGGGCTGAGCCTGCATACCTCGGCATAAAATTGGATAGAGCACTTACGTTTTGCTGTCACCTTGAGTCACCGAGCCAAAAATTAGCAACACGCTTTGGGCTTTTAAGGCGATTGGCAGGCTCAACCTTTGGTGCTGGTGCTACAGCTTTGTACACAGCTACTCTGGCCTTGGTGCATTCTGCTGCAGAGTACTGGTCGCTGGTCTGGTGCTGGAGTGCCCACACTTGCTCATTAATAAGCCTATCAATGATGCTTTTTGCATTGTGACTTACTGCCTGCGTCCTACACCAATAGACAACTTATTTGTCCAGCAGGCATTCTTCCAACTAAGCTTTGCTGCCAATGGGCCATGCTATCTTTAGCTTGTTGAGCTCAAGGGCCTCAACACATACTTAACAAAGGGCTCTTGTCTCCTCTTGATGAAAATATCGACAGCTCAAATCTAGACATCCTTTTGTGCCTGCTGCACCGAAACTTTTAAAGAATTTTTCTAAGTTGGACACCAGTGTGGCATGTTGAGCAGAAACCAAATGCAATAAGGAATCGCAAAGTAACACCTCACGCCTACATACTTTCATGCTTGATGTCAACCACTGGGAATGGATCTACCCAGCAGACCATCCTGGGTTGGGCTTGATTGTCTTTGCACTGGTGTTTGTTTATTCCGTTAAACAATGTATAGATGGGGTATGGCTCCCACAGCAGCCTGTGAGTGTAGCTTGTGGAGCAAATAGCTGACCATATAATTAACATCTTGCCCAATTTTCCATCATCCAAGCAGGGGGATTGTTCTGGAAATAGTTGACAAGGAGACAGTGGCCTTGCTGATCAATATTTGCACTGACATCTAAAGTGTCTTTGGGAAAGAGAAGCATCTACTTCACATGAAGAAGAAAAATTATTGAAACTTCTGAATAGTAGCTTGTGCACAATTGCCTCAATAAAACTGTTGGTTGTCTTGAATATATTTTTAAAAATAATTTTTATACAACTTTAAACCATATTTTAAGAGTATTGAGATATATGAAAACAAATATTAAGAAGAGCTTGCAAATGGTTGTTTATTAAAGTTAACTTTATTGAAATTTACAAATAATAGCTGGTGCAAAATTGGCCCCCATAAAACCATAGGTTTTCTTGGATATATTTCAACAAGGTCATTTCTACTGAATTTTAACCATTTTTAAAGGTATTGAAGTATGTGAAAATAACAATAAAAAATGTTTTCAAAGCAAACGTTTGTTCATTAAAGTTAAATTCCTTATTGAAACTTAAGACTAAAAGCTTATGCATAGGCAGTCCTGATAAAACCATTAAGTTTTGTAGAATATATTTCTATAAAATCATATATTCCAACGTTAAACCATGTTTTAAGAGTGTTTAGACATGTGAAAATAATAATTAAGAAGTGTTTTGAAAACAAATGATTGATCTTGAAAGTGAAATTTATTACAGAAACTTGCAAACAACAGCTTGAGCGCAATTGGCTGTCAAAAAATCACTATTTAAACCTGTGATTGATAGCCTGTGCAATATTGGCCCCCTCAAAAACATTATGTTTTGTTAAATATTTATAGAAAATCAATCTATACTTTCAGAGTGTTTTATTTATGTGAAAATAATAATTAAACAGTGTTTGAGAAGCCAATCATTGATTTTTAAAGTTAAATTTGAAATACAAACCTGTGAATGTTAAGCTTGTGCAGAATCGACCATCACGAAATATTTTTAGTTTTATTAAATGATTTAAAGCAAAATCAATTCCTACAACTTGAAAGTATATTTTTTAGAATGTATAAGGCATGTATAATCATTGAGAAGTGTATTTGGAAATAAATCATTATTCAAATGTGCAATTGATAGCTTGTGCAGAATCAGCCCCCAAAAAACATTATGTTTTGTTGAATATTTAAACAAATTCAATTCTTAAAAGTTTAAGCTATATTTTAAGAGTGTTTTATTTGTGTGAAAATAATAACTAAGAAATGTTAGAGAAGCAAATATGTGAAAATATCGAAAAAGAAATTGTATAAGTTAATATATGTCTGTTTTTGTTGTTGTTTTGCAAAAAAGAACAAGTTATAATAAAAAAACAAAAAGCGAAGTGGAAAACGAGAGAAGTCAAAATAAAGATAAAAAAGGCGATTATGACCCAATTCTGCACCACACCCAAATTTTTTTCTGTGGTCAGCTGTTTTGACCATGAGCAGTTTCAGCATTGGAGTGTTTTAATGTTACAATTTGGTGGCTGGAGTAGCGATATGCTTATAATTATGGAATTTATGCCTGGTATCGAATAAACATTTAATTTATAATAAGTAACACATTTTCGAAAAAATAAATCTGAAGATTTACAAAATGGAAAAATTTATTCAAATCAGCCGAGAAAGTTTATAAAAAATTAATCACTTTTAAAGGTTATCAGAAGTTTAATTATTACAATTTTTGGTTTTATGTTTCTAGCAACTTTAAAAGCTTTTCTGTTGTTATATTTTTCAAACAAATGTACAAAATCTTTTAATTTTACATATTAATTTTTTAAAAATCTACCAATTTAACAAATAGTAAAGATACAGCTACTATTGCCAGCAACTGGCCTTGTGTAAATGTGGCATTGGTTTTACAAGTTGGTTGTAATTGTAAGCATGTCTTTATTCCAACCTCCAAATTGTCATGCCACTGAAAGCATTCCTCAAAAAATCTTGCTTCACTTTTGATTTGTAGTAAACATTTTTTTCAATCAGTTTACTCTCATTAAGTTGGACCTAGATAACTCGGATATCGGATAAGTTGGACCATGACTGAAGAAAAAAAGGAAAAAAATTCTAAGATTGAGAAAAAAATGTTTGGCCTAAAATGCCTAAAATCTGCAGTTTTCTTCGACGTGGATCTTAGCAGTCGTTTTCTTTAATGTATGGTATGGTACATAGTAAAAAAAATGTATGGTTTTGCAGTGTTTTCTTTAATACCCTGAAATAAATAAATAAATAAATCTTTTTTTACATGTTATGAAGGTAAATTTAGTAAAACAAAATAGCCTATATAATAACAGGGCATTTTCAACTAAATTCCATTGCCCTAGGCATGTTTATAGGCTATGGCCTATAGGCCTTTGGTTAAGTTGGACAATCAGCTAAGTCGGACACCCCTCCCCCCAAGCTGTCTGACTTAACAAGGGTAAACTATATTGAAATTATACAGTTTTTCCAATAATGTCTGTATTATGCTCTGATATTTTTCAAACCTTTGTAATTTTTAAATTATACTCTTTATATTTTGTAAAATTTTAATATTTTTAGATTGTTATTTAACATACCACAAGTCCCATTTTATGACTTACAAGGCCACAGGTTTCCTACCCCTCCTTATTCCATCTTCACTATGAACCTTCCAGGGGTGGCACTGCATCTGCAAAGCTCACAGCATACTTTTGTGACATTTTTTTGTTTTCTAAATGACATTGTATTTAAAGTTTTATTCATTTAATCTTTTATTGTTTCCAAACAGACCTGTTAAAATGCGAAATAAAGAAAAAACAGTTATGGGTCTGTCAGACTCAGTGCCACTGTTATTGTTACTTTGGTAGCACCAATCCCAGAAGGTTAATTAATATCTTTTTAATAAAAAATTGGGATCTAAACAAAATTGAACTTGGGCATAATATTACATTATTCATCATTGTAGTCAGTGCAACAGGACAGTGACAGCAAAATGTGATATAAATAAATATAACCTTTGAAGTGGAAAAAGTTATAAAATTTTAAATTATAAAAAATTATAGATACAGTACTGAACCTCTGGCTAACGTATATGTTCAAATTGTTTTGTAGCTTTTTTGATAATTACAAATGATGTAATTAAATTATAAAACCTTATCTATTGTAATGAGGCATGTCTATGCCTATTTTTTAGAAACTAGACCTCTTAAAAAGTTAAGAATCAGACCACCTGCTGTATATCCTCAGGTAATATATATATATGTGTACATAGATACCAAAACTTTACCTAAATAAATATGTATATACATATATCTACACTACAATAAATATGCATGTATGTATTTTACCTAAATAAATTATTTTATTTGAATGAGTTAATTGCCTGATGAGCTCTTTTTTATTAAAACAGACTGTTGCAATTTCAAAATTTTAAAGTTTTTACTGTTTTCATGTGTAATAATTTTTTATAAAAAATTATGTTGAAAAAAATTTAAATATAAAATAATTTTCCAAATGTTGGTGTGTTAAAAAAATTTAGAAACAGAAATTGGCTTAATTTAGTCAGAGTTGACACCCAGAGCTTGACTGAATTGCTCATGACTACACACATGTGATGTTGCCTAAGTGCAACTATAGCATGTGGCATTATTTTGCCAAAACAGTAACTGCATTGCTTGGCTACAATCACAGTTATATGTTCCTAAATAATTTTAACTGTATTCTTAACCTTTTTGATGAATGTTTGGTGCAGAATTTTTAGATTTATACATGGATAATTAAGCCAGAATAAAAGCCAATTTTATTGCTGTTGCTTCTGCTATGAATTTTGCTTACTCAAAATATTTTTAAAATGTCAAACAAAAAGAAGATGAGCTTAACCCCCTCAATGTAAAGGTTGGATTTAAATGCATCAATCCTTGCAATGAAGAGTATTCAAGTGCACATGTTGTGGCTTGGATAGAACCAAAGTAAACTATTATCAATAAATTGTCTTGATTAATTTAACTTCTAAAAGTTTTGTAGAGTCAAATGTTTTTCCTGGTTTAATGGACTTTTATTCAATGAAATGCACATGTACAGGGTGATCAATATTTAATGTTACAACTTCAAATAACTCTATTTGGGAAATGATACATACAGTTGGAGTAACACAGGTGAAATACTGTTACAGAATGAATATAAATTCAGTACAAATACAATTTATTTGATATGCTTTCTATTCGAATCAATTACAAGCTGAAGACGCCTTGAAAATGACCTGCAAGAGTCACGAATCACATTCTGGGGCATTCCTTCTATAGTTTCATCTTCAGTGCCTCCAAACTTTTATGATGTGTTGCTGAGACCTTGCTCTTGAGAAATCCCCAAATACCAAAATCGAGAGGATTCAAATCGGGTGGTGAAGGGGGCCATTTCTCTTTGAAAATAAAGTTGGGAACATTGGCTGATAGCCACTCCTGTGACTTTTTAGCTCCCTGTGACGGTGCATCCAGGGACGTCCAGGGACGTTTTTTGAAGTTTTTTTGCATAGGGCAACAACGAACCAACTAGGATGTTATTTTGGTAATTCTCTTAGTCCAGTTTGATGCCTTGTTTTACGAAAATCAAAGGACTTCTTCCAGATTCAGTAATGGCTGCCCAGACCATCACTGATGCCGCCCTTTGGGCCTAAGTGACTCTTCAAGATCCTACCTCCCCATCACATGACCAAACATGATCATTCTGGGGATTCACATGATGGTGAATGTCAAAATTTCTTTTTGTCACTGAAAACAAGGTTAGGAAGCGTGCCTGCCTCAAGGTGAAAGAGGAGAATTCTGGATCTGGCAAGGCATTTCTCCACAGTTTTGCCAATTCGAATGGAAAGCATATTGAAGAAATTGTATGTACTGAATTTATATTCATTCTGTAACAGTATTTCATCTGTGTTACTCCAACTGTACGTATCATTTCTCAAATACAGTTATTTGAAGTTGTAATGCTAAATATTGATCACCCTGTATTTGAGCTTATAATAACTTAAAGTGTATTGTAATTTACTAAAAAGTCTTATAAGAATCTAATTGCTAAAAAGTCTTAGTTTTTTTGCTAATCACTAAAAAGTCTAAAAATTAAGTTCAGCTGATCCATTCAAAGCTAATTAATTGTATTTCAAACATTTTCAAAAAATTTTCAATTAATCATATGTTAAACATTTACAGAAAAGATATCTTGAGATCTGCTGATTAAAATAATGGCAAATATATGAGTAAAAAAGTATATCATTTAAAATACAGTGAAAAGCACCTGCTAAATTGCTGCAAAATTAATCTTGTTAGCACATAATTGGTTAATGGTCATTTGTAACTTTATAATTTATTAGATGTTTTTTGGCAATAATTATATTCTTTCTTCTTTTGGCTTCTCCCTACTTGGGGTCGCCACAGTGCGACATTAATCTCCATTTCACTTGGTCTACTTCGTCTCCTTCCCTAGCTCCAACCCTTTCCATGTCTTCTCTCACCAAATCCATCCACCTTCTCCTTGGCCTTCCTCTTTTCCTTCTGCCTGGCACTGTCATCTCCATCATTCTTTTTCCCACGTAGTCTTCTCTCCTTTTTACATGTCCATACCAACGTAGCCTCACATTCCGAAGTTTGTCTCCCAGTCTCGTCTCCCAGTCTCGCATCGTGGCCTTGCATTCCAAAGTTTGGCAATAATTATATATAAAGTTGAAGTTGTCTCCCAGTCTCACATCATAGTCAGAAGTTGTCTCCCAGTCTCGCATCGTAGCCTCACATTCCAAAGTTTGGCAATAATTATATATAAAGTTGAATAGGGTAATTGTGACCATTTTTGTAAAACTATTCTCTTTTGTAAGTGATTATGTATTAAAAAACAAGTTTTATTTTATAATTTCTTTTTGCTTTGAACTAGTGCAACAATGTTTACATTACATATTAAGTCAGTTGTTATTACCTGCTCATATTTCATAGACTTTTCTCAAACTTTTAGTATTTATCAAAATCTTTTTTTTTTTTATAGCTTTTGTTTTTTATTAATAATATTTTGTGTAAAATATTTTTTTAGGTAAGTAGGAGCTTCACGTCTCTTCTCATTCAAAAACAAATCAACAACACTTTTAATGATTCTGAAAAGAAAAGGCCTCAGCTCACTAAAGACAACTTTACTTTGGTATTTTTTTGTTTAGCTATATAATACCCTTATTATATTATCTATTGGTGCTATGATTGCAGAGTAAATTTTAAAGGTTAAAATTATATTTGTTTTTAATTGAAAAAATTTGTGTTTTCGGATGATTTACCCAATGCATATTAACACAGCTGGAAGGTTTGATTAGGGGGAATGTCATCTTAATAGGCCAATTGACTGCTTTTACTTAAATAAAGTTTAAAACTTGCCTATTTTGTGATATATGTGTCTTGTAAAAAATGTTAATATACAAGGTGTGTCTGAAAAGTAATGAGACTGCTGTTATAAAAACTTTATTGAAAAATATTAAAATGTACCAAAGTCAAATTTCTTCAAAGTAATCCCTTCCACTTGAAAACACTTGTGCATTTGCCTTTTCCACAATTTAAAACCTTGGAAGGCATTTTTGGGATCTTTTTGAGCTCTGTCGTTGCAGCCATTTTAATGGAATCAATGTCAGAAAAATGGGTTTCCTTTAGAACAGATTTGATCTTAGGGAAGAGAAAAAAGTCACATGGGCCCAGATTGGGGGAATATGGGGGGTGTTGCAAAGTTGCAATTTTTCTTTCTGTGATAAACTGATGAATACTCCGGGCTGTGTGAGCAGGAGCATTATCATGATGGAGTGTCATGCATGGGATTCCCAAAGGCTCCACCTCTTGTCACACACTGATCTTACGAGGTGCTGAAGAATCTCTTTATAGATGGTTTGGTTCACTGTTTGGCTTTGGGGTAGGAATTCAAAATGAACAATGAGCATCACTTTTACTTTTGACTTTGACTTCCTTGCTTTCACTGGCCTTGGGGATCCATAACGTTTCCATTCACCACTCTGTCTCTTTGTTTCTGGGTTGTATTTAAATACCCATGTTTCATCCCCAGTTATGACAGAGTTGAGCAAGTCTGATTCAGCCTCCAGATGCTTGGTAATGTCTTGGCAAACAGTGAATCTTTGTTGTTTTTGGTACTCAGAGAGAATCTTTGGAACCATTTTCATACACAACTCGTGCATTTCCAAGTTTTCAGTAAGGATTTTTCATACTGTGTCTCTGCCAATGGAAAGCTCCTCAGAAATCATTCTTACAGTCAGTCAATGATCTACACACACCAGTTCTTCACTCGATCAATGTTGCTATCAGTCCTGATTGTCACCAGCCTGCCAGATCTTTGATCATCATCATTACATTCTTCTTGATCTTCTCAGAATTGTTTGTGCCATTCAAAAGCACGAGCTCTTAACATTGTTTCTTCTTTGTAAACTTGCTGTAACAATGCAAAACATTCCAAAGGTGTCATACCAAGCTTGGCTAAAAATTTCAAATTAATTCTTTGCTCCACAGTACTTATGTTTGCTGCATATTCTCACTGACACTCCCTACAATGAAACCTAAAAAATGCAGTGTTTCAAGTAGTACAACAAAACTAAAGAAACACAAGGCAAATGAAAAGAGATGCTTCAATCAGAATGCGCTTAAAATGAACTCCTTGCACCTTGTGACGGTACTGATGTCCGATGCAATGCTGTGATGCAATAAATTTGTGAAAATTCATTGAAGCAAGCATGCAGCGGTTGCAGTCTCGTTACTTTTGGACACACCTTGTATTATTTGAATATCAAAAAGTCACCATTGAATCAGGTAGCTTAAATATCAAAATTGAGATTTAGTAGACAAACATACCTTTTACATGCACTTAATGCATACTCAGATCTGCCCAGAAACATAAAAGCCACAATCTTTCATACCTATGAGCACACTAACATTATCATCTCAGAACCAGACATAACGCCTGAAAAATGTAGAGAAAACCTTGATACAAATTAATCAAATTAAATTTGTATCAATTTAGTCTCGCACTCATTTTGATTTAAAATTTAGCCTGTTAGTCAAAAGTACAACCTGTGTTTTTTAAAAAATATGCATTGTTTTTTGCTGTTGTTTTTTATGTGTGTGTGTAAATTTAAAGTTAATTAATATTGCTAAAATTGTAGAAACCTGATGAGGGCTGAAGTAAGTTGAAAACAGTTGTCTTTATAAATAATTTATAATGTTTGTGTAATAAAATGAGGAATGCTGAATACATTATGGCTGCTTTTCTCAATTGTTGTCTAGTTTTTATTAAGTTTTAGTTTAGTTTTTTATTTTTGTAGGTTCCTGTAATTCATACATCTAAAGTTCAAAGCCATTATGCCTGGTTCAAAGATCTTGCTTCACACAAATCGCTGTCACAGTTATGTAGACTTAAAGTTCCAGTTTTTAACAAAAAAGAAGACATTTTTCAGGTATTTTAAACACCATTTTAATCTTTTTTCTATTGTTCAATAACTTAACACTTGATTTCTAGCAAACTTTATGCATTTTTGGTGCTTCTTTTTGCTGTTTCTAAGTGATTGATTGTCCTTGAGTTACACGTGTTTCCACTTAAAACTTTGATGTACATTTAACAAAAAAATCATACAATCACAAAACATTTTTATATATTTTGTGCCACACCTAATAAAGTTCTACTTAATCACTTAACGTACTAATTATTTTGACTTGGTGGGTCAAAAAATTTTATTATTTTTTTATTGTTTATTTTGATTCTGCTGCTTACAGGGATATACAGGGTGTCAATAAATTATTGTTACAATTTCAAAAATTCACTATAGTCTTATTTTTTGAGATATTTTCAATCGGTTTGTTTTATGGTAAAGGGAAATGCTTCTAATTTATGTTTACTAGATACTTTAGTAGACCTCTATGTGTGCACCATCAGTTGCACATATGATATCCAAACAATATTCAATTTCTTGCCATGTTCTTGCTAACATATCTACAGTAACTGTATCAATTGCTTCAATTATTCAATGTTGCAAATCATTAATGTCTCTGACTTTGGTTCAATAAATGATATCTTTTACATAGCCCCATAGGAAAAAATCTAGCAGTGTAACATCAGGGGAACATGGCAGCCATAGAATGAAACCATCACATTTAATCCACCTATCTGGAAATGTTTCATTCAAAAATTGATAAATTTCAAGGCCCAATGAAATGGTGCACTGTCCTGCTGGAAAATAAATTGTTGGTGATTATGGAAAATAAATGGTTGATACTGTTCAAGCTGTGGTGACACGTATTGTCAAAATGTTGAAGTAAATTTGAGTTGTGATTCATTTCTCAGCAAAGAAAAACAGACCGATAATCTTATTATGCATGATTCCACACCACACGTTTAGTTTAGGAGAGTGCTGTTCAAGCTCACAGGTATCATAATGATTCTCCAAGCCCCATATTTTCAAATTGTATCTGTTTAGCAATCTAGAAACGTGGAACGTTGACTCGTCACTGAAGCAAGCACGTTTTAAAAACCTTGGGTCTGAATCTAACCAGTTTCAGCATTGTCACTGCAAATTCTTTTCATCATGGCTTATCTTCTGGCTTAAGGGCTTACAGTAACTGTACTTTATATGCATAAAGTCACAAATTTCTATGCAAAACTTTGTAAACAGTGGAGTGTGAGATTTGTAACTGCATAGAAGCCCTGCAAATGGACTTTCTAGAGCTTCTGGTATATGCCGCTCGCACAGATTCAATTTCTTCTTCTGATATTTGAGGTTGGCCAGTTCCCTTTCTCTGTAGCTCGCTACCAGTCTCTATAAAACTTTTTATGCCATGCTTGAATGGTAGGTTGTGCAATTTGCTTTCTTCCATACTTGCGTCTAAAGTTTCACTGTACTTGGATGTCTAACTTTGTTTCTATAAACCAGGAAACACATTGGGCTTGCTCCTGTGGAGTGTTCATTTTCATGAACTCTGCTTTTGCAACTAAATTCAAAAATATTCTACTTAGTCACTAAATAAATTGTAATTTTAAACCTGTTTATTTCCACAGGTACCTGTAAAAAAAAACAAAAAAGCTTGAAGCATTTTCCTTCACTATAAAACAAATCAAATGAAAATATCTCAAAAACCAATTTTGACAAACTTTGAAAATTGTAATGATAATTTATGGACACCCTGTAAATCTTTTTGCTCAAAGTCAAGTTTTAAGATATGTACATTTGAAAGTTTGCTTATTCCAAAAAAGCAATAAGCAAAAAGCAATGAAAATGACACATCAACACAACACAAAATTCAATCAGTTTATTGGTATAGAAAGTCAATCAGTCTATTTCAACATTATCATTTTTGTCCTTTGTGTAAGCAGAAACTTCCCTTTTTGTTTTTTATTTTTTATTCCAACTGGCAGGTTTTTTTGATTGAGTCTGACAGTTCTATGCATGTCAGTGTGGTTTTCAACCAAAATATTTGCAAGTTGTGGTGAGGTATGATAATTGTCAACTGTAAGGAAATATCTTTTGTTGAGTAATGGCTTTATCAAAGTCATTAAAACTTTTGTAGAAAGCAGCAAATCATTATAAGAAATATCAAAACAGTGCCTGATCCAGTGTATATAATAAAATCAGAAGCATAGCCCGATTTTAACTTGCAAAGCATGAAGTG
The DNA here is from genome assembly GCA_963680785.1 of Diplosoma virens. Classification (NCBI taxonomy): domain Eukaryota; kingdom Metazoa; phylum Chordata; class Ascidiacea; order Aplousobranchia; family Didemnidae; genus Diplosoma; species Diplosoma virens. The sequence continues at coordinate 118,675 of CAVMFT010000056.1, read as the reverse complement.
CTTTGTACCAAAACATGCTCTTTTCAGAAGAATGTATTGCACCCAACCAAGTCTTTCTTTATACAGCACTGGGCTCTCATCAATAGTGACATCTTTTTCAGGAATGTATGAGTTCTTTCATTTTTCCATATATCTGCATCGTCGTCGTTGTTGTTTGAAGGGTATCCACTCCAGGTCAGACACAAACAGGACTGGGGCCGAGGGTTTATCCTTTTACTATCCCTGACTGCTGAACTGCCTGGATCAGATGCTGGCAGTGATGTCATTAAGCCAGCATTGAGTTTCGTCATCCAAAACCATCAGACCTCATGTTCCATGTGGTGCCCGATGTATAGGGCATGCTGTTAGTACATGGTCTGTGGTTTGCTCAGAGGTGCCACACTCGCAATTCAGTGAAGGAGCAAGACCCCATTTGTGCATGGATGAATGGAATCGCCCAACACCAGTCCACAGGCAGTTGAGCTTAACCCAAGCTGCTCAGGGTAAGCACATCCCAACAGGCCTGGCACCGGTCTCGGGCATATAAGCATGGAGCCTGGAAGCACCTTCACAGTACTCCGTTTTCCATTTGTGATTTATCCATTCAGAGGCGCTGATGCCAAGTCTGGCAAGGTTGTCCAAAAGATTCCCTGTAGTGGCACAAACGGGCGTCTGGATCTTAGTCTCACTTGGCGAGTATCTGAGGACCCACTTAAAAGACCATGCAAGATATGATCGGGGTCCAGAGATCCACGGTAAGCCAAGGAGAGTGTTGCTCCCATTCGGCGAAGCTCAGCTGGCTGGATACCTGAGAGTACAGGTAGGTGGTCCGTTGAAGTGGGACGCAGGCATCCAGTAACTATGCACAAGGCGTCATTCAAAACACTGTCAATGAGGCGAGTGTGAGCACTGCGACACCAGACTGGCGCACAGTACTCAGCTGTTGAGTAGACTAGAGATAAGGTGGCTATGCGTAGTGTTTAGCACCAGCACTCCATCCCGAGCCCATGAGTCGCCTCAGCAGTGTGACTTGCAAAGATAGTTGTTTGCGCAATGCCACTAAATGGTGATGAAACGTGAGCGATCTGTCCAGTTTTACCCCAAGGTAAGTAGGGGTTGAACAGAATGGTAAAAGTCTACCATTGTTGTAGACCTTAGCTCACGTTTGGCCTCTCAGTTATTTAAATGAAAGGCTGCCGTCATCGTCTTAGTGTGACTGAGCTTCAACCTCCAAGTCTGGAGATATGCTGATAGTGTGGACATATCTTGGCTTAAGGTCCCCTCCAAGTCCTCCAGTTTCCAAAAGAATGCAACAATGCTAGATCATCAGCATAAGCAAACTTTCTGGAAATCATGAAAGGAAGATCGTACGTATAGATGTTAAATAGGAGGGGAGCCAAGACTGATATCTGAGGAACGCCATTTTTAAGACAGCATAGCCTGCTTTGTTTGCTGTCACCGGTGGTAAGAGTGAAACTTCGATTTCGGACAAGCTCCATGATCATTTTGACCATGTGCTTATTCGAAAGTAGTCTCAGCAGCTTGCAGGTAAGGCCACGGTGCCAGACAGTGTCATAAGCAGCTGTCAGATCAATAAATATGGCACCAGCCTTCTTTTTAGCCTTGAAAGAATCCTCGATGTTCTGGGTTAGCAGAACAACTTGATCTATGGTTGACTTTCCGCATCGGAACCCAGTTTGCTCTTTAGGGAGCAGTGGATCGATTAATGGTTCAACGCAGGCATAGATAAGCCTCTCGAGGATCTTGTAGGAGACACAGAGCAGAGATATTGGTCAATAACTTTTTGGGTCCCCCACGGGTTTTCCTGGTTTTGGGATTGCGACCACAAGTGCTCTTCTCCAGATCTTGGAAATTTTGAGTCGGCGCAAACAGGAAGAAATGAAGTTATGTAACCAGGACTTCAAAGCAGCTCCAGCATGGAGTATAAGCTCGGGGCAGATGGAATCAGGTCCCAGAGCTTTACCTGGTTTTAAATGTTGAAGGGCAGCAGCAAATTCTCTCTGTAAAAAATTGTCCGAGATATTTACTGCGTCTGGTGTTGTGGCACTCCAAAGGTCAGACACTTCTTGAAAGACAAGTCGAGATGACTTGTGGTCAACAGCCTCGTATTTCCCATTTCCAACCAGCTAAGATGCAATAGCATTGGCTGAAATGGGACAGTGATGAGGAGAGCGTCATGACCTACCAGTAAGGTTGTTCAAAATACTCCACGCTTTTCGACTAGAGTGTTAGAAGTCAATGCTCCGAACTGCTTCGGACCATCAATCCCTACACTTTCTGTCAAGCTTGGCAAGCAGAGCTGTAGCAGCCAAACTTGAGTCGTCTCCCTGAGGAGACTGCAGGAAGGTTTTATAGAGGGATTCACACTCTGCATCCCAACACGGAATGTATGTATTTTGATACCCGCATGGGATAGTCTTTTTGGCTGCTTTCTTAATGGTGTTACAGAAGTCCTGGTAAGCCGCATCCACATCAAGTGTATCAGGCGGCAACAAAGTCTTTGCGAATTTATTCATCAAAGCAATGTAGTGACTCCATTTGGCCTTGCAGAAGTTCCATCGCTTAACAGGCATGCTTGGCACCGCCATAGCAAACCTTGGTGGTGTAATAAGCAAAGGTCGATGTTGAGACCTGGGGAACTTGTCAAGGACACATCTATCTGGTAAGCGACTGTTTAGACCTATGCTAGCAAAAGCTACAGTAGATCCGGATTGATACCAGTGTTCCAGCGGCCGGAATAAAAACTGGCAGTGTCCTTGGCATTATATAGGAGGGCAAGACAATTAATACTTGCCCATCCAGCCAAGCGCTCACCGTTCGGACTGTTGTCATCGTAACCTCAGTCAGCATGATGACAGTTAAAATCGCCAGTGTACAGACAGGGGTGAGGAAACACTGGGAGATCCAGGGTTCACAATAGCATTGGCAGTGGTTTGTAGACATTGACTATTTTATAGCCATCAACGTCCACACACAACCACTCGATCTCTGATGTCGGTGGAGATTGGTTCAAAAGTGTGTATCTCAGTCTCTCATGGACAAACATGGCAAGGCCATGCTTCCTGCTTAAAGAAGACCCAGCTAGTTGGTAGTTTGGTAGTACCAACTTCTCTGCATCACTGCAGTGGGTCTCCTGCAGTAGGATGATGAGTGCCTAAAACTGCATAGCGAGGTGATGAAGAACGTTCATCTAGCTTGCAGTGAGGCCTTCGATGTTCAGCTGAAGAATAGTGGGTCTTCAAAACTTGTTGGCAATGTGCCCTGAAAAGGGCAGTTTTATCTTAACATTGCCCCATCCTGAAAAGGACGTTTGCCGATTAGCAGACCCACACTGAACATTTAATGGGTGGATACCCTTCCATTTTGGTAAGTTTGATTTTGGTCTGTCATTTTAAAATCAATGAACAGATTTACTCACGGCCCAGGCTGCGTGAAAGCACCTACCATCTGGGCCATATATCTGCAGTAGATAGGCTACACTTTATTGAGTTTTGGGTTGGTGTGGATAGCTGGATCATATGCCTTATTATTTGCAAAAGGTAAGTATTGCTTTAATTTTTAAAAAAACCTTTAGAAAGACATTAAAAAATGGTGTTTCTAGTGCATAATCTTTGGTCCAGTGTTGGTTTTTGGACTACACCCTGCAAAGCAGTTATTGCCAAAAATACCTTGATTTCATTGCTAGCAATGGGTGCCCAATATGTTGCTCCAGACTGATTTGCATACTTGTTTGTTTCTTCAACAACCAAGTCAATGATTTCCTTGTCAAAAGTGGTTTCAAAATACTGCGGCACCCCGCAATTTCATCTACTTCAAAGTGAATATTACTACACCCAGTGAAAGCAAAGAGTGGTCATGTGTACTCCTTCATTACTGAGCTTGGTACAGCCTACTGCCTTGTTGTAGTATTATCTTCACCACTTTCGTCAGAAGAGCTGTAGTCATCAAAACTAAAGTCACTTCCAGACACTTCCAAACTAATATATTCTACACAAAAATGACATGCTTATGTTATTTGTATTATCTTTTCAAAGCTGCAAAACAAAGTACAATGTAACAAACAATACAAAGCTTGCCTAAACTATCTGTCCTTTCCGCTAATTTCTTTTTAAGCAAAACTACACACTCTAGTTCTCCCAGCTCTCCTACTGCTTTTCCTGAATTTTATCACATCATCTTTAATCACTCAACTATAAAATTAAAATAAATTCTATCTAGATGTCGCTAGTAATCAAAACAACTGAAAACAAGGACAAACAAGTTAATATGGATGGAAGAAAGCACATTAACACATAAAACAACATATCTCAGGAGTGCATTTTTAAGACAGAAAAGCAAAAATAAGATTTTCAGGAATGTGTTAAGTGGTTAATTTCCAGAGTTGCAGAGTCGGAGTTGCATGGAGTTGGAGTCCAAGTTGGACTTTTAAGAGTACAAAGAGTCAGAGTTGGAATATTTTATCTGACTTTGACTCCTGATGTTCAATTTTTTTTAGAGAACACTACTTTGTAAGGATGAAATGCAAGAAATTGGGGACAGATAGTAAGTAATGATCTTCTTTTTTAGAAATTTCTTGTTTTGGGGTTAAAAGTTATAAAATCCAAGACTGATTCAAAGTGATGATGTTTTTTAGGAACAAATTTTTTTCCATTAATGAGTTTCTCGGTTTGGTCCTTCAAAAATATAGTACCCTATGCATAATGCTATTGCTCGTATTGGGGAGTCAGAGTCAAAATCCTTAAAGTTTTAGAAACTGGAGTTGGAGTTGGATCTTAGAAATTCTAAGAGTCGGAGTTGAATCTAAAATCTTCTGACTCCACAACTCTGTTAATTTCATGTGAAGTTTTTTTTGAGTATTTTATTTATCTGGTGTAATTTTATTTTTATTTTTTGGTGTTTTTTGTTTTTAACTAATTTTATTGTAATTTTTTTAGAGTTTGGCTGACTTTGATGTGCCATTAGTTCATGCAACATGGTTTATAAAAATGACTGCTGCATATCAATTAACTCAAACAGATGTTAAAATGAAAAAAAGAGCTGCTAATGACTCCAAAAGTGGTAATAAGTTGTATATTTTAGAATGTGGAAAGGTGTTGTTACAGCAAGTTTTGAACCCGGTTTAGTTTCGTTTCAGTTAATTTCTCACCTTTGTTATTGTAAGCTTGATTTGCCTTTTTTACTGCGCCTGACATATTTTGTTTCTTATAAATTTAAGTTTGATCATAGACAACAGAGACAGACCGCAGAGAAACGGACAGACATTTTTCAGGTATTGTTTTGTTAAACAGACAAAGAAGGATTGTTTTGTTAATCGGTAGAGTGGAATCATTAACTTTGTTAAAGCTTTGGTACTTGGAACTTATTGACTACTGTTTGAACGTCGATAAGTACGTCGACTACTGTTGGAACGTCGATAGTATATATTTTGGAAACTGTCGTTTGGATTTGTGTATTGTTCTTGTGTTTGGGCAGGTTTGGCATGGAATCCAAATCAATTAAATATCATGAATTGTATATCGCTTTGTAAACGTACTGTAGTCAATCTTAAATCGTGAATTGTATATTGCTTTGTAAACGTACTGTAGTCAATCTTAAAGCGTGAATTGTACATCATAACTACAGTAGTTATCGTATTGTATCTTTCTGTCTTTATTTATTTTTGGGTTCTTGTATCATTGTTTTATTTTAATTATTAATACATATTTACACCTCATTATTCCAATTTATTTACGCATCATTTAATTGATAGCTTAAGCGCCAAAATTACCTGTAACAAGTGTTAAATGCAATATTTTAATAAATAAATTTGATAATACTATTTTGGAAAAGTTTGATCCCATAATTGTAGCTTTGGAAATTGTCATAGAAAATAGTTCAAAAGGAAAATTAATATATTAATAACAGGTGTTAAATGCAATATTTTAATAAATAAATTTGATAATACTATTTTGGAAAAGTTTGATCCCATAATTGTAGCTTTGGAGATTGTCATAGAAAATAGTTCAAAAGGAAAAGTAATATATTAATAAGTAAAAATAAAAATAGCCATTTTTTTTCATTATTTATCTGCTATGTTTACAAATAAAAAATAATGTGCAATTATGCTTTTAAGTTTTTGAATGTTTTCATTTGTGATTTTTGAGTTTATTAGTATCAATAATAACTGCAGACATTATTGTTATGTTAACTTATGAGTCAAATTTTGTGTCTCTTGAGTCTTTAACTAGATTTGATTTATATTTTATTTATGATTTTACAGATTGGACTCAGGCTCTTTGCAAGTTCTTGAGAGAACAGTAATCAAAATTAAATGAAAATAATGGGAAGGACAAATTGTGAGATTATATTAGCATTTCTGGCAGTGTTGTTGGGTTAGGTGTTATCTGTCAAATGGTATCTTCATCCACAACAGAAACAACAGCAACTGTCAGTAGAGATGTTTTAGAACAACAATTAAAATATATATCAAACCTTGCTCATCACTTATTCAATGAGGTTAGTCTTAATTTAAAATCTAAGATTTATCATTTAACTATAAATCTGTAGTGATCAACTTTTTGTTTGTTGAGAGCCAATATTGATAGTGATAAGCAGTGCAAGTTCTTCACTTTAAATAATTTGCTAGGAAGCTTCAGTTGCCTCGCTGCTTTTCTTGTTTAATGCTTAATTAAGGAGCATGTAATATTAGAAAGGGCAACTTATGGTATTCAAAACTTTTTCTTGGATTGAGTTGAACTTAAATTTGCTGCTTGATCTCCTGCTTTCTGTGTATTGTGTTATATCAAGATCCAACCCTTAAATTATTGAAAAAAATGTTTTAAAGTTTTTAATAAGAAAGCAACATTACTTTCTCAATTAGCTACTAAAAAGCTTTGCTTCTCAATAAATTTACTTAACGTATTAACTTCCAGAATACCACCAGTGGTACATAATAAACTGGCAGATGGCATCCAATAATTTGCTCTGGCAGTTAATGTTTTTAGAGTGGTTTTATTTATGTGGCCAGACCAATATCCAAGCTTTTTCCATGTTTCTCCTGGAATTAAAAAACTTTACTCACTTATCAAGCAAGTAGTTTATAGGATCTTTTTTCAAGAAAAATTGTTGCTTTATAAAAAATTTCAAACACTTTATCCCACTCACTTTAATTCAACATGCATTAACTTTAATTAATTTAACAGCTCCTGGACAATAACTTTGAAATCAACTTGTCTTGTAGCATTAAGTAGATCTTCTCCCATCAACATATTCCTTAAAATACTTGCGTGTGCAGTATGCTTCAAAATTGTATCCATGCCTATCATTATTCCTTCAAATTGTATAATGCTGTCTCTGCCCACACAAGCAAAACTATCAATCATTCAATTTTACTTAGATTTTTTTATTTTTATTTGACTTTTTGTGTTTTGCAAGTTTGAAGTTTTGACTATTTTAACCAGGGTTTATTGGATCAACAAGAATTTTTATCCTGGCTTGCTGATGAATTTGAATCAATCCCACTGTTTGATGAGATCAGTATCAGTTATTTTATGCCATTCATTTTGCAATATGTTGAGGTGCATAAAAAAATTAGTTTGAATAAGTAGATTGGTATTGTTGTTAGTTTGTATCAAAATCAACACTAGTTAAACCTGTATAATAGTATTTAATTTGAATTTTTTTTCTTTTGGCTTTATTTGCACCAGTGTTGCTAAACTTTAAAAGTAGTTTAAACAGAAATGTAATGTAAATTCTATAAAATAATCCTTTGGCCAATCACCACAATTTGAGTTTTTTTTTTAACTATTAATACATTCTTTCACTGTTGAGTATTGAGGCTTTCTACTATCATGATTCCTTTTCCCATTACTTTTTTTCCTGAATTCATCTGTGTAAAATTGGAGTTAAATTCTTGTCTTGTGATGTGACTAATACTTATAATGTTTGTTCTTTTTCACTAAAAATCATAGTTTTAACACAATTTTCAAAGGAATTTTTTAAAGAATAAGGTAACTTACGAGGGCTGTTTGAAAAGTAACGGGACTGTGTAAATAATTATTTTATTTGAAATGCCATGTAAAAATTACAACTTGTCCCCTTCAAAGTAATCTCCTTGAGCTCGAATGCACTTTTCTAATCTCTGTTGCCATGCTTCTATGCACTTCTGGAAAGATTCCATTGGGATCGCTCGTAGTTCCTTTGTTACGGCTGTTGTTATGGCTTTTGAGTCTTGAAAACGGGTTCCTTTAATGACTCCCTTGAGCTTAGGAAACAAGAAAAAATCACAGGGAGCCAGATCTGGCAAGTAGGGTGGTTGCTCCAGCACAGCAATGTTATTTTCTGCAAGAAATTGTCGTATGCTTAAGGCATTGTGAGCAGGAGCATTGTCATGATGAAGCAGCCATGACTTTGTCTCCCACAATTCTCTTCTTTTCTCCCTTACCGAACGCATCAAACGTCGCAAGATGTCTTTGTAAACATTCTGGTTAATGGTTTGGCCCTGTGGCAAGAATTCTAGATGAACAATTCCATGAACATCAAAGAAAACAATCAGCATCACCTTAATTTTGGACTTGAACAGCCTTGCTTTCTTGGGTCTTGGTGAGGATGCACTCTTCCATTCAAGGCTCTGCCGTTTAATGAGTGGATCGTACTCGAAGATCCACAACTCATCACCGGTAACAACTCTACTCAGCAGATCTGGTGTAATTTCGATGTCTTGACACACTTGCACACGATTTTCCTTTTGCCCATCATTCAGCAACCTTGGTACCATTTTCGCACAAACCTTCCTCATCCCCAGATCTTCTGTAATGATCCTCCACACCCTCTCACTATTCATGCTCAACTCATCTGCTATCCAGTAAGGCGGCAGTCACTGCGCACTTTTTCTCTCACATGCTCAACATTTTCGTTTGTTCTGCTTGTTGTTGGCCTTCCACTCTTAGGATCATCTTCCACATCCTCTCTTCCCTCTCTGAACCTCTTGTGCCACTCAAAAATCCGAGTTCTTGACATCGTAGCATCTCCATAAACTTCTTGGAGCAAATTGAATGTTTTAGTTGGAGTTTTTCCAAGTCGAACGAGAAACTTCAAGTTGATTCTTTGTTCAATGCTCATTATTTGTTAACAAAAGAAGAAAAAAAAAGAAAAAAATATTTACTAAATAAATTATCCCAAAATGAACTACAGTAAAGCACCTTTCAAGAAAAGCCTATAAAAAAGCATATGGTTGTCACAGAATGCTGAAACTACATTTTTACAACCACAAGACATTGTGCCATCTTAAAAAACAAAGCTTTTATCACTGTTGCAAGTGTTGTTTGTGCAAAGCATACAGTCCCGATACTTTTCAAACACACCTAGTATAAAGGTGTCAAAATTTTGATTTTTTTGCCAAGCCAAAAAAGAAAGTTACAGGATGCAAGGATTCAGAAAAGAAAAGAATTTAAGATTTACAGTTCAGCGCAATGGAGGATGTAACCATGAAGTTAAAAGACATGCCCCAGCAAGATGGCATGGATGGATTGTCATAGTTTGAAGGGTATCCACTCCAGGTCAGACACAAACAGGACTGGGGCCGAGGGTTTATCCTTTTATTACCCGAGACTGCTGAACTGCTTGAATCAGATGCTGGCAGAGGTGTTATTAAGCCAGCATTGAGTTTCATCATCCAAAACCATCAGATCTCATGCTCCATGTGGTGCCCGATGTATAGGACACACTGTTAGTACATGGTCTGCAGTTTGCTCAGAGGCAACACACTCGCAATTCGGTGAAGGAGCGAGACCCCATTTGTGATGGACAAATGGAATCGCCCGACACCAGTCCACAGGTGGTTGAGCTTAACCCAAGCTGCTCGGGGTTTATTATCAGGCCTGGCACCGGTCTGAGCCATGAGTAAGTCTGTTCATTGATATTAAAATGACAGACCGAAACCGAACCTACCAAAATGGAAGGGTATCCACCCATTCCAATGTTCAGTGTGGGTCTGCTAATCAGCAAACGTTCTTTTCAGGACGGAACAATGCTAGGATAAAACTGCCCTTTTTAGGGCACATTGCCAACAAGTTCTGAAGACCCACTATTCTTCAGCTGAACATCGAAGGCCCCACTGCAAGCTAGATGAACGTTCTTCATCACCTTGCTATGCAGTTTTAGGCACTCATCATCCTACTGCAGGAGACCCACTGCACTGATGCAGAGAAGTTGGTACTACCAAACTACCAACTAGCTGGGTCTTCTTTAAGCAGGAAGCATGGCCTTGCCACGTTTGTCCATGAGCGACTGAGATACACGCTTTTGGACCAATCTCCACCGACATCAGAGATCGAGTGGTTGTGTGTGGACGTTGATGGCTATAAAATAGTCAATGTCTACAAACCACTGCCAACGCGATTGTGAACCCTGGATCTCCCAGTGTTTCCTCACCCCTGTCTGTACACTGGCGATTTTAACTGTCATCATGCTGACTGAGGTTACGATGACAACAGTCCGAACGGTGAGCGCTTGGCTGGATGGGCAAGTATTAATTGTCTTGCCCTCCTATATAATGCCAAGGACGCTGCCAGTTTTTATTCCAGCCGCCTGAACACTGGCACCAATCCAGATCTAGCTTTCACTAGCGTAGGTCCAAACAGTCGCTTACCAGATAGACGTGTCCTTGACAAGTTCCCCAGGTCTCAACATCGACCTTTGCTTATTACACCACCAAGGTTTGCTATGGCGGTGCCAAGCATGCCTGTTAAGCGATGGAACTTCCGCAAGGCCAAATGGAGTCACTACATTGCTTTGACGAATAAATTCGCAAAGACTTTGTTGCCGCCTGATTCACTTGATGTGGATGCGGCTTACCAGGACTTCTGTAACACCATTAAGAAAGCAGCCAAAAAGACTATCCCATGCGGGTATCGAAATACATACATTCCGTGTTGGGATGCAGAGTGTGAATCCCTCTATAAAACCTTCCTGCAGTCTCCTCAGGGAGACGACTCAAGTTTGGCTGCTACAGCTCTGCTTGCCAAGCTTGACAGAAAGTGTAGGGATTGATGGTCCGAAGCAGTTCGGAGCATTGACTTCTAACACTCTAATCGAAAAGCGTGGAGTATTTTGAACAACCTTACTGGTAGGTCACGACACTCTCCTCGTCACTGTCCTGTTTTAGCTGATGCTATTGCATCTTAGCTGGTTGGAAATGGGAAATACGAGGCTGTTGAACGCAAATCATCTCGACTTGTCTTTCAAGAAGTGTCTGACCTTTGGAGTGCCACAACACCAGACGCAGTAAATATCTCGGACAGTTTTTTACAGAGAGAATGTGCTGCTGCCCTTCAACATTTAAAACCAGGTAAAGCTCTGGGACCTGATTCCATCTGCCCCGAGCTTATACTCCATGCTGGAGCTGCTTTGAAGTCCTGGTTACATAACTTCATTTCTTCCTGTTTGCGCCGACTCAAAATTCCCAAGATCTGGAGAAGAGCACTTGTGGTCGCAATCCCAAAACCAGGAAAACCCGTGGGGGACCCAAAAAGTTATTGACCAATATCTCTGCTCTGTGTCCCCTACAAGATCCTCGAGAGGCTTATCTATGCCCGCATTGAATCGATCCACTGCTCCCTAAAGAGCAGGCTGGGTTCCAACGCGGAAAGTCAACCATAGATCAAGTTGTTCTGCTAACCCAGAACATCGAGGATTCTTTCAAGGCTAAAAAGAAGGCTGGTGCCATATTTATTGATCTGACAGCTGCTTATGACACTGTATGGCACCGTGGCCTTACCTGCAAGTTGCTGAGACTACTTCCGGATAAGCACATGATCAAAATGATCATGGAGCTTGTCCGAAATTGAAGTTTCACCCTTACCACCGGTGACAGCAAGCCGTCTTAAAAACGGCATTCCTCGGGGTTTGGTTTTGGCTCCCATCCTATTTAACATCTATACGTACAATCTTCCTTCCACGATTTCCAGAAAGTTTGCTTATGCTGATGATCTAGCATTGTTGCATTCTTTTGGAAACTGGAGGACTTGGAGGGGACCTTAAGCCAAGACATGTCCACACTGTCAGCGTATCTCCAGACTTGGAGGTTGAAGCTCAGTCACACTAAGACGATGACGGCAGCCTTTCATTTAAATAACTGAGAGGCCAAACGTCAGCTAAAGGTCTACAACAACGGTAGACTTTTACAGTTCTGTTCAACCCCTACTTACCTTGGGGTAAAACTGGACAGATCGCTCATGTTTCATCACCATTTAGTGGCATTGCACAAACAACTATTTTTGCAAGTCACACTGTTGAGGTGACTCGTGGGCTCGGGATGGAGTGCTGGTGCTAAAACACTATGCATAGCCACCTTATCTCTAGTCTACTCAACAGCTGAGTACTGTGCGCCAGTCTGGTGTCGCAGTGCTCACACTCGCCTCATTGACAGTGTTTTGAATGACGCCTTGTGCATAGTTACTGGATGCCTGCGTCCCACTTTAACGGACCACCTACCTGCACTCTCAGGTATCCAGCCAGCTGAGCTTCGCCGAATGGGAGCAACACTCTCCTTGGCTTACCGTGGATCTCTGGACCCCGATCATATCTTGCATGGTCTTTTAAGTGGGTCCTCAGATACTCACCAAGTGAGACTAAGATCCAGACGCCCGTTTGTGCCAGGTATGCGAAATCTTTTGGACAACCTTGCCAGACTTGGCATCCGTGGCTCTGAATGGATAAATCACAAATGGAAAACGGGATACTGTGAAAATGCTTCCAGGCTCCATGCTTATATGCCCGAGACCGGTGCCAGGCCTGTTGGGATGTGCTTACCCTGAGCAGCTTGGGTTAAGCTCAACTGCCTGTGGACTGGTGTTGGGCGATTCCATTCATCCATGCACAAATGGGGTCTTGCTCCTTCACTGAATTGCGAGTGTGGCGCCTCTGAGCAAACCACAGACCATGTACTAACAGCATGCCCTATACATCAGGCACCACATGGAGCACAAGGACTGACGGTTTTGGATGACGAAACTCAATGCTGGCTTAATGACATCACTGCCAGCATCTGATCCAGGCAGTTCAGCAGTCGGGGATAGTAAAAGGATAAACCCTCGGCCCCAGTCCTGTTTGTGTCTGACCTGGAGTGGATACCCTTCAAACGACGACAACAACGACGATGACAGCCTCAGCAGTGTGACGCGCAAGGATAGTTTTTTGCACAATGCCACTAAGTGGTGACGAAATGTGAGTGATATGTCCAGTTTTACCTCAAGGTAAGTAGGGATTGGACAGAACGGTAAAAGTCTTCCGTTGTTGTAGACCTTTAGCTCATGTTTGGCCTCTCAGTTATTTAAGCATGGATGTATCCATGCTGATGCAAGATCTTATCCATTCATGTCATCATTAAGACAGTGCCAGCATGGATGGATAAGACATATGTAATTGGCAACAGAAAGCTATCAGCTATAATGAAAACGAAAGTGTGCAAGGTGCTAATGAGACTAGCAATGATGTATGGATTGGAAACAGTTGCACTTACTAAAACATAGAAAGTAGAATTAAAATATGCCAACACCAGCACCTTTCCAATGAAATTGCCATTTTATTTGCCAATTGTGTCCTTTGGTCATGTTAGAGGAGGCAGGAGCCCTGAGAGAAGAATGCTACAAATGATATAAATGAAGTTGCCAGGCAAAAGATGTAAGATGCATACCTTAGTAAAGATTTATGGATGGGGTAAATGAGGACATGAATGTAGTGGGTATGACTCTGGAAAATGCAAGGAAAAGAGAAATTTGAAAAAAGGCAATATGCTGTGGTGCCCCCAAATCAGGAAGAGTTGAAAAAAGAAGTTTTTTCAATATTTAATTGTGAGAAGAATCTTTAAGTATGTACAAAGCAACAATGCTCCGTGGAACAAATTTTTTTGCAGCCAATTCAACGGGAAAATAATAAATTTCAATTTAAGTTCACTAGTTTTTATTTTAATGCTATCGTAGCTAATAAGCATGACAAACCATGACATAATAAGCATTATACAATACACATTTTTTTACAAATCTTTCCTAGTTGGCACACATCATTAAACTATTAAAATATTACAATTATTTTAACTATATTGTATTAGCTCTAACAATTTGCTTTACCGATTAGACTCATCTGGAGATAATCAAAAATCTGATAAAGAAATGCAAAAAAAAAAGAAAGCTTAACAAAGTGATGGAATAGTTGACCAAAGAAACTTGAAAACAACAAGATAAATATGTTATAATTATATATGTTAAACTGGTTACAAACCCTTATTAATTAATTAATTACTCTTTCAGTTAAAGTCCTCCTTGATGACATGCTTTTCTATTGATTTTAATTCTTTTTTGCTCTTAAATAATTCTTTTTTGCGATATTTTAAACAGTGGTTCACAGCATAATTTAGCCACCTTATAAAGTTTTTTGTAGGGCTTTGATTGATGTTTGGCTTGATTTACTTTTTTGCCTTTGTAACAGTTGTACTATTGCCATTGTTAGAAGTTTTTCAACAAACCTGGTTGTAGTGTTATTTTTTTTATTTAGCTTTTACCTTTGTACTGTTAAATTGTTATATAACTATCATGGTTAATTTATTCCCAAAGTTGCTTCCACTGCTGCCATTAATGCAACCAAAATGTGTTATGTTTTTGTGAGATAATTTGTGAGATAACAAAACATGATGTTTATGACCAGTATATAGTAACAAATAAGCATTGCAACTTCAAATTCGCACTATAAATTGTTTTGTACAATCATATTATGAAAAGATTAATTACAAGTATAAAAATGATTCTCCTGCTGAATTCCACTGTTTATCATTACCCCCAACATCACTATCTTTGACCATGATAGCAGAAAACCCAAAATATGAAAGTTAAATTAAAATTAAGTATTTTTTTGTCAAATTGGCTTGCTGACAAATTGTCTTGCTGAATAGTGATGTACTGCATATGTAACAGTAACTAAAATTTGCATTTAACTTTAGGACATAGCAGTAAATCATTTCTTGGCAAGAAAAATGTGCTTTACAGCTGCCAAACATTTAAATTGGATTCTTTCTTTTCCAAAATCGTTTTCAAACCTGTCTGAAATCAGGTGAGTTTACTATTTGCTATTTTTCATTGGTATTTTTTGCAACAATTATTCTAACATAGCTTTTACTTTTATAAATTTTTAAACAAGTTCAGGTATATATGTATTAATCTTTTGATTAAATTATTAGGTATGCATATAAAGTAATTGATAGTCACCAATTGCAAATTGATCATCAAATACCAGAAATAAAAATGCTCTCAATTCAACTGCATATTTGTGGACAGATTTACATTGGTTGTACCTTTAAATAAAATTTTTCTTCCACTCTTTTTAACATCTTCATCTCTGACATTTTGCTTTCTAGAAAAAGTGATAATCACAATATTTCGATGACATAGCAATCACTGCATTACACACAAAGCATTGTGAAGCATTAAAACTTATTTAATTACATTTTCAACAAATAACAAGTTTCACATAAGCATTAACAAAATTGCCACAACATTTTTTGACCAGATTCATTAGAATATTGCACAACTTTATTGCTTAAAATAAACAACCCAAACACAATCCACCAAAAAAACAATGTTTAAAAAAGTTGCAAAGCAGTTTTGCATTCTGGGTCCAATTTGATGTCAACTTTTGAAATTGAGTCCACAAATCAAAAACATGATACAGTAGAACATCAATTACTGAAATACTAGAAATGTTGTATTGAACATAACAGAAATGAGCTGGAGACACTGCCAGAAAAGTTGGTTGCATCTGGATTGGAAGCTAAAACTCCGGGCTTCAAGACAAGCAAAGAATGAGTTACTGCCATAGTCTGTGCAAATGCCCATAGAAACAATTTCCTGTAATTGCATGTAATTAGGAAAACTAAGAAAGGACGTTCCTTCGAAAATGTTGTTTAAGATTGTACTTTGTATAATTATGCAAAAAAGCACTTATCCAAACCACTCCTGGTCTTGATTAGTTTGAATAATCACCATTGTACTGTATTTCTTCAAACAACTTCTCTTTTTATTGAAGAAGATGCTTTACATCCCTTTTCTCCAATTAGTAGCTTATTTTATTCCTAATTTCCTTTTAGTGGTATTTTATTATTATTCTAGCTGCAAATATATTTGCATAGTCTCTGTTGTTGATTTTATGTTAGTGCATATGCATGCAAATGTGTTGATTTAATGATATTTTGTTAGTTGATGCTTGGTATAGTCTTGCTACAGCTCCATTAGACTTGCTTCCTTATCCCCCTTCATGCCTTCCTCTGCCAGAAATTCCTGCTGGAGATATTGCAGCTTTTAATCAAGATTTGCAGACCAGGTTTGTTTGAATTTATTTTGTAGTGAGGTCATCTGAATTAGTTTTGTTATCAGTTTGTGTAATTTTTTATGCATGTTTTTGCATCATTTGTCACATTTGTTCAAAGGACTTTAATCTGTTTATTTTATTCCTAATTTCCTTTTAGTGGTATTTTATTATTATTCTAGCTGCAAATATATTTGCATAGTCTCTGTTGTTGATTTTATGTTAGTGCATATGCATGCAAATGTGTTGATTTAATGATATTTTGTTAGTTGATGCTTGGTATAGTCTTGCTACAGCCTTTTGTTATCTTGTTTGAAACAAATTGAAATTTTAAGACTTGTTAGTTTATGCTAATAAACATACACATATATTTATTATTTTATCTCTACATTTATCCTTCTGACTTACAGGAAAGTGATGGAGGTGCTAATACATAGGGTAAGCAATTACCCCAACCTGCTTCTGAAGGTGCCAAGATATTGCTGTCCATTTATAGATTAATGGTGATATGACCTTAATTTAGAACTGCTTGACAAAACCACCAAACAAGGGAATGTGCCATAAAGTGTCTTTCCCAAGGACACAACAAAATGGTGCAACTGGATTTTGAACTAAGTTCATGTTGATCATAAGCACTGTGCCTCAACCACTTGACCATGCTGCTGACTATTTTATAATCTTGATGCTAAAAAGCTCTTTTTTTTGTAGAAACCAGCTTAGAGAAAAAGGAAAAGAAATTATGCAATGTTTGAATTCTGCTGAGATGCATTGGTCTTCTAGGACAAGTCAGGATTCGATTGCAGGTTTTAATATTTAGTAAAAAATATGTTTTTTTAAAGATCCAAGATGTTTAATTAACATATTTTGTTAGTTTTTATATATGTTCAATAAATTGCAAAATAATGAGATTGCCATGAACTCTCACCATACATTTGCAGCTATATTAGATGTGACGTTTTAAAAAAACATGGCAAAACATCAGTACACAGTTTTCATTGTTTTAATTATGCTACTTTTTGAAATTTGAAAAATTTTTTGATGGTTAGATTAGCTTTTTCATACAATGACCTAAAAATTTGACCTTCCTGTATTGTTAATAAATATCAAGACTTTTTGAGATATGTTTTCCAAACAAGAATCATCAAACTTAGTTTTCAATCAAATTTTACCCATCACATTAAACCTGACCTTTAAATCTGGAGACATGGCTTATTTAATGATTTTCTCCCACCCATGATTATTCTGCATTCTTTTTATATGGCTCAGATGTGTATATTTTATTGTTACACAGAATTATTACTACCTTTTTCACTTACAAACAAAATGTATACACTTTCTATTTTTTAGATTTATCTCTATTGTCTCCTTTTTTCTTTCTTTTTTCAAAATTAACTTAGCTATTTTACTTTAAATGTCCGTGTGTGTAACAATATATGTTGTTTAGCTGCTGTTTCCTATTTTGCAATCACTTTATCAATAACAACTTCAAAATGTAATACCTTGATTGCAAATAGAATTGCATTGAATTTAAGTATACTCAATTGTCTGCATAACTTTTATTATCTAAATAACCAAATATAAAGTTATGACTTATTGCATGAATACAATTTTCTCTTTGAGATTGATGAAAATAAGATTATATAAAAATTGCAAATTGTTGCACTGTTAGCTTGGTTTATGTAAGTATGACTTATGAAATTTTTCATATCCATGACCAATTAAAACACAACCAAACCGTAATTAAGAGGTGAAATGATGCTATTTGCATACAAACAATAAAAAAACTTGTTATTATGTTGTAGTCTTTGCTACTACTTTGTAATGAAAATAGCAGAACCCATCTTTAAAAATTATACTTTGTTTGGTAAGATTCCCTTCATCAAGGAAAATTAGTTCTACTACAATATTGCTTGCTCATTCAATCTGTTTTCACTCACGAGTTGTTCTCATTTAACAAACATTTTATTAATCAAAAGAAAATAAACATAACCACTGAACAGAGGTATTATTGTAAATCTGTTACCAAAATGTAAACTAAATCTTTAACCTGCAAAAGGCAAATAGGCTTTCTGTAAGTACTTCAATTTTTCTTGACATTTCAAAGTAGTGCTTTATTTAAAAAAAATTACATCACAAAATACAGCATTCAAAGTTAAAACTTGTATTGTAAATGTTGTATATTGTTTTCTGTGCACTATATTTAGGCACATTCACTTATTGTATATTTCTCAAAGCATCCTGCAAAAGAAAAGTCAAAAGTTTATTTGGATATAAAAATTAAAAGGAAAACAAATTGTAGTTTCTTTTACAAACTACTTATCAATGTTTTACAAAGTATATTATGGGACCTATGTTCAAACAAGTAAATCTCTATATTTTAAAGATTGTTGGTCACATTTAATCTACTAAAGGAAAAATAATTTAGATTGAATTCTTGTGAATGAATCAAGCCACAACTTGATGGTTGACAAACAACTGATTCATTTGACCTGGTTCATTTTCTGGTCTTTCCTTCTCTCACAGTTTCAATCTCAAGTCTATGATTGGCCAAACCTGTCTCTTAAATGGCTTGTTACCATTTTAATTATGAATATAACAAGTAGATTTGCTTATTATTTTTGTTAATAACCTTTGTTTTTTTAAAAATGATGAAATATCAGGTTACATGATAGACTATTTCACAATGACATACAAGCAAATAAAAATGTCACCAGGAAATATCTAAATGTAGATGACAATGATCTTGATTTTATGATGAGCCAAGGGCCTAAGCCTAATCTAACCCTAACCCTATTTTGGAAGGATTGTTGGAACAAAACTAATAATACAAAAATGAAGCTAGGGAAAATAACAAGCAAATTGTGGTGCAATAAGCAGGTAGTCCTCCACAATATTCCACAAAATCACTGTGAATACAGCAAATGAATATAAACTTAGCACTGCATTAATAAAATCAATTCCATTGCATGCACTGAGAAAAGCATGTGGAAGATGAATTTGCTACAATATTTTTGATTGACAAAAGTGTGCAAATACACTCATCCTGCACTTTTTAATTAACTGTTTTAATCTGAATATCATATCATCATATCCCCACCATATCAGTTATTTCACACCATACCATCACCATATTAACTATTATCACCATACCATTATTATATCAACTATTTCACATCATACCATTATCATATCAACTATTTTACATCATACCATTATTATATCAACTATTTCACATTATACCATTATCATATCAACTATTTCACATCATACCATTATCATATCAACTATTTCACATCATACCATTATCATATCAACTATTTCACATCATACCATTATCATATCAACTATTTCACATAATCCCATTACCATATCAGTTATTTCACTTCATACCATCACCATAGCATTACCACATTAACTATTTTTCACCATACCATTACCATACAACTATTTCACATCATCCCATTACCATATCAGTTATTTAACATCGTATCATCAGTATATCAACTATTTTACATCATACCATCACCACATCAACTATTTCATACCATACCATCTCTATATTAACTATTTTACATTAAGTCTAACCCCAACCCCTAAGTGATTAGTCCAACTTGATTTAAGATAAATTAAAATGTTGTTACTTGGCTAAAATTTTCTTCATGGGTTTTAGTGTTTTCTTTATTTTAATTTTGAATCAATTTTTTAACATATTTTTTGGTTTGTATTTTATTAATTGCAGTGTTTTCATTTATAGGTTACACAATAAATAAAGTTTTATGCTCTCTTGAAGCTTTGGACAAGCAGAACTTTGATAAATTGGTTCTCATTGATACTCTTTACCACAAAATATTTGATCAAACTTAAAGTAAAGCAACAGATTCACAGGTATCTTTTGCATTGTCAAATTTGTCTTTAAGTTAGTTTTTTATGTCAACTAATCACCTGAACATATTTGTTACCACCAGTTTATTAAAAAGTACAGCTGCCAAACTGTTTCTTTTTTGCTTTTGCTTATTTCTACAGAAGCCCTGAAATATGTTTTAATCAACATATTAAAGGTTTGCATAGATAAAAATAAAAAACTTAAAATAATTAATTTAAAAAATTAAGATGCTTGAGCACACAGCATAAAGAATAACACCAGTTCAAAAAAAAGTTGACTTTTTTTTGAGAGTTGTAATCTTTTGCACCAATTAGATTGCATCTAGAAACTATGTATTAATATATTATCTTACAAAGCATTGTAAGCAAGGAATAATTTATCTATTTTTAAGTAAAAGCAAAATTACAGTAACCTCTGATAATTTTAAACAATTACGATGTAGGTTCACACAACAATAGATGAAATTCAATATTGTTGAGTATAGTAGAAATTATGTAATAAATACTTGTTTTTAAGAACACTTATGGAAAATTTACTGACTTAAATTTTCTTTTCACAAGCATTTTTTTGCCATTAATAGATACCTTTAAATTTAATTTTTTCTAGTAGAGTGTTACCATGACAACACTGTCAGTTCAAAACCTACTTTTATATTATTTGTTTTGTGTTTTATGACTGCAAAAACACATTTTGCGTTTTCAGTACCCATGGACTTTTGCCAACTTGTAAAAAAATTGAAGTTGATAAGAGTATTTGTATGTGATTGATTTATGTAAAAATACTCGTATGCAATAGGTTAAAAATTGAAAACTAAAAAATATATATTAAAAATTGTTTTAAAAAATTTTTTTATTTTTTGTATGTGTATGCAAGGCAAAAAAACAAATGAGTTTTTAGCTTTTCTAAATTGGTGTTTGCAGTTGATGATTAGCTGTAACATTGCCATGTAATATTCTGCCATTTTATATTTTTAATTTTGTTAATTGATAATTTTTTAAAATTTTTTAAATTGAAAAAAACTATTAAGTAATTACAAAAATTAAAAATATTTTTGTTTTTTTACTATTTTTATTTTTATAATTGTTTTATAAATTTATTATTATTTTTAGAACAATTTTATGAAATTATTAAAAAAAAGAAATTATCAAATAATTAACAAAATTAAAAATAAAATGTAAAATGGTGGAATATTATGTGACAATGTCACAGCTGATCATCATCTGTAAAAACCATGCTTTGGAAAAACTAAAAACTGGTCTTAGTAGTAATGTACTTTTACTATAACCTTATAATATATCTCTTGATGCAAAATTTTTTTTTGTTTTGGGGACGGTATTTTGGAAGGAGATTATTGTTTTATTGTAAACCTTCTCCTAACGTACTTTGCTTGCAACCTTGCTTTTCTCCTTTGTTGTACTTTTTTGTCCAAATTCTTTTACTTGTCTTGTACTTCAGTGGTGATATGGCAAGAAGTGGCTAAAAACAGCTGTATTTCTCCTTCATTCATTCATTTATAAAAGTAAAAGTAAAAAAAATAATGGTATTGAAATACCATCAGAGGTGGTATGTGTTGTATTAACTACTTGTACTAGACTTTTTAGATTAGCTGATATATTGGCAAAATATGATTTGGTTTCATTTCCAAGGTTTTTTCAGATTTTCAGTACAGTTGAATGTAAAAGTTACAGTTATGCTTTAATTTGACCAGAATACCCTAAAAAACTGGCTTTGAAATTTTTTGTGGTTATGGATTAAGGTACCTTAACTTTAACTCTGATATAACTTTATGAGATTAAACCAAAATCATTATCTTGTCAACTTTTTGAATTAAACTAGAAAAGTGTAAGAGTGTTTTATAAAGGTTTAATAATGGAACGTTCATGCAAAAATATCAAACCTTTAGTCAAATAGAACTCAAGTAAAAAAAAAAAACAATTTCTAACAAAAAGAATTCAGCTAAATAGCACTCAACTATAGAATGGAATCCAAATCTTTTACTTTGTAATTATAACTTACATAAAAAAACTTTAACCAAACAGTAACCAAGTCAATGTCAATTGTAATTAGATGAAGAAGAAGACACTTTAAAGCAGAAAACTTAAACATTCACTGAGGTTTTCTTGTGTACTATTAATTTTATCTTGATTTTGCTGCTTTATTGAAAAACTAAATAAACTTTAAATCAGATTATTTCCAAAATTTTTATAAATAGTATAACTCTAATGTAATTGGAAGCTCCAGGGGATTTTAAGAAACTATTGCTGTTGGTTAAATTGGCACTAACCTGTTCTAAAACTGCTTTTTTGGTTTAATACAAAGGCTTTTTCTCCAGTTAGATTTACAGTCTAATAAAAAAGAGAAAAAACATCTTCTATGACACTTTGTACCTTAAATTTTTATTCTCTTGAATGTATTTAAATTGCTGCTGAGAAGATGTAACAATGATAAACAAAATATTGCTTACCAGAAAAAGTGTATTAGAGCTGTTTTAAATGACTATTTGTAGAGTAAAATGTTACAAAATAAACAAAATATAGCCTTGCATGTGGTACCCTTGATTGGTTTGACTGTTTACAGCAGAGATGATGACCTTGAGATTCTATATAAAAGAACGAAATAATCTGGGAGATAAAGATAAGTTTATATTTAAATTATATTTAAATTTAGAGTAAGCACTGCGGTTCTAGAATGTTGTTGCTAAATTGATTGACAAAAGACAAGTTAGTATGTATTACTACATAGTGATTTTGGATTTTTTAATTGGCTTTTTTTGCAGTTGTTTCATGAATGTGGCACAAATGTGAATCAATCTTTTTTACCAAATAATTCAGAAGCAAACGAAGAAAACATGGAAACATCAAATCACCCTCTGTTTTTTCAAAATCTTTGATTTAAATTTTTTGATTTGAAAGCACCAGAGCTGAGTGAGCAAATTTATTTACTTAGTACAAAATTTTATTATAATTTGCTTCATCCAAAAGTTTGTATGTAGTTTTAAAAAATGAATGTGTTTAAAGGTTTTGACTTTGCTAGGGCAGTATCCTTTCTTATATAACACTGAAGAACTTTTATATATAGCAATATAGCCCCACTCGTTTTTCATGTTCATTTTTGTAAGCATGTAAAAATGCTTCACATTCTATTGACAAAACACTAAATCAAATCTAACATTGTTCATTTTACACTATTATTTAGTGGCCATAATTTTACAGAGTGTACTTTACTAAATAGTATTTTACAATTGTTACCAAAACAGTAAAAAACATCAACATTCTTTTATAATTCTAGTTTAAGCAAAAAAATTGCCATTGTCTTAATTAATTTTTTTAAAAAATAGCCATGTTATGTTCTCAATATCTGATTATTATTAACATTATAATGTGTACAGAAAATTGTTTCTAACTCTGCTATGCTTCAAAGAATATTGTTGTATTTATATTTAAATTTAGCCTTTTAATTTCACTGTTAACAAAAAATAGCTTTTTCTAAATGAGAACAAGAGCACTTATTTTTGGGTAACAGTGGAGCACTGATTCTGAATCTTACATTCTAATCATACAAATTGATTCTGAATTTTAATCTGGCATTAGTTTTTTTCCTAGTACATTAGATTTTAGAGATATGAAGAAATGTGGGCATTTTGTCCCCTATAAATGGCAATATCTCTGCCACTGCCATGATGGTTGTTTAGGTTTTGACATACTAAGCAGATTAGCATGCTGTTATGATTAATAAATTGCAAACAAGCAAGTTTAATGTACTGGTGTGGATGTTTACCAATAGACTGAAAATTGGACAACAGGCCAACAGTTTTTGGTGTATTGTAGTCTTGAAAAAGACTGTTTATTCAAAGTCTCAAAGGAACCTGTTCTTGGGTAGTCTTGAAAAAACTGTTAGTCCTACATGAGTAGCCTTAACAAAGATTGCTTACAAATAGCCTTAAAAAAAGTTGTTTTGGGTAGTCTAAGAAAGGCTGTTTAAGAATAGCATGGCAAAATGATTGCTTTCAATCTGGGCACTACTTAGCTTTCAATCTGGGGACTACTTAGCACTGCAATCAATACCAATTCTAAGATTAAGATTTAAAAATGTATGGCATATGATTTCAGTTTATATGCATGGGTTAAATGATCACTACAACATCCAGCAAACATCACACATCATACTCTCATTCTAAACTCCTTGATAGCTTTCTTCCATTGCTTGGATATCTTAATGAAATCTTTCACCATGCTCATCACTAACTGCTCCAAGATTTTCAGGAAAAAACTCAAGGTGTAAATAAAGAAAATGCTTTGCAAAGACATGCAATGCCCCTTTGTATGTCACAAGCAACTCTGCAACATCTTCTTGATATGAAGGTGACTTGAAATTTTTCAGAAAATTTAAGCAAATCCATTTAAATGCATGACAAGCTCGTAGTTCCAATGTATTTTAAGCTTTTTCAAACTCTTGGTCTGCAAAAACTTTCCAAATTTGTTGACCAACAAAGATTTCCTCTTTCAACTCGGCTTGGCTTAGATGGGGAACCTTTCAAAGCTCTTTGAATGGTGCTTGGCCATAGCTTTCACAAAGTTTTTCATTAATCCTAAAGGTTGATATGCAGCAGTGGCATTAAAACTTTATTGGATTTTTTTACTAAGGAAATGTGTTGAATATTTTTCATTCCAGGTACATATGAATTCTTTGTTGGCTATTCTTTTGTTTCATAGTGTTGTGCAGTGGCACAACTGTCCCACAAACATAAAAAACAACAGTGTTTAGTAAAACCTCTTGCAATCATAATAACATTTCAACGATTTTAAGGTCCCCACATAAGCTCCACTGGTAGTCAGAATAGTGGATCACATTCAACAAGATTTTAATATTTTTGCAAGATTATTTTATCTGGGCAGAGTGTGCAATAGGGATGGAGGGTCTTTTATTTTCAACCTGTAAAAGAACCACTTTCAAACTTCTCTTTGAGGAATCAATAAAAATCCTCCATTTATCCACAATGTAAACTATACTCAGAGTTTGAAAAACTTTTCAATATCATGCCAGTAACAAAAAGGTCTCTCAACTTTAAATGCCCAAGAAAAGTCCCTATTGCATTTCCTGTAGTAACTTACTTTGACAACTTTTTCAACCATATTTTGTTTTTTTGACCTTGATGCAAAGAGCTCTGCCTTTTCCTTAGAAAGACAAAAATCTCTAATTAGGTCATTTGGATGTTTCTGTGAAAATAAGATGCTGTGGTATCATACTCAAAATCTGTAGAGTTGGCAGAAATGAATTCGTCAGAATAGTCTTCATTAACACTGCAATCAATAGCATCAAGCCCATCTTGGTGATGGCATTGACTTATCATGGGGAACTGGGTGTTCTTGCTCAATCTAAATTGGGATATGCTATTTTGTCTCTCTGTTTAATGGAAAAGTTCTTTGTTTGGGTGGGACAAAAATACCAATTCTGACAGTGATCTTTGGGTTCACACCAATCATTGGGACAGCAAATGAGATAGAAGACTGTTTATTTAGCTGGTTGTGCAAACCTAAACATCTTTTCTTGCATATTTCATGAGGTGCCCAAGTCTTGATCACCTAATGGGCAACCAAAATATATCATATACATCTTCTAGATATCATTAGTGATATTTCTTTGTTATTCTTTGCTCATGAACTTTCCACAGACAAAGCAAAATCGATCTGGAGGGTTTAAGCACTTTCTAGGCATTATAAATATATTTGGAGATTTTGAAAATACTATTAACATAGGCCTACCTATTTTACACCTGTAGAAATAAATTAATATAATATGTTGCCATGCATTGTTGATATTATTCTTTCCTATGTGTCAGCCTAATCTTAAACATTTTTTATATTCTGTACTTAAATAATAACTGCAAAACTATCTACTTCCATCCTTTCAATGCCACTCTATGCTTTCATTTAGGTTGTTTTACCAGTTAAAAATGTTATTCTATGACATCATACTGCAATGTTCTATTGTATTTGGACTGTAAAATGGTTAGTATTAAAAACTAAAAATTATAAAAACAAAAATATCTCAAAAATGTAATGTGCTAGAGAAAAAATAAAAATGTTTTTGGAATCAGTGTTGAAAATACTTCAAGAAACGCCCACCAAAATTTTCATTTAAAATTTGCTGTTGACCAGAGTTTTGAAGTACAGCTGGCGCAAAATGACTTAGGACATAACCGTTTTTCAAGTTAAAACACAATTTTTATTATACGAGGGTCAGTCAAAAAGTAATGAGCCCTGTTAACTTTAACCGCTTTAACCTTCATATTTTTTCTAGAAATTTTAAGGGTGTTTAGTAAATTTACTGCTTTAAAGATAAATTGTAAAAAAAAATTGTTTCAACGTGTCCACTTTTGGTATTGTGTTTTGGAAATGACGTCATCACTGGATGTCCATCAGAAGCAGAGAGCTGTGATTGAATTTCTTGTTTCGGAAGGGGAGCCACCAAAACAAATTTTCGAAAGATTGGTAAATGTTTATGGAGATGCTTCATTAGCCTACAGCACTGTGAAAAAGTGGGTATCCAGGATTAAACACGAAGAAGATGATCCAAGTTTGAGTAGCCTCCAGGACAGACCAAGAAGTGGAAGACCATCTTCTGCAGTCAATCCTGGAAACAATGATAAGGTTGAGAAATTGATTAGAGATGATCGCAGAATCACTATTGATGACATTGCTGAACGTGTTGGAGTTAGCCATGGAAGTGCTGTGAATATTGTTAATGAGCTAGGCTTTGCAAAGGTTTGCGCCAGATGGGTTCCGAGGCAACTTTTGGATTTTCACAAGCAAGCCCGTTTTGAAGCTTGTTCGGAGCTTATTGAGTGTCACAGAAGTGACAAAACTTTTCTCAGCCGTATAGTGACAGGAGATGAAACCTGGGTTCATCACTATGAACCTCTGTCGAAAAGATCATCCATGAAATGGCGTCACCCCACGTCCCCAAGAGCCAAGAAATTCAAAAGTCAACGTTCAGCTGGAAAAATTATGGCGACTGTGTTTTGGGACATTGAAGGAGTGATATTGGTAGATTTTATGCCTAAAGGTACTACCATCAACTCAGATGCTTACATTGACACTTTACGCAAACTGAAAGCGAAACTGAGAAGAGTACGACCTCACCTGGACATGTCTAAGGTCTTGCTGCAACACGATAACGCCAAGCTCCATACCAGTCTCAAAACTCGTGAAGTGATTGCTTCTTTTGGATGGACGACGGTAACCCATCCCCCATACTCACCCGACCTGGCACCATCTGGCTATCATCTTTTTGGACCATTGAAAGAAGGAGTTAGGGGGCAGCACTTCACTAGTGATCAAGAAGTCAAGCATGCTGTAAGAAACTGGTTAAAAATGCAGCCTGCTGACTTTTACAAGGCTGGCATAGTGTCCCTTGTTCATCGATGGACAGTTGGAATTGAAAAGTGCGGAGATTACATTGAAAAGTAGAACTGAGATCTCCTATCCCTGGGCTTTCTTTTGATGTATGACTTTTGATTTTATTGCAACAAATATGGCCAGGAGAGACTTGGGCTCATTATTTTTTGACTGACCCTCGTATTTATCAATTTTTATTAAACAAAAACACGGTGTTTAATATTTTGTCATATTTCCTTTCTTTTTGATGACCATCTGCAGGCGTTTGGGCATGTAATTGCTCAAATTTTGAAAATAATCCAGTGACATCTTCTGGCACCAGACTCTCATGAGCTCAAGTTTTAGGGTCTCCAAGTTTGGTGTTTTCTTTTGTTTCATGATGTTCTTCATTTTTTGCCAGCAATTCTCTATTGGATTTAAGTCCAGGCTATTACCAGGCCAATCAAGCACTCTTATTTTTTGCTGTTGGAGAAAATTCGTAACTTTTTTGGACTTATGGCATGGAGCATTGTCTTGCATGAAGACTTCACAGCTGTGAATGTGAAACATGCTGAGCATGTGCTCCTCCAGCACTTTTACATACTGGCATGTGCTCCTCCAGCACTTTTACATACTGATCGCTATTCATTTTTTTGTTTTTAGGCAAGAAATACAGGCCAGCCCTGCCCATTTTCCCAGAAAAAGCTCCCCATACCATGATTGAATCCGGGTGCTTTACAGTTGGGACTGTGAACCTAGGGTCAAATCTATTGGAGTCATGAGAGCGTCGAACCATAGGGGATCCCACTCGGAACACTTGAAAATTACTCTCATCCGAAAACATAACTCGTTTCCACTGCGCAGACGTCCAGTGAATGTATTTTTTTGCAAATGCAATGCGCTGCTTTTTCATTCATTCTGTTAAGAGAGGTTTCTTAGCAGCTTTGCGACTAGGCAAGCCCAAGCCTTTTTGCAGGCGATGCTGTATGGTGCACACGGTAACATTTTCCAGCAGTTCTGGATGCAAATTTTTTAGCTCTAGGGCTGTCAGTCGTGGATTTTTTTGCACCTCCCTTTTTAATAAAGTATCCGTCGCATTTGATGTCTTCTTTTTTCATCCACCTCCAAATCTGTGCTTGGGGACTTTATTGGGAGGAAGCCCTTTGGCTGAGGCTAGAAGCTTCATTACTGTTGACTTGGCTCTTCTACTATGAGCACATATTTCTTTAATGGAAACTTTCTCTTGTCTCCAGGCAAGAATTCTAGCCTTTTCCTCACTGCTAGTATACTTTCCAGGCATTCTAAAAACTTTAATATCTAATATTCTCTAAATAAATCAACCTTCTAATATTATTATGAAGCAAAAATAATATTATTGTGTTATTCTATTTCCACACTGACCCTTTGTTAATTTCCACACTGACCTTTTGTTAATGTATTAATGAATCACAATCATAAAAGCAGAGTTGTGAGATTAATGTGATGTAAGGTTTTATAGCATATAATAAAATGGAAATTTTGTTAAAGGTTCTAAGTCATTTTGCGCCAGCTGTAAATAACAGGTTGCTTTTGAAATTCATCTGATTTTGATCAATATCACATTATGTTAGCATTTGCAAATTTTTACTTCCAGAACAATCTTCGGAAAAAAATAACTTTTAAAATCTAAATGATAATCCACTTAATTTACAGAAAAAAATGGTCATAAGATATATCTTATTGAAACATTATGTCAAAAATTAACTGAAATAAAAATGACTCCTTCCTATAAACAACTGCCTTTCTGTAGTGCTATTTTATTGACGTACAAAGCTACATTGATAAGAGATTTTTCTCTTGTTGGGTTACTTTTGCTGAGAAATCAAACAAAATGTAGTTCACAAGATCAGAACTTTAAAATCCAGATGAGCTGGGCTCATTAACTATGACAGGCAAGTTCCAAGTAGCTTAAAATGAAGAAACATTTGAAATAAACTTTTCTGCTATTAAGTTTAAGCACAAAACTTTAATAATACCTTTAAATTGCTATTTGTTGTATTTTTCTCTTATAAGTGTTGGCTGGTTGTAAATCAGATTTATGACACTTTTATTGATTAGTTTATCAGGCTGCATATTACTATGAAACTGCCAATTTCTTGTTCTGTAATCCCATGATTTTTGTTTAGAGATAGTTTTCATCAAAAAAAGTAATGAGTAAATTGCCTGTTAAAATACCACAACTCAATAGTGATCCAGCATTCACATAGATTTAGACCAAAATGGAGATTCTTAAACAAAGATCAGAAGCAGACTTACTTGAGGATCTTTAATTTCATGCTTTTTGTGCTGTGATTTCTTTTCTGCTGTAGATTGTTTCAAGACTCATCTTTATTAACTTATGTGTCAACAAACTCACCACAATATTTCAAGTCAACATAATAAAAAAATGGAAAGGTAGTAAAGCAAGGAACATTGGCGGTGGATGCAAACTATTTTACAATGGAGCTGATGGAAGAAGAAAATGGGATAGGGATAATGGTGAGGGAGGAGCTGGTTGAAAGTGTCCTGGAGGTGAAGAAAGTGTCAGACAAACTAATGGCCATGAAACTGGAGGTAAAAGGGTCCATCCTAAATATAGTAAGCACATATGCTACACAGGTTAACAACAGCATAGAGGAGAAAAATGATTTTTGGGAAGACCTGGATGGGTTGATAGAAAGTGTATCAAAAGAAGAGAGGATACTTCTTGGCGCAGACCTTAATGGACATGTGGGCAAAGGAAATATTGGGGAGGAGAAAATAATGAGGAGGTATGGTGCTGGAACAAGAAATAGGCAAGGATTGATGGTTGTGGATTTTGGAAAAAGGATGGATTTGGCAATTGTCAATACTTATTTCAAGAAGAAAGATGGACACAGGTGATGTATAAGAGTGGAGGAAAAAGTACCCAAGTAGATTATGTGATGTGCAGAAGGAGGAACTTGAAGGAAATGTGCGATTGTAAGGTAATATTGAATGAGTGTGTTGCAAAGCAGCACCGCATGGTGGTATGCAAAATTGTTGGTCAACATCCTGGTGGGTTGGCTTGCTGATGATTTTTTGGGTTGGCTTGCTGATGATTTTTTTCCCCAACAACCTTATTAAGTACTTTTCAGGTCAACAAAAAGCTTTTTCACACTGTGTATGATATGATTGCTGTGCTGCTTCATCATACTCTTGGAGGAGATTAGCGAGAGTACCTGAATATTGTAAAAAAAATAAATGTATCACTAGCCATGGCTCAATACAAACCTTTGTTTATGCGATTACTATTAACAGAAAGAAATAGGGGAGCAGCAGAGCAGAAGTCTGACCCAGTTGCTGCCCATTCAATACCTGGATCTCTATGTTTTTTGCTGTGAAACAATCGGACCACTAGTTGATATACGAGGGCTGTTTGAAAAGTAACGGGACTGTGTAAATAATTATTTTATTTGAAATGTCACGTAAAAATTACAACTTGTCCCCTTTAAAGTAATCTCCTTGAGCTCGAATGCACTTTTCTAATCTCTGTTGCCATGCTTCTATGCACTTCTGGAAAGATTCCATTGGGATCGCTCGTAGTTCCTTCGTTACGGCTGTTGTTATGGCTTTTGAGTTTTGAAAACGGGTTCCTTTAATGACTCCCTTGAGCTTAGGAAACAAGAAAAAATCACAGGGAGCCAGATCTGGCGAGTAGGGTGGTTGCTCCAGCACGGCAAGGTTATTTTCTGCAAGAAATTGTCGTATGCTTAAGGCATTGTGAGCAGGAGCATTGTCATGATGAAGCAGCCATGACTTTGTCTCCCACAATTCTCTTCTTTTCTCCCTTACCAACGCATCAAACGTCGCAAGATGTCTTTGTAAACATTCTGGTTAATGGTTTGGCCCTGTGGCAAGAATTCTAGATGAACAATTCCATGAACATCAAAGAAAACAATCAGCATCACCTTAATTTTGGACTTGAACAGCCTTGCTTTCTTGGGTCTTGGTGAGGATGCACTCTTCCATTCAAGGCTCTGCCGTTTGGTGAGTGGATCGTACTTGAAGATCCACGATTCATCACCGGTAACAACTCTACTCAGCAGATCTGGTGTAATTTCAAGTTGTTTCAGGATGTCTTGACACACTTGCACACGATTTTCCTTTTGCCCATCATTCAGCAACCTTGGTACCATTTTCGCACAAACCTTCCTCATCCCCAGATCTTCTGTAATGATCCTCCACACCCTCTCACTATTCATGCTCAACTCATCTGCTATCATTCTAACAGTAAGGCGGCGGTCACTGCGCACTTTTTCTCTCACATGCTCAACATTTTCGTTTGTTCTGCTTGTTGTTGGCCTTCCACTCTTAGGATCATCTTCCACATCCTCTCTTCCCTCTCTGAACCTCTTGTGCCACTCAAAAATCCGAGTTCTTGACATTGTAGCATCTTCGTAAACTTCTTGGAGCAAATTGAATGTTTCAGTTGGAGTTTTTCCAAAGTCGAACGAGAAACTTCAAGTTGATTCTTTGTTCAATGCTCATTTTTGTTAACAAAAGAAGAAAAAAAAAGAAAAAAATATTTACTAAATAAATTATCCCAAAACGAACTACAGTAAAGCGCCTTGCAAGAAAAGCCTGTAAAAAAGCATATGGTTGTCACAGAATGCTGAAACCACATTTTTACAACCACAAGACATTGCGCCATCTTAAAAAACAAAGCTTTTATCACTGTTGCAAGTGTTGTTTGTGCAAAGCATACAGTCCCGATACTTTTCAAACACACCTCGTAAAAGGCACCAAGTTTCCAGTATCAGTAGATGGCAGCTCAGGCTTGCTGGTTATGTTTCTTTTGATCAATATTCTTCAAACAAAAACATTTCCATACTTTGTGCGCAGGCTTCCTCCAAACAGAAGCTGAAC
Organism: Diplosoma virens; assembly: GCA_963680785.1. Classification (NCBI taxonomy): domain Eukaryota; kingdom Metazoa; phylum Chordata; class Ascidiacea; order Aplousobranchia; family Didemnidae; genus Diplosoma; species Diplosoma virens. Next base: position 86,179 of record CAVMFT010000056.1, on the reverse strand, counting down.
CCGTGGGAGATAATCCAAGGTCTGAAGAACCTCCTCCCCTTTGATTAGCGGCTCCACCAGTCCAACCATAAACACAGGACAAAGCAGTGAGTCACTTTTGAACAACAAGTCTCTACAGCAGGAACCCAAATGAAGTTCAAAAATTTAAATGTTAGAGTAATGCAAGTTGTCTAATAGTTGATATTTTACAAAAGATTGGTGTATGATTAAATTGGTAAATGTTATATAACTGAGGTAGTGTATGATGTATCAGTGAGTAGATTATAATTGAATTGGTGGTTGTTACATAATTGAATTGTCGAATGATTGAGTTTGTGATCATTTTATAATTGAATAGGTAATCAGTGCATAATTCAATTGTTGATATGTGTACAATTGAATTGGTGATTCACTTGAATTGCTGATTGATGTAGAGGGCGTCCATAAAGTCCTGCACACATTTGAAATTTTAATATCTCAAAAACCGCATAAGGTAGAAACTTTAAATTTTCGACAGTGAATTATATCACCATAAAGTTTTTTATTTTTTACAGGTTATTTTATTGTTCAAATAAGCAAGAATAAATCATTTTTAATAAAGGCGTACGTTTGCAACAAAGTATGAAACATGTTGACCATTCAATAAAAAGCACAATATGTTCTCTGGTACCATAAATTGAAATCACCAACTGCAGTACAACGTAAATTTAGAAATGAGTTTGGACAACACCCTCCTCACACTAACAGCATTAAGAGATGGTTTAAAAATTTTATGGAAACTGGCAGCATTTTGGTTCGCATAAGATCGGGTAGGCCAAGCATTGATGAGAGAGAGAGAGAGAGAGAGAGATCTGTTTATTTGCATCAAATCTTTTCAATAAATTACCGCTTAAAACACAAAAAAAAAAACAATAATTTTACATTTTGAAATTAAAACAAACTGATAATAAGCCATATATATCAAATCAAAGAGCACTATTAAAGATGTGATGCAGGGGTAGGAAGGGACAAAAGTCATTTAATCACTACCCCCAGCTTATTTAAAAGTTTCATTACAAGCAATTTAATAAATTAAGTTTTTGGTATGTAAAACTGATTATTTACTTAGAAAAACATTAGCATAAGACATTTTACATCATAAATTAAAATAAAATTATAAATCACTTTACAAACATGATGAAAACAAAACAAACAACAAGAAAAACAAAGGCCGCATACATGTAGATAAAATTAAACGACAGAAAATAACTCAGCATAAATTTGATTTGAAATAAAGGCAAATAGTGTAAAAAACGACAGCATGATGATGGAAAAAAAACAAAACAAACAATCAAACAATCAAACCGGCAGTAAAAGGACAAAAAAAAAAACAAAAAAAAAAACCAAAAAACAAAAGCTTATAAGATTAAATTAAACAACAGAAATAGATCTTACCATAAATTAAATTGAAAATAAAGGTAGTAGCATAAAACAAACAACATAACAGATTTCAGAGTAGATACAAATAGCACAAATCCAACAGCACAATAATGAAAAGGAGCATAAAAAAACAAAGAAAAGTACAAAAACAAAACAAAACAAAGGCCAATAAGATTAAATCAAACAACAGAATAGGTCTCAATATAAAATTTATTGAAATAAGACAGTTAGCATAAAACAAAAAACAATAGATTTCAGCAGGCAATTAAGGATTAAAGAGGTACACAAAGAGCAATACAAAACGTAATATTTCTTAAAGTAAAACCTTAAAGACCTTAAATTAATATGCATTATGCATGTAGTTTATTTTGCATTAATACTATGAATTAATAATTTATATGGGTAAAATTTGGATGTTGATTAAATTTCCTAGGTATCTAGCAGGTATTGGTACAATAATCTATTAAATGGTTTAATTCTTTGTTCGGTTCTTATATTAATTGGCAGCTTGTTCCACATTTTCATACAATTTACTATAAGACTATTAGAAGATTTACAAGCCAAAAAATGTGAAATAAAGATGTTGTTATTGCTTGATTGCCATGTATTATAAGCATGAATTTCATTTACTAAAGGGATTTTATCTTTAAACTCTCTGTCATTGTATAATCGAAACATGAATTTCATTGCAGAATATTGGTACAATTCATTTACCTTTAATAATTTAGAAAATGCATACAATTTATTTAATCTTGTTCTATATGGTTGCATACTAATGTATCGTATAGCTCTATTATGCATTTTATTAAGGTTTTTTAGTGCTGATTGATTTGCATTTCCCCACAAAATTATGCCATATTGCAATCTGCTTTTTATAAATGCATGGTACACAAGCTTTAGATTATTAAAGGAAAGGTATTTTTTTAAATGATACAGCATTCCCACAGATTGAGATATTTGGGTAGTTAATTTATCTATATGTGGTTTCCATTTTAGATTTTTATCAATTACAATTCCCAGGTATTTAACTTCGTCTTTTGGTGGCAAATTTGACTGTTATTTATATGAATGTTTATCATGTTATTTTCAGTTTTCTTTTCTCCAAACATTATAGTGCTTGATTTTTGGGTGTTTAAAGTAAGTTTGTTTTTAAGCAACCAATTTTCAATTTTTTTAAGTTCTTCATTGACAACTTTTTCTACTGAAGATGAGTTATTACCAGAGGCAAAAAGTGCTGTATCATCAGCAAAAAGAAGAGTTTTTAAGCTTGAAACATTTGGAAGATCATTTATGTATAGGAGAAATAAAACAGGGCCAAGGACACTACCTTGTGGCACACAATGATTTATTAAATTTTTATCTGATTTAGTTGAATTTATACATGTAAATTGGTATCTGTTTGCTAGATATGAAGAAATTAAATCAAAAGGTAGCCCCCTAATACCCATTGCAATTAATTTTTGTTTTAAAACAGTGTGGTCTACTGTATCAAAAGCTTTTTTCAAATCAAGAAAAATTCCACAAGTAATTTTATTGTTTGCCTGCTGATAACGCAAGTAATTTTCTAGTTCAATAAGTGCATCACTAGTGCTTTTGTTTTCCTGAAAACCATATTGATTTTCTGATATGATTTTGTACTTATTAATAAAATCAGTTAAATTATGTTTAAGAATTTTTTCAAAAAATTTTGAAAAGTGGGGTAAGATGGAAATTGGCCTATAATTTGAAGCAATGTCTCTATCACCACCTTTATAAATTGGTAATACTTTGGCAATTTTTAATGCACTTGGGAAAACACCTTTATTAATACAATTGTTGATTAAATAACATAATGTAGGTGCTATTACGTTTTTACTTAATTTAAGAATTTTAACAGGTATATCATATGTATCATCACATTTACAGTTGTCTAATAAATTAATTTCTCTTATGATATCTTCATCAATTACTGGTTTAATAAACAATGAAGAGCAAGTGGAAACAGTATTTAATGGTTTTGAAGGACTTGTTTTTGGAAGAGAATTTGCCAATTTTGCTGCTATTGATGTAAAATAGTTGTTTAGACATGAAGATATGTCTTTAGGTGAAAATAAATCTTTATTAGACTCTGGACACTTAATGTTTGTAATTAAACTATCACTGGCAGGTTTTCGTATTATGTTTTTAATCATTTTCCATGTATTTTTACTATTGTTTTTGTTAAGTTCCAACTGGTACTGAAAATAATTTTGTTTTGATTGTTGTTTTACATGTGTTAATATGTTATTGTATTGTTTGTATTTTTTGTAATGGATATATGTATGTGAATGTTTACAAGAAATTTGATAAAGTCTATTTTTCTCTTTTATACTTTTTTGAATACTTTTTGTCAGCCAAGGTTTAAAATAAAATTTGATTTTCTTTCTAGAAAGTTTTTGTTTTGGAGCATGAGTCTTGAGACATTCTAGAAATATATTCAAAAATTCTGAAAATTCTGCTTCTGGGTCTGAAAAGTTATTACCTAGGTTGCTTTTGTCGAAGCCTTTTGTTAAAGAATCTAAAAAATCAACTTCAGAAAAATTTGAAAAATCTCGTTTCAATATTTCACATGGTGGTCTACTTGCTGGTGAAACTTTATTTTTGGGTATCATCACAAAAACTGGATTATGATCACTTATATCATAAGATATTGAGCCAGAAATAAAATTACTTGTGGAATTATTACAGTATATATGATCTAATAATGATGGAGTTTGCATGTTCATGTACCTTGTAGGACATTTTATAAGATTAATTACACCTAATGATTCAAGAGATTCTTTATATTGAATGATTGAGGGAGCATCACTTAATAAATTTATGTTAAAATCACCCAGTATAAAATAGTTTAATACTTCTAAATTTATTTTTTCTATGACAGATTCTAATTTAAGTTGAAAGTTAGATATTGACAAATGAGGATGGAAGTAAATCCCCCCCATGACGTAAGCTTTATTACAATTATTAGATTTAATTTCAACCCAAATATCTTCAACTAAGTCTTCATTCAAGCATAAGTCAGGACGAATTTTATAATTTAATGGTGTTTTTAAATATACGCCAATACCTCCACTGTTTGTTGGAGAATTTGATGAATGAAAATGATAATTTTCAATAGATGTAATATTATAGTTTATATTTTTAAGTTTTGTTTCACTAATTACCATCACTTCTGGAGAGCAGGGTAACAACCCAAGCAGTTCATCAATTCTATTTATGTTTTTATTAAGACTTCTTACATTCATATCAAGAAAAATATTATGTTTTGTGTAACTTGTTTCACAGAGTAATTTACAAAATTCAGAGATACTCAAATTTGGTTTGCATACAGATTCATGTATGTTGAACATTTTAAAAGAAAAAAAAAACAACTAAACACATGTTTATATTACATTGAGAAATTAGTGACTTACAGAAGTTGATCAATATCAGATTTGCAGGTGATTTTGATTCTTTCACTAGTGGTGTTTTTTCTGATAAATATATCACCATTGTATGTCCAAAGAAATTGATATTTTGAGTTAATTTTTTTTTTATATGCTAAGGAGAACAGCTTTTTTCTTCTTGGAGTTAAATTTTCATTGATGAATAGTTTTGTCATGCCATCAATGCCATAGTCTCATACTCCAATTAAATTTTTTCTTTTTTGAAATATTAAATTCCTTATGTCTCTGTTTGTAAATCTGGCAATTATAATTGGAGGATTATTTGACGAAGATTTTGGAAGACGATGGGAGGTTGAAATATCATTTTCTTTTAAATCGATGTTTAATTTTTTTGCCATGGTTTTGATGATATGGTTAGTATCTTCATTTGGATTTAGGGGGATACCATGAAATTCTAAATTTTCTCTTCTGTTGTACTGGTCCAAATCATCTCTCATTTTTTCCTCTTCAATTAATTGATCTTTGAGACATTGGTTTTCTTTCATTAAATCATCAGTTTTTTTTGCAGGTCAAGTTTCATTAAATTTGATACATTATTTTTTAAGTATTCAAATTCATCATTCAAAAACTTCTGACTTTTTATTACATCTTCAATTTTTTTTCTTGATCTTTTAGTTTTGAAAATACTTCATCAATTTTATTATTAAATTTTATTTCCTGTCTCTTCAGTGCTTCTTTGATTGTTTCTTGAATATGTGTCTTTATATTATTTTCCATTTCTTTCATCATGTTGATAATTTCCCTGGTTGGAGCCATAACTTCACAATTTTTAAATAAAAGTTCATACAATATTATACAACAAAGAAAATTTTAATTACCAAAACCTTATTCAAATAGAATGAAGCATGAACAATTAAATTCTTGAAATATGGCTATTACTTAAACTGCTAGAAATTTTTAAATATAAAACTTAAAAAAACAAATTTTACTTTGCAAAAAACTGTATGATTTTATCTACTTTAATTATTTAGCAATAAAATTTTGAAAAGTGTTTATTCAAGTCTTTATGGACACCCTGTATAATTGAATTGGTGATCAATCTATAATTGAATTAGTCATTGATAAATAATAAATTGGTGATTGATGTATGGGAGACCGGGGCAAGAGTAACATAGGGTAAGTTATAACATTCATATTTGTCAAAATGATTAAAGGTAGGTTTACTGTTAAAAAAAAGCTTTCTGAGTAAGCAAAGTAAATTTTTCCAAATTTAATTTTTGTCTTCTGGAGAGATAGCAAGTGCGGTTTTATTGAAATGTTTCATATCAGTCGAACCACAAAACAATAGGCTATTAAATGGCCAACAAGATTTAGCAACTAAAACTTAACTCTTTGAGATATTAACAAAAACTTAACTAAGTATGAGATGGAGTAAATTGTAACATAGGTTGATGGGGCAAGTAGTAACATATATTTTTGTGCATAACTTAACTTTGGCAACAACATTTGTGAATAATATGAGAAATAATAAAAGAAAGATCAATAGGAACACCAGCTTATCATTACAAGACAACTTAAGAGCTGCTGCAGCAGTTACTATAATTTAAAAGAGATCAATGAGGGGAGTAGCAAAACTACATGATGTTTGCCATGTAAAACTCTACAGAGTGCTAAAAAAACTTGAAGGTAAATTCTTGGTGCAAAAGAAGAAAGGCTCTATAAAGTGTGCCATGCTAATAGATAGGTTTAGGTCACAATCCGAATGACGAAATCCCAAACGTTCATAATCCCAAATTGAGATTGATAATTTTAAGTGACAAAAAAATGCATTATAAGATTGATATTTACTTATATGTAACGACTTTAAAATATTTTTGCATTTGGACCTCATTGGGCCAATAGGATAGGTTTATTTAAAATAGAAAAAATAATGAACACTTTATTTTAATATTTTTATGTAGTTTTGCTCCAGCCTTCTTTGTCTTTACACTTTAGTCAGCTTATCAAACTACTCAGCACTTCGTACATGCAACTAAATATCTTAATAAAAATTTTTTATTCCTTTTTTTCTAAATTTTTTATTAGAACATTCTGATCTTTGCTTTTCAGGATTTTGACCGGATCCCCTGACAGACACACCAGAAAAGAACAATCTCTTACAGCTCGAAACAAAAAAAAAACAATTTTTGAAAAAACACTAAAAGCTAAAGAATAGCTTTGCATTACATTTCTTGAGCCCTATTTTAACAGTTGTCCTGATGAGAAGTAGGGGTACAATGCTATGGTTATCAAAAGTGGTCAGATTTAGCTTGCACGAGAGGTTTAGATACATATCTTTGTCACATATGTGATTCTAAAATTTATGATTAGGCTAATTCAGCAATGAAGAAAACTGTTTTAACATTTTTAGGCAATAGCCAAATATCTCATTTTTTTTGTTTGATTGTAATGTCTATGACTAGGCTATGTATGATTTCATTGCCTTTACTTTTTCATGTTATTGTTTTCTTCAAATTACATTTAAACATTTATTAATGATTTTGTTTCTGTTTCAACTTACCCTTTTGACGGGGCACATTGAAACGCTTAATTTAAATATTTAAATCGTAACTTTAACAACTAAGCTTAAAAATTATTTATTTTTTCATATTCTTAATAGTGATCTAACTTTTTCATATTAAACAAGAATTTTGAAAAAAAATTGTTTTGAAAGAAATAGCAAAAAGAAAAGTGTTAGGACTACCACGTGCCTCAGTCTCCTCTGTATTGAATTGGTGATCAACGTAAGAGGGCTGACAAAGTAACGGGATTTTATTGATTCAACATTTATTTTATAATTAAACAATCAATTAATGACTTTTCAAAATTATTGTTTGAAGGGATATGTCGTACATGACTCGAATCAATACACTTTTTTGTTTGTGTTTCCACCTTTGAAAGCACTAAGATTAGTCAGTTTTTGAAAGAGGGTCCTTTAGTGAATCGTCACTGTTTTTTAATTTCCTCAGCTGAGACGAAATGTGTTCCTTTAATAACATTTTCCAATCTCAGGAAGAGCCAGAACTTACATGGTACAAGATCTGGTGAATGTGAAGGATGATAAACAACTGTTATCTGCTTCTTTGATAGAAATTCTTTCACGCTCAAGGCTGTGTGTGCTGGTGCATTGTCATGATGAAGGAACCATGATGATGCCGACACCTGCAAGCATGATCGTAAACACGATTTAAAACTTGCTTGTTGTAGTTCTGATTAACCGTCTGGTCATCAGGGACGAACACGTGGTGGACCACACCATTTTAATCCAAAAAGACGATCAGCATTATTTTATCCTTAATTTCGACTTTCGTCTCTTTGGTCAGATCAATAAATGAATTTGTGATCGATAAGCATAATGCCTCAAACGTTTTCTTGTCAATTCTTTGGGTTTTCCTGATTAGGTTCGCCACAGCAGATTGCCTCTCTGATAGCTGACTCTCCAATACATTTCTGGGACCGCATCTGGTGTAACAATCTCGCTATTTTTTGTTCTTTTCCAAGCTAATCTTACTTCCTCCTTTGTAATTTGTGGTACATCTCCAGTGCAACACAGCCTTTATAAGAGCCCAATTAGTGCACTTATAATGTCGATCTCAAGCCCGGATAAAAGAGGAGAGTTCCGGGATCCAATATAAAAATGAGCCAAATCATGATGCAGATTGTAGACGTTGAATAGAAATAATAAATGAAAGAATGTTTTTATAAATCAACTTATTTCTCTATTTAGTTTTGATTTTTCTGCACTCAGATATTTCCAAGAATTCTTGAAGCCGCCTCAGTTTCCTCCTGAAGAAGATGAAACTCCTCCTCCCTCAACCAAAGGCAAGAAAGCTTTTAACAAAAGCAGCTTCCCCTAACAGTGATGGAGACGTGATGAAGAGCTCGACAAAGACCGGTCGCAACCGACGCAACACACGCATACGTTTCAAGGTGAGAGACAAACACGGCCTGTGATCAATTCATCGCAGCTTCGTTGTGCAGGTCTCCGAACCCAGCCCTGTGTTTAAGCAACCTAACCCGCATGTCATGGGGACCATGAATCGTTTCATGGGCGCACCTGCATAAAGTGGGAACTTCCCGCACCATCACATGAACCCATCGATCTACCAGAACTACGCTGTACCGAGCAAACTTCCCGCCACATTCGGGCAAGGCTCAGTATACACTCAAAAGACAGGTTTGTTATTGTTGCTTTGTTGTGATGGTAGGTTTGACTGAATTTTTCCTCGGTACAAAAAAGTTGTAAAGATTATTTTGTAGCTTACTTGGTCAGCTTGAATATCGAACCATGGCACCCTGGTAGCTCCTTTAAGATTGTATGTACACTATTGCTTTAAAATAAATATTTTTACACACTCTTTATCCCAAATAGTCAAAAAAATATACTGTACATACACGAGAATTAGATCAGATTGGACACTGCGTCTCCAACTGGTGTAGAGGGATAGTCGTTGGCAGGAAATAAGGGGTGCGAGGGATACTGATATACTGGAGGGATCAAGAGAGGCACCGGCTTTAGCTAGAGAGTCAGCTAAGTCGTTACCTGGGAGGGAAGAGTGACCAGGTATCCATTGTAGATGGACTACCTTGGATTGGGATAGAGAATTAAGAAGAGATTGTGTATTGGATAGAGATTTGGGGGTTAAATATGGTAGGGGGGCGGAGAGAGTTGATAGGACAGATAAAGAGTCGGAAAAAAGGGTGATAGATTCAAAATTACATGTCTTGGAGTGAGAGATACGCCACTCAAGAGCATGTAGGATAGCGAAGGTTTCAGCACTATAACTGGTAGCCCAGAGACCAGTCGAGAAGGAAAGCGAGGTAGCAGTGACACACTTTGTACACTTGATGTGTATCCCTGCACCACCCTGCCCCAGCCCGCCAGGTACCAAACCGTCAGTCCAGGCAAAGATATCGCTGTGAGATAGAGTGGAAAGATGGGAGGTAGCTGCAGTGTTGCGAAGGGAGGGGGGTCTTTGCGAGAGCATGGGGATGAGAGGTGGAGTGAGATTGTGTAACTAGATGGGGCAGACCAGGGGGTTTAGGAGGGCAGAGGATTAGTGGTTCACGGGTAAGATGTAGTTTAGGGGTAAGGTTATGTGATCTGGAGAAGGATCTCCATGAGCTCTTCTTGAGACGTGTACGGGGGTTAGAGTTTGCAAGAGAGGCTATGGGAAAGGTGGGAGGTAGACAGAGGGCTCGTTCAAAGAAGGAGAGGGATTGGTGGGTGAGGGTGACTCGTAGTGGAGGTAGAAGTGCTTCTATATGAAGTACAGAAATGGGAGTGGACAATAGACAACCTGTGATTACTCTACAGGAAGATCTATGCATCCTCCACGGAGGTGATGTGAGTAGGAGATGAGAAGGGAAACCAGCCTGGGGAAGCATAGGTAAAGATGGGGCGAATGAAGGCTTTGTATAAGGTACATAATGATTCTTTTGATGGACCCCAGGAGGCAGAGGCAATGGAGCGGAAAGCACGCAATCGGCTGTGAAACTTTTTCCGCAAGGATAAGACATGATGTTTGAAAGAGAGAGTGCGGTCGAAGGTTACACCTAGAAAGGTTGGATGAGGGTTGAATTTGAGAGGGGTGTTAAAAATGTGCAGAGAGGGTTGTATACGTGATTGGTAGGGGTCTAAGCTGAAGAAGGATATTTCACATTTGAGGGGATTGAGAGGAAGGCGCCATTTTGAGGACCATTCCACCAGTCTGTTGAGGGCAGCTTGTACTACGGAGGTTGCACACACAACACTCGGGGAGAAGGCCCAGATGGCTAGGTCATCTGCATAGAGAGAGGTCTTAACAGATGTAGGAAGGAAAGTGGGAAGGTCATTGATGTATAAAGAGAAGAGAACAGGTCCTAGAACCGAACCTTGGGGAACTCCTCTTCGGAGACGGAAAGGACGACTGTATGAATTACAAATACGGACTTTCGAACGGCGATCTGAGAGGTAGGATCGTATCCATTCAACAAAGCAAAGAGGAAGATCTACTGAGAGGAGCTTAGAGAGTAGGGCAGAGTGCCAAACTGAGTCAAAAGCTTTCGCAAAATCCACAGTGGCAAGGACTGTACATGCGCCTGGCTTAGATTGGTGGAAGGAATCTGCGATAGACTGTGAGAGAAGGAGAACCTGGTCTACAGTCGATCTACCAGGTCTAAAACCAGCTTGCACGGGTGAGAGAATGTCTTGTTGTTCTAGAAAATAGGTTAGTCGTCCTAAAACCATTCTTTCGAAGAGTTTGGAGGTACATGAAGTGAGAGAAATGGGTCTATATGAAGAAGGTGAGTCAGAGGGTTTTCCGGATTTGAGAATGGGGATGATTGCTGATTACTTCCAGGCAGACGGGAAGGTGTGTGTTGACCAAGAAAGGTAAAAGATGTATAGAAGAAAATGTAACGCAGATTGTGTGAGGTGGGATAGAAGAGGGTAGGTAATTTGATCAGGGCCTGAGGAGGTTGATGTTGAGAGTTGAGAGATAGCTGTGGAGAGTTCGATTGAGGAGAATGGTGAACAGAAAGTGGAATGCAGGGTGTTGCAGTGTGCAGTTCTGATATCATTCATCTGAGCTTTCTCAGTGCTTCGAAAAGCTTTTGGGGTTTGGGTAGAGAAATGGGACTGTAGATGTGAGGAGAGATGGTTGGCACAATCGACAGGGGTATGGCAATTTGGCAAGTTGGGAAGGTCAGAAGTATTTGGGGAGGGGGAGCCAGAGATGAAGCAAAGTAGAGAAAAGACTTCATTGGGACGGGTTTTAGGAGATAGGCTAGAGCAAGTTTTCTGCCAAGACTTTGCTTTAGCCTTAGAAATCACAGTGGAGGTATATCTGGAAGTGGCGATATAGTGCTGGCGGTCTTCTTCGGAACAGTGTGCCTTTGCAAATGCCTTTCGGCGTTTTGCGACGGCATCTGCGACTTCAGGAGACCACCAGGCTTTAGCAGGACGGTTTCCAGTGGCACGGTGTAGTAGGGTGTGGTGTTCGGGGTTATTAAGAGGTAAAAGATCAGAGGAGAGGAGCCAATCAAACAGATCTTTGCCTGAATGGTCTTCCGATGAGTGGGAGTCCCAGGATGAATGATGGCTGTTAAAGTCGCCAAAGATGTAGGTGGTAGGAGATGATGGTAGGAGAAAGGGTGAGAAGGATTTTGGGCGAGAGTCGGAGGAAGAGGAGCGGATAGGAGGGACATAGACGTTAAAAAGATGTATGGGGGCGGCTCCTTTTATTTTAACTGCGATAGCTAAATAATCGGAGCTGGGGTCGAGGGAAGAGAGGGATTGTGTGGAGAGTGAAGTGTAAGATAGACCGTTTTTGACAAGTATCAGAACACCTCCTCCTAGGTTTCTCGTAGAGTTGGTGGTTCCTCTCCTCGTCATAAAACGGTTCTTTTGGAGGGTTTTGTAGCCTGGTATACGGAAGTTGGAGTCAGAGGAGAGGTGTGACTCTTGTATGAAGATGAGATCGTACTGATTATGAGAGAGAAAGTGTAGGAGTTCAGTACGACGTGGGCGAATCCCATTAGCATTCCACTGTAGGATTCGGAGGTTGTTTCGAGAGAGAGAGGAAGGATGGAAAGAGGATCGTGTGAGAGAGTTGGTATATTGGTTTGAGGAGGAGTAGATGATGCAGAGGGAGGGTAAGTATAAATTAGTTGGGGGTGATTAGGAAGATAGGTGGGGTTATTTGAGGTTGTTTTGGGGGAGGGGTTAGTTTTTGAAGATATGGTTTTGTGGTTGCTTGTGAGTGGAGGTGGGGGATTTGGAGTGTGAAAGGATGAAGATACAGGATTAGAGTGTGAGAGGGAGGGGAGGGGTTGAGAAGAGGATGGGCACATTGGGCAAGTCCAAGATTGTCCCGGGGGGAGAAAGACCAGAGCAGGAGAGGTGTACCCAGAGAGAACAGTTGGTACATTGTATTGATCTGTTTCCCCAGGTGATTCTACGGGAGCAGACAGAGGAGTCTATAGGGCCAGGGTTGGGATGAATATCACCACTGATGAGGAGAAGCATAAAGATAAGTATCAGCGGTGGCTGGGATAAGTAATGAAGAGGTTTTGGGTGAAAGGAGGGACGAAGAAGAGATGTCCGAAAGAAAATAGAAGGGGTAGGGGGGCGGTCAATTGGATTTAAGAGTGCCTATATGTGACCGCGCATTGGACAGCAGGGATAAAAAATGAGAGGAGTTGTCCGAAGGAGAATTGCCCGAGGATGAGACCCTCGGGGAATCGACAAGCCATTTTGATCCTCCCCAGTGCAGGGAAGGGGACTGCACCACCACGTTGAGGTGGCTTGTCGTTGGTGCAGTGAGAAAAGATTCCGTCATCCATTCGGAAAGAGGAACAAAATTTAACACACTTTTTAGGTTGTCCGGTCCGCAGATGAGCGGTAACATGCGCAGTTTGAATAGTGGGCAAGGCATGCAGCCTGGCGGTCTAATGGGGCAGCGACAGATGGTGGAATCCCATCAGATCATCAGTGCCAGGTTGAGTGGCGGTAATAAGATGATGGAACCATGCACCCTGTCCCCTTTCTCAGATATGATTTTTATTGCACAAATTAGCACTGAAATAAGACACAAAAATATTCATACTCTCGGGGAGCGGAAACCACAAGCGCATTGTATCTCGAGTAATAAAACACCTGGTTCAGTGTTTCTTTTCGTGTAATATAAGATTACCCCCAAAAAAATCGGGCTTTATTGATTTGAAGATAAGAAGCTTTTTTTTCCTTAAAAATGTGCAAATCACAACACCGATGACCTAAGAGTGGTTTTATAATTTTTGTATTGATTGTTTCAGCAACAGCAATTCGGGCAAGGAATTGCGGCGGGGAGCCAGCAGACCGGAACCCCCATTATGGATATGGGGCGCACAATCATTGGCCAGCAACCACCATATGGATGAAATTGTGCGTAGTTTTGTTATTTGACTCGTCGACGATGAAATAAACACGATCACAAGTCGATTAATTAAAAAGTACAAACAATTACAGTGGGGGGGATATAATGCACTTAGAATTATGGTGGACCGACCAGAAGCACGGACCCTTTGCCGGCAGCCAACAGTTCCTTCGTGGTACTCGATCAGTTTCGTCACCGATGGAAATGCAGCTTGAAGGCACGAGCAGAAGTCTTTTGGGACAAAAATAAAGAAATCAGAGGCAGTTTCAAAGTGATGCCCTTTTTTTGGTCTACACTGCTGAGGCGACTCGTGGGCTCGGGATGGGGTGCTGGTGCTAAAACACTACGCATAGCCACCTTGTCTCTAGTCTACTCAGCAGCTGAGTACTGTGCGCCAGTTTGGTGTCGCAGTGCTCACACTCGTCTCATTGACAGTGTCTTGAACGACGCCTTGCGCATAGTTACTGGATGCCTGCGTCCCACTCCAACGGACCACCTACCTGTACTCTCAGGCATCCAGCCAGCTGAGCTTCGCCGAATGGGACCGACACTCTCCTTGGCTTACCGTGGATCTCTGGACCCCGATCATATCTTGCATGGTCTTTTAAGTGGGTCCTCAGATACTGGCCAAGTGAGACTAAGATCCAGACGCCCGTTTGTGCCAGCTGCGCAGAATCTTTTGGACAACCTTTCTAGACTTGGCATCCGCGCCTCTAAATGGACAAATTACAAATGGAAAACGGAGTACTTTGGAAATGCTTCCAGGCTCCGTGCTTTTGTGCCCGAGACCGGTGCCAGGCCTGTTGGGATGGGCTTACCCCGATCAGCTTGGGTTAAGCTCAACCGCCTGCGGACTGGTGTTGGGCGATTCCATTCGTCCATGCACAAATGGGGTCTCGCTCCTTCACCGAATTGCGAGTGTGGCGCCTCTGAGCAAACCGCAGACCATGTACTAACAGCGTGCCCTATACATCGGGCACCACATGGAGCACGAGGTCTGACGGTTTTGGATGACGAAACTCGATGCTGGCTTAATGACATTACTGCCAGCATCTGATCCAGGCAGTGCAGCAGTCTGGGGTAGTAAAAGGATAAACCCTCGGCCCCAGTCCTGTTTGTGTCTGGCCTGGAGTGGATGCCCTTCAAACGACGACGACGAGAAAAATTATTTATTATTGTAAGAACGCGTTTATTATCCATTAATTTTACAAGTTTGGTTAGTCTGCTATCGGCATTTGAGTCAGTGACACGTGACATGCATAGTTCTTGTGCCGCTTTAACCGTATTTTGCAGATTCTGTTGTTCGCTTTACTTCATATTTTTATTTCATCTCGATATCCTCCTGACTCGCAGGAAAGCGACAGAGGCGCTAATGCATAAAGCAAGCAATTACCCCGACCTGTTTTCTGAGATGCCAATGTATTGCTGTCCGGTTGAAATTTTTTTTTTGCCTTTTAGTTTTTAACCCTATTTTCGTTGATTTACTTTACCTTGCTTCGCCAATTTTTTAGCCAATGGCTTAATAATAGAGTTACTGCTAAAGAACTGCATGGACCAATAACGTTTCGAGCCATGCAGGTAGATATTTTTGTATAATACCCATTACAAGACGCAACTTCTTTTTACATGTAGTACCACCATAAAAAATCATCAATTGAAAACATTTTTTAAGAAACTGATTATTTATTGCAGGACTAAAGATAAAAAAACCTGAAAAATTTAGAAATTACATCCATTTAGAATTTTTAGAAATTTAGAAATCAATCTCTAGAAATACATTCGATATTTTTCAATAAAGTTTTTATTGTCACATTTCCAATCAGCTCTTTTCTCTTTCTTTCCATCTTTCTCTTTTACATAAAAGGTCTTTTAAAAAACTAGCTAATGTCACAAACATTCAGCCAACCTAAAAGGCAACCACCAAGTGTGGAATGCTGAACTGCAGCTTACAAGACAACAATGCACAAACTTGTTACAAAGTATCAAAACCTTGACTGCTTCTGCTGCCGTCCCGATGGGGGAGCCGTGGGCCGGAGGATCTGTCACTGCTGCCACGAGATGGCAGGCCAGGGGAGGAAAATGGGTTGTTTCGATAATCTTTTAAACAAAAAAAAATTGAACTAGTGAAGACCTTATATATTCACTGTTAACTAATTAATATAAAAACAATATGAAGTTGATTGAGATAAACGAGCATGCATTATTATTAATTGATGGATTAGGGCTGAACTGTGTGCAGAGGCAGTAAACCTTGGAAAAACTTAACCTTCCCACAAAAAAAGATCAACTTTAAATAACAATATTGCTAAAAACTTTGAATGCTTTACCAGTGACAAATATGTTTGATATGTTTGAGGAAAACCATTAAATATTAAAATTCGTGGAATATTCATGTGTGGTATGATTTTTGTTTGAATTGTGTGTGTTATTATTTCATTTTATCATTTCAAACAAAAACAAACAAAAAAGCAAAACTTATTTATTTCAAACAAAAGCAAATAAAAACCATCCACATAAACACTCGACGAATTTTAATGCTCAATGGTTTTTCTCAAAGATATTTGCTTAAAATTCATGTTCAAATTGGTTCTGAGACTAAATCCGTTGCCTTCACAGTTTTACCATATGTTCATGGAATAGGTAAGAAAATTCAAAGGATGTTAAATGAATTAGATATAAAAGTTGCTCTAAAGCCTTACTGTACTATTGCTAATTATGTCCCTTCTCCCAATAATTTGGTCAAAGAAGAACTTTCTGGTTTGATTTATCAAGTTCCTTGTGCTAAATGCAATCTCATTTATATTGGTCAAACAAAACGGAGTTTAAAATTTAGGTTAACGGAACATAAACATCAAAGACCGGATCAACCATTGCTTTGTGGGCATTCGATGACTATGGATTAAATGATAGATTGGGAAAGCACATTTATTTTAGAAGTTAAAACTGATTATAATAAAAGATTGTTTGTTGAAAGTTGGTTTATAAATTCAAAATTGAATGTAATTTTAGTTTGCATCTTTGCCAAGTTAATATGTGAACAGTTACAATTACTCAATTTTGTTGCCATGGCAATCAGCAAAGTGAACCACCTACTGTTCGACGTTGGACGCATTTCTACGGTTAGTGATGATGAGCTTTTAGCAGTTGTTACTGTCTGGGCATGATATGGAATGGAATAGAAATTTTCCATATTCCGTACCTTTTCCATACTTTGTATTATATTTAAAAAATCCTAAATAAGTGTTTTTATAAGTTTAACTCATGCGTTGGCAAACTTTTTTATCTAAAGGGTTGCATTGAGAAGTTGATTTTGTTTGATGGCTGCACCATAGTGTTGATTAATGGCCCAAAAAGTAGTAAATCCGTCTTGAAATTTTTAATTTTCTAAAAAGTAGTGTCTAAAGCAGTGCTTTCCAAACTGTGTGTCGCTTTTAGTACAGTGGTGTGTCGCCAGCTGGACTCGAAGCAATATTTGACACTAGCTATTTACAGTTCAACAAATTATGTTATAGGGGCTATTGACCAATAATATATTTTTTGAAAGCAACAATATATAATAATAAATTTTTCCCTTATTATTTTTAAGGTTTTTGCAAGCAAGCTTATAAGTCTCATTAAAATTGTAAGTTGAGATTTGCTGTAAAAGCTTTTTGACTAAAATTAAATTAAGAGGTGTCGCCAACAACATTCCCTCTAAGAGCTTGATTAGTGTGTGTGGAATGAAAGGCCGTATGAGCAGCGGCGGATATTCAAATTTAGGGTCCCGAAGCAAGGATTTCATCTCTAAATTCCCTACTTTGCTTTCCAAACATCTTTGAAACCTAAAATCAATCTCTGTACTTCCCTTATTTTGTCCCGACTTTTCTAAGTATGGTTCTATTATTGAGGTAAAGGCCTTTTTTTTTTAGAGAACACCTTGATTTCGGGAATAAAATAGGGATATCCAAAATGAAATCGAAGTGAAGACTTTTTTTTTTAGAGAACACCTTAATTTCGGGAACAAAATAGGCAGATCAGAGATGAAATCAATGGCCTTTTTTTTAGCGATCACCATGATTTTTGGACTGAAAACTTAAAGATGAGACGAAAGCTATTTGAATATCCACCACTCTGTGGAGCTTGCTTCTGATTGAAAGCACGTATTTAGCTTGTCTTGCCAATATTTATGCAGTGCGCGGCAAAACGAAAGTACTGCGCAGGGGTTCTAGGCTAGCTGTGCGGCCGCGCAGCTTAGAGGGAACGTTGGTCGCCAATTTATTTCTGGTTTAAAAGTGTGTCACTTACACAAAAAGTTTGGAAAGCACTGGTCTAAAGTCTCAAAAAGATCTTTACTTTGAATTTGTCCAGATTTTCTTGATTTTTGTACCTAAAAATTAGTGATCGCTAAAAAGGACCTGGAATTCGGTTGAAGACAAACAGAAATTAATAATTTTTTAAATTATTTGTTTGAGGTTTTCACGGGCTGCACAAAAAATTGTTACAGGCCGTAGTTTGCCCATTCCTTGTCTAACTTGTCTGAGTGATCAATCTATTTTAGTTGGCAGCGTGGTCGAGTGGTTACAGCGCCGTGCTTATGATCAACATAATCTCGATTCAAAACCCATTAGCGCCATTCTGTGGTATCCTTGAGAACTTTATGCATTTTCCCATGCTTGGTGATCTTGGCAAGCAGTTCTAAATTACAATCATATCTCTATTAAATTACAAGTGGACAGTAATATCTTGGCATCTCTAGAAGCAGGTCGGGGTAATTGCTTACCCTATGTATTAGTGTCTCTGTTGCTTTCCTGCAAGTCTGGAGGACAAATATAAAAATAATATAAACAAAAGATAAAACAGTCTTTGTTTTGAATATGTGCATTTAAATGTTGATAATGCACATCAATATTTGATTAGATCTAACAATGTTTTTTTTGTAATTTGTTGTGGTGTTTTTTATTCATGTTCAACCATTCTGAGACTATATGAAGTTTTTTTTTAAGTATTGAGCAGTTTATAAATACATCTTATTTTTATTATTTAAACTGAAAATGTCCAATGGGGCAACCAAGAAGGTTATCTATCTCTGAATTTTCTGAAAGAGACAGACTGCAAGCAAACAAGGCACTCAGACTTGAACTTAAAAACAGGCCCCATCTTGAAGTTGCAAACTGTTTACACACAACTGAAATATCACTATTCTGGTTGTAACTTACATTCTTTTTTCCTACCCTATTCATTTAAATTTACTTTTTTCTATTATTTGGTGCATCTGATCAAAGGCAGCTTTATTGACTGCACTTAGTATGAAAACAACATTAAAATGAGCAAGTATAAAAAATGTATGGAAGTATGGAAAATTCTTTTCATTCTATTAATAAAATCTTCCATTCCATATTTTAACAATTCTATATTCCAAAATTTGCCTTCCATTCCATTCCATAACATGCCCTGATTACTGTGAACATTTTAATCTCTAAGATGTCAGTTGATTTCTGACTGACCCAACGTCATTTTAAATATAAAATACCCTGCTGATTTAGTAAGTTATCATCAGGAAAGCATTCAAAGTTTTTAACAATATTAATGCCTGGTGGGCAAAGTCAGTACATTTTTAAACAACATTATTAACATTTAATAATCAAAGTTAATAATGTTCTATCTTACAAAAGAACAAATTTATGATTCTTTGATTTGGTTTTCATTAAAAAAATGCTTTAATTATGGTCGGCAGCATGGTCAAGTGGTTAAAGCATCGGACTGATGATCAGCATGGTCTTGGCTCAAAACCCACTTGCGCCATTCTATTGTATCCTTGGGAAAGACACTTTACAGCACTTTCTCCTGCTTGGTGGTCTTGACAAGCAGTTTTAAATTGCAGTCATATCTCTACTAAATTACTAGCAGACAGCAATATCTTGGCATCTCCGGAAGCAAGTCAGGGTAATTGCTTACCCTATGTATAGTGCCTCTGTCACTTTCCTGTGAGTCAGGAGAATAAATAGAGATAAAAAAAAAAATTACAAATGTAGAAAAATAATTTTTAATTTTAAAACTAAAAAACAAAATATTGATTAAACACAAGATCTACCCTCCATCTTCTGGACAAGAGAACTGACTGATTATGACTGTGCTTAGCAAGCTGCTAAGCTGAATAGATTAAATTAATTAAAAACAATAAAATTGATGATAATGAATGTAATTAATGTCACAAACACCAAGGAAAAAAAATCCCTCAAATTTACTTTTGTCAAAACGTGAGGACCTGAAAATAATAAAATTACTTTCTACTTCAGTAAAACACCACAAAATAATTAATTAGAATATAATACACAATGAAAACACAGTCTTTGATAAAAAATTTTTAAAAAAATTAACATTTAAAAGATTATGGCCAACATATTGTTAATGTGTAAAATTATAAAATGAAATTTAATGATTGTTTTAAGGCAAGGGTGGGCAAACTTTTCAGCTAGCAGGCTGCACTTGGAAGCAGAATATGTTTGAGGACTGCACTATAGTCATTTCTTAAAAGGTTTTCACTTTGGTTCTGCTTCAGATTTCTGAATTTTCAAGCCCAAAATAAAGTGATCTCTTAAAAAGTAAAAGTCTTTACTTTAATTCTGCATTGGATTTCTGGAGTTTTAAACCCAAAATGAAGTGACCTCTAAAAAAAGGGCTTCACTTTGATTCTGCCACGGATTTCCTGGTTTTTACACCAAATAAATCAGTGATCACTAAAAGTAATGCCCAAGCATTTGGTTGAAGACAAAAAAACAATCAATAATTTTTTAAAAGTATTTGTTTGAAGCCTTCATGGGCTGCACTTGTGCACTGTAGTTTGCCCACCTTTGTTTTAAAGTATGATGCAGCAATGTAAATGAGTGATGTGGTTCAGACATTCAAATTTATCACACTTGCAGAAGTTTACAATAGTTTTCTGTTTGAAAGTTTTGACAAGCTGGAAAGAACTAAATTTATTTCACACATTGACTGCCAAAATCAGTAAAATCTATTCCAACACCAATGTTTTTTCTATTTTTCTCACTTGAAAACAGTTAATAGGTTTAAATAAATTCTTTGATGTAAAGAGCTTTATTATGACCAATGTTACTCATAAAACCATTTTAACTTTTTTGATTTTTTGGTCGTCTTTAAAAAGACTGCTATCTTAAGGTATTCAGCCAACTCTCATCAAAAGAACTTGAGGCAATGGTGAACTAGAAGAAATACATAGTACAGTACATACAGGGTGGCCAACAAGTAGCCCAACAGTTAGATGAGATGAAAGATAATCAATAAGTAGTTTAAAAGCTTGTGTGTGTGCATATGTACATGCAAGCTATGTCTAAATTCATCCAATCATACAATTGTAATTTCATTTCAGACAATTTGTATTAAAAAAAAGTGACATAATTGCAATTTCATTTTTCCCAATGTCTAGCAGATTATCACAGCAGCAGAGAGTCTTCATTGTGGAGCATTATTGGCAAACTAAAAATGCTGCACGAGTAATTGATGCATGGTGAGATGAATTTGATGATCCACCACCACATCAAGAAATTATTTACAACATCAGAGACTGATTCCATCAAACTGGCACTGTGGCTGACTTCAAATATTCTGGAAGACCAACATCAGTTAAAACACAGCTGTTAATGCAGCACTTGTCGCCACATCACTTCAGCACAATCCATGTAACAGCACAAATTGTTTGAATATTTGAACTTGGCATTAGTTGCTCATCTGTACAAAACATTCGGTGCAAAAATGGTCATCACCCATTAGATGAATAAATTCGTTGAATGATTAAATTGAGTACATTTAATGCTATTTTCATGAGTGATTATCGATTTAATTTTTGCTCTTCTAACTGTCAGACCACTTATTGGCTACCCTGTATAGGAGAGCAAACATAAAAAAAAAATATCTTTGATTGGTTGAGAAAAAGAGAGCATCACTTGACTTATAGCACACTCACTTGTGCTTTAAGCAAAGATAAAAAGAAGTCAAGAAATTTGATGAATGTGGTTTCAAGCATTGCCAGGTAAAAAAAAAATCTTTGTGCAGTTAAAACTAAGATGGATTATTAAACAAGTGACCTCCATAAAAGTTAGCTCTTGTATTAATTCATATCTTACTCTATAAGCTTTGACACTTTAAAAATTAATACAATTAAATAAAGAATAGTATGAATATATGTGTCATTGATTACTGGAGGTAATAGCCAATTGCAGAATGCCTACTACAGTACATATAGCAGGTAGGTGGCACTCTTAACATTGGCTGTTTGTAAATGATTTATCGGTCCTGTTGTAATGCGTTCATAAGCAGTGGCAGCTTGTCCATAGGGCGACAGAACTGTATTTTGAATTGACAACTTCATGAGCTGTT
The DNA here is from genome assembly GCA_963680785.1 of Diplosoma virens. Taxonomy (NCBI): domain Eukaryota; kingdom Metazoa; phylum Chordata; class Ascidiacea; order Aplousobranchia; family Didemnidae; genus Diplosoma; species Diplosoma virens. The sequence goes on along the minus strand of CAVMFT010000056.1, from coordinate 64,068 downwards.
TTAAATTCAGCTCAAAAATTTCAAAGATACACACAAAATGACACAATCCATTGAAGCTTTTATGTGATACATTAAAAATATGTTTGAGCTGCAATGAATAACACTCATTCATAATAGAATCTGGACTGCAAAAAGAGATTAAAATCTCATTGCAAGCAGATGGGAGTTGGCCAGGTCTAAGTTCTTGTTATTTAACCCACTAAGGGCACTGGCGTATTTAAATATGCATAAGTGAAGTGCCGATAGAGTATTTAAATATGCAGTTGAATCTTAGTGAGAAGTGCCAATAGGGTACCTAAATAAAAAGTTGATTTATCAAAAACTATCAGACGAAATGGTTTAAGACTTTGTATATAGCATATAGTCATGAACCTAAGCTCTCATTTAAAATTTTATCAAATTTAAATGACGGAAAAACTTTCATCACTAATGGGTTAATTTCTTTTGGAAAAAATAGCCAGTTAGTCTAAAATTAATCCTGGTTGCTACATTATTACAATTAGAAGGCTGTGGCTTACAAATATAACAAAAAATTAATGTTACCAAGACATAATAATGTTAAAAATTGATGTTATAATTAATGATTTAAAGATTATAAATTGACATTATAAAAAAATTGCTCTTAAAAAGACATAATGTTAAAAATTATGACTACTTATTAAAAAAATAACAGCATAGAAGTATGGTAAATACTATCAGTTCTATAAAAAATTGTATTTTAGTCCAGGTAATAGAGTATTAGAGTAAACTTTGCAAGTTTTGTATGAATATTACAGGTCAATAATGAATTAACAATTTTTTGGCATATGGTGTATTGTTATCCACATACTAATCTTTAGGTGTAAGTCTATTGGTTGATTAATTGCCTGACATTTTACAAAATATTTTGTGAACATAACTATAATCTAGTGAGAGCATGGTAGGGAAGCGCATATTATTAGTGAATAGATTTTTTTGTATTGAAATATGTTAATTCTCATTTGTAAAAAAATATATTTAACTCATTGCCAAAAAACATGATTTACAGCTCAATTTTATTTTTTTAATCATATTAGCTTTTATACATAATATTACACTTTTCTTTAATAACCTCTTTTTTTGATAATTTTTTTTTTTTTTTAAATCGAAGTTCTAGATTTAAAAAATTCAGTTTTTGTTCATAAAATACCATCAATTTAAAGCTTGTAAAAGTAATTTTATTTTTAAGTATGTGATTAACAAGCTAATGGCAGAGACAGTCAAAAGGTAAACAACAGCTTTCAAAAATTTTATAGAAATACAAATCATTTTGATAAAATCAACTTTTAAATGATTTGTATTTTATTTTTATTTTAAGAATAAGGATAACTCTAACTTTAACCTTATTGATTACAATTCAGTATTGGCAGCTGGCTTGGCCTGAAAATTTGCTTTTTTTATAATCATTTTTTCTATAACCTTTATGAAATGATGAAATTAATAAACAAAACCTGGGCAATTGAGAAAATTCTTACATCTATTGGGCAAAAGCAAAAAAATGTATGAGTCCAATTATCTAAAAAGTACAACAAATCCTCAAATCTTCTTCTTTCGGCTTCTCCCTACTTGGGGTCGCCACAGCGCGATAGTAACCTCCATTTCACTCGATATACTTCATCTCCTTCCCTAGCTCCAATCCTTCCCATGTCTTCTCTCACCAAATCCATCCACCTTCTTCTTGGTCTTCCTCTTTTCCTTGTGCCTGGCACCGCCATCTCCATCATCTTTTTCCCCACGTGGTCTTCTCTCCTTTTTACATGTCCATACCAACGTAGCCTCGCATTCCGAAGTTTGTCTCCCAACTTTGCAATTTTCGCAGTCCCTCTCACGTATTCGTTTCTTATCTTGTCCTTTCTTGTCACTCCCAGTGCCCATCTCACCATTTTCAACTCTGCAACTTCCATTTTTCCCATCTGTCTTTCAGTCACTGCCACTGTTTCCATTCCATAAAGCATGGTTGGTCTAACAACACTCTTGTACATTTTACCCTTAACCTTTGCTGATAACTTCCTGTTGCACACAACTCCAGATACCTTCCTCCAACTCATCCATTCTGCTTGGATCCTTCTCCTTACTTCTTCTTCACATCTTCCATCATTACTAACTGTTGACCCCAGGTATTTGAAGTTTTTGGCTTTCTTTACCTTTTCTCCTTGCAACTTTAACTCTTCTCCATCATCCACACCCCCAACCCTCAAATATTCTGTCTTGCTCCAGCTCACTTTCAGGCCTCTTCTCTCCAGTGCATTTCTCCAAATCTCCAGATCCTCCTCTAGCTCCCTATGATTTTGTTTACACAGAACTATGTCATCTGCAAACAGCATATCCCATGGTGCGTCCTTCCTGATGTCCTCTGTCAGCCTGTCTATAATCATGGCAAAAAAAATGGGCTGAATGCTGAACCTTGGTGGAGTCCAACACCTACCTTGAATTCTTCAGTCAACCCTGCTGCACTTCTCACAGTTGTTGTTGCTCCATCGTACATATCCTGGATAATCCTTATGTAGCACTCTGATGTTTCAGCTAACCGCAAGCATTTCCACAGTTCCTCTCTGGGTACCCTGTCGTATGCTTTCTCCAGGTCAATAAAGGCACAGTGCACTGCCTTCTGCCCTTCAGTCCACTTTTCCAACAGCATCCTTAGACAAAAGATTGCATCGGTGGTACTCCTTCCTGGCATAAACCCAAATTGTTGCTCAGCAATTGTCACCTCCTTCCTTATCCTTCTATTATCCTCTCCCACAATTTCATAGTGTGGCTCATCAACTTGATCCCCCGGTAGTTCCCACATTCTTTTATGTTTCCTTTACCTTTGTACAAAGGTACAAGCACGCTCCTCCTCCATTCATCTGGCATCTTCTCTCCTCGCAAGAGTCTGTTGAAAAACTTCACTAAAAACTCCACACCTTTATTGCCTAGAGCAATCTATGCTTCCACTGGTATGTCATCTATGCTAATTAAAAAAAAAGAAACTTAAATCATAATTTAAAAAAGATTACATTAATACAGAAATCAAAAATTCAAAATGAAAGCATAAATTTTGGTGTAATATTAAGATTTTACCTAATAAAGTCAAACCAAAGTTTTGTAGCATTAGGAAGACATTAGTCAAGATAATTGATTCTTCTAATCAACAAAACTTCATTCATAACTTAACCAAGTCTCTATATATATTTAGCCTACTTTTTTACATAAAATTATAAATTCTACTAATCATCTGACTTCCAATAACAGTTGCAGAGCTGATGAGATAAATGCAAAATCTATTAAAACGTGTATTCCTGTTCTCGTTTACATGTGTTTTTTTAAATTTTTCATTAGGATTTTTTTTTTTTTTGTCAACGACCAAGACATGAAAAGTCAAGCAAAACAACAAAAAAAAAAAAAAACTGTAAATACACAACAACAACATTTGGTCACCATGACTAGATGCCAGCGAAAGACCATCAAGGTCACCAAAGTCAGCTAGCACCTCAAAATACTTTAATTATTTAATGTTCAATTAGGCTACAATTCAGTAGAAACAAACAATAGTACACACCAATATGCAATGACATACAACAGATATCAAAACAAATTACAGCTGGTACAAAGCACACCGAGAAATTTATAAAGAGAAAAACGCAACACATAAGTCTAAAAACAAGTAATATTATTCAATAAAATAAACTGATTTACAGTATTAGTAGCCTACATAAAGGTGAAAAATTCCACAAAGAAGAATTAAAGGTAAAAAAAAAAAAATACACAATAAATATGATTTTAAGCAAACAATGTAAAAAAAATAAAAAAGAAACATATATTTCCTTTTTTACATTATATCAAGTTAATTGAAAATAACAAAGACAGTTCTATTAATAATACAGAGGGCATGCAATACAAGTAATTAATGCAATACAATTGTTATAGGAAATATACAGTACACATAGGTTATTAAAAATATATATAATTGGTGGATTTTGAAGAAACAGCATAGCAAAAATATCTCATAAAGCAAAAAAGATAAAATAAAAACAATACATAACATTAAGAAAACTGATATATATGTATTATTCATAATACCATTTTTTTAAAATAACTACTTTTGCCTATCAGTATTTTTCATAGGCTTTTGAAAGAAATACTTTGTAATTTTTAATAAAAGAATTAAAAGATAATTTTTTTATATCACTGGGTACAGTAGACCAAAATTTTGCTCCAATGTATTGTAGTCTTTGTTTACCAGATTGTTTTGTTACAGAATGCAGAAAAAAATTTCCATCCGTGCTATATCTTGTTAAATGTTGATGCACACTGTTTATTTTATCATAATAGTTATAAAAACAATAAGGTAACATATGATTTTCAAATTTAAACATAAATTTAACAACTTCTAGTTGAAAAAGATCAGATAGTTTTAGCACATTAAATTCTTTGTATAGCATGTTAATTGGGGTCTTAATGTTCTTAAATAAAGAAGTCCTTATAATTCTGTTTTGCAATGTTTCTATGGTCATCAAGAGTGTTTTGTTAGCCCGTCCCCAGTTTAAAATAGAATATTGTAAGTGTGATTGAATTAATGAAAAATATAATATTCTTAAAGTACTCAGTGGCACATAATGCCTTAGTTTATAAAAAATGCCACTTGTTTTTGACAATTTGCTGCATATGTTAGATGCTTGATGTTCCCAATTTAATTTGTCATCCAAAAAAATACCTAAATATCTTACATGATTTGTTTGTTTAATTTCATTTTTTCCTATGCTTAATTTAAAAGAAGATGTATTGACGCTTTTTTTACATATAACCATATATTTAGTTTTATTAAAATTAAGAGATAGTTTGTTTGATTTAAACCATGAGTTAATTTTCTGCAGTTCTATATTCATATTCTGTTCGAGTATGAGTAAATTTGGATCAGCTAGATGTAGATTTGTATCATCTGCAAATATTGTAGTAATACATTTAGTTGCATTTGGCAAATCGTTAATATAGATTAAAAATAATAGTGGTCCCAATACAGACCCTTGTGGAACACCACAACACATGTATTTAAATTCTGAAAAGTTATTTCCTATTTTAATACACTGTTTTCTATCTTTTAAGTATGACATCAATAATTTCCAAATTTTACCTCGAAAACCATATATATTTAATTTTTTTAAAAGGATGTCATGATTTATTGAATCAAAGGCTTTACTAATATCAAGGAAAACTGAACATGTAATTTTATTACTTTCTAAGTTAAGAAGAAGGTCATCATACATTGATGTAATTGCAAGACTAGTTGAATCATTTGTTCTAAATCCATGTTGTTGGTTTGTTAATATTTTGTTTTTGTCAAGAAATTTGATCATTTTTTTATATAATATTTTTTCCAAAATTTTAGCTAAAGCAGGAAGAAGAGAAATTGGTCTGAAGTCAGCTAGTTCTTGCGGATTAGATACTTTTGGTATTGGAATTACTTGGGATTGTTTAAAAATTTTTGGAAATGTTTCTTGTTCAATACATTTTTAGTAAAAATTTGGGCAAGAAGCAAACTTATGACGTTTTTACTCATTTTTATAAATTTAGTGCTGATTTGCAATAAGCCACAAGCTGATTTCATTTTTAAATTGTTTATTTCTTCAGCTACTTTATCTTCATTAATTTCTCTTAAAACCATTGATGAGACACATGAAGTTTTAATATAGCTTGTGTAAGAAATATCAGAGGGTGGTATCTGGTTGGCCATTTCGGTCCCTATACTTGAAAAATGATTGTTTAATAGATTAGCAAAGTCTTCTGAATAGGCGTTATATTCTTTGCCATTTATTTTAAAGGAGTTGGATGATATACTGCCTTTACAAGGTATTTTTTTAAAATTGACAAGATCATTAATTGTTTTCCACGTTTTAGCACTGTTATTATTATGCTTTTTAAATAAATTACTATAATATTCTTGTTTTGCTAATTTCATTAAATGAGTTAACATGTTTCTGTATTTTTTATAGAATTCTATCTTTGATTTATCATTGCATTTGTAACATGCTTTGAACAGTCTGTTTTTCTTTTTTATTGAAACAAGTAAGCCTTTACTAATCCAGGATTTTTGTGATAATTTTTTTTTTTTCTGGACAATTTTATAAAAGGAGCATGTTTATTTAGTATGGATTGAAAAGTAGTGACAAAATCAACTATATTATCATCAACTTTAGTATTACTTAGGCTTGTCTTAAGACGAACATCTTAAAGATTGTTGTCTAGATCTTCAACAAAATTCAGTGGTTCAAAAGATTTCATGCACCTAACATATGCAGCATTTTCTGAGTTAGTTGGTTGATTGAAATTTTTTTTAACTAAAAAGATGGGTAAATGGTCACTAATATCATACAAACAAATACCACTATTACAAATATTATTGCTGTTAGAATAGATGTGATCTAATATTGAAGGATTTTTATTTTCAGCAAATCTTGTTGGGGTATTTATATGCATATTGCATCCAACAGATTCCAAACTTCTAATATAATGACAAATTTTAGGATTGCTATCAGACATCATTAAATTTATATTTATATCACCAATAATTACATATTCACATTTTTTGTCTTCAAATGATATTAATAAATCTATGAGTTTGTTTTCAAAGGTCTTAAAATCATATGTCGGATGCCTATAAATAACACCAACAATTAATTTTTTGGAATGAGGTTTTTGCTCAATTTCTATCCACAAATTTTCACATTTATCAACTTGTACATTTAAATCATTTCTAACATTAAACCTAATATTTTCTTTTATATATAGTGCCACACCACCAGCATTGGTTTTAGAATCAACATGCAAGAAAAAATATTGAGGTATTGAAAAATTAACAGTTGAATTGGAATTAATTTTGGTTTCAGATATTGCAATTATTTCTGGTTTGCAATTTATTAGATTTACAAATTCTTCTATATTTTCTTTTTTTTTAGCCAAACTTCTTGCATTTAGGTGAAAAATAGATAAATCATTCTTATTGTTCATTGCCAATATATTTGATATCTCTTGAGTAGTAAAATAATTTTTAGTTAATTTTTTATTATTGTTATTGGTACTATTATATTGTTGCAAATAGGAGTTTTCAAAAAAATTGTTAAGGGAAAAACACATTTTTATATCAGTTATCTTACTAACAAAGAAAAAAAAAAAAATCAGGTCACAATCATTAACACATTTTTTTTAAGTCAGCTAGTGTACATATCTTAAGTACCTTTGATTTTTCATTTTTTCTAGCCAAAATATCTCCCATATGTGTCCAAACAAAATTGTAACCTTGAATCTTCTTTAATTTTCTTGCTTCATATAATAAAGATCTTCTAACATTTGTTAAGTTTTCATTAATATATAATTCTTTCATTTGTGGAATTTCAAAATTAGATATTTGTGGTATGTTTTTTCTTTTATAGTAAATTTCATTTCTTTTTTTTTGTGATGTGAATTTTACAATAATTGGAGGAGGCTTGATATTTTCATCTGAGGTGCTGGTTTGCTTGAGCCTTGAAGGTAATCTGTGTGAGATCGAAATATGATTGTCTTCTAGCTCAATATTCATTTTTTTAACTAGTTTTTTAATTAAAAAAGTTGTATCTTCATTTTTTGAAAATGGTACTCCATGAAATTCTAAATTTGATCTTCTTGTGTATTGCTCAAGTTGGTCAAGCATACTTTCAGTGTTTGCATGTGCCTTCTCTAGGTCAATCACTTTTTCTTCTTGATTGTGACTCTGCTTTTTAATCTCAAATATTTCCTTTTTCAGTTTTTTGTTTTCTTCTTTTACATAGCTGACCTCTTTCATGACCTCATCAAACTTTTTAGACACGAATTCAATTGAGTTTTTAACATCATTGACCATATATTCCATTTTGCTCATCATATTTTCTTTTAGATCATCTATCATTTCTTTTATAGTATCAATTGTCAAATTTTGTTTTGTTCTAGTATTCATTGTTTAATCAGAATGCAGTTTCTTTTTTCAAATATAATTACACAATTATACAGTTTCAGGTTTAACACTTATTTTTATTCACATTTATACCTATACCGCTTAGTCAAATAGAATGTTATTCTTATGTTGCTTTTTATTTTTCTTGTTGATAGTTTACATTTTGTGATTTATTTTTCAATATATTCTACTATGTATTTTTTTATTAATAAATTTTCACTGTCATATCTTTTTTCTTTTAATGATATTATTATTATTATTATTTATTTATTGGCCCTTTTTAACGATTATAGTTTTTTAGCGCCAGGACAAAAAATAAACCACAAAACCGATATGCAGAATTAATAATACAATGTAGGCCTACATTTACAATTGCTATAAAAGGGAAAGGTGTGCAACCTTAAATAGATTCCCCCTTTTTTTTTATTAAAGTTGCTGCGCACCTTTAACCTGTTAAGTAACAAAACACATTGTACAAAAATAGGTAACATTAAATAAATAATTGTGCAGAAACAATAAACGATAAAAGGTGAGACTCCAAAATATCCAATAGAATAGAACGTAGAGTAAAGTCAACTTTTATGGTTTGGAGATGATAACGAAAAAGATTTCTGGGTATTGAATAACGAGGACAGTAAAGAAGGACGTGCTCTATGTCCTCCGGAACAAAACAGGACGAACATAAACCTGAAGAATGAAGACCAATTTTATGCCATTATATTAGAGATTTTAATTGTTCTGCATTAACTGATAAGCCCATTCGTTTTCCAGCGACTTCAGAAATAATTTGAAAAATGCTTATATCACTATTTTCTTTGCAAGTTAGTGCTTTATTTATTACCTCTGCTAAAAAAGCTATATTATAGGACAGCCTTAAATTGGATGACTTCACAATATTTTCACAGTCTCCTATCATGACATTCCTGTCTACTTTATTTTTCACAAATTACACTGATTCAGAATTTTATTTATTTATTTATTTATTTATTTAATTCAGACTCCCGGTCCATAACAGAGAAAAAAAACACAACAACAAAAAAACAAAACAAAATAAAACAGCAAAAACTGCACAGAATGATTCAAATTCAAAAATTTAAAAACTAATTTCAAACAGTACTGTCCATATAAAATTATCGACAAAATAAATGTACACATTAGAAAATCAACCATTACTAAAAACGATAAAGCATGTGCCTATAATAAGTAAAAAATTGACTATCAAAAAAGCAATAAGTGTTCATCATGTTGGTGACAAGTAAGTTAGAGGAGTTAAGGCAGCGATTAATAAAATTGTACAAAGTTTTTCTCAAGAGAGCTTCAAAAGTAGGTATATGATTTCATAGCCGCACCTGCCGGGGGGGCAGGGGGGGCAATTGCCCCCCCAAGTTTCGAAGATTTGGGCAAAATTAAGATTTTTCGGGCAGTGAGAAGAAAATATTTGGGCAAAACCATAGTTTTTCGGGCAGCGATATGAAAAATTTGGGCAAAGTCAGGAAATTTAGAGAGGTCATGATGAGGAACTGCAAAAAATAATAACCTTTTTTTTTTTTTTTTTTTTAGAGAACACCTTGATTTTGGGACGAAAATTGAAAATTAGGAGACTGAATTTAAGTGAAGACCTTTTTTTTTTTTTTTTTAGAGATCACCATAATTTTAGGACAAAATTGGTTTTTCGTCTGAGAATCTCAGACAATTTTTTTGTCATATCCGAAATGTACTATAAAATCATGATTTGGGCAAACGTCACAAAATTTGGGCAAAAGCAAGCTGTATTTACAATGGTCAGCAAAATGAACATACAGATAAAACGTGCGAGTAGTGTGACGTCACTATGAAGCTTATGAGCGTAGTTAATCGATATGTTACATCTTCCTTCTAAAAAAATCAAATGACACACTGAAAATAAAATAAAACAAACAAGCTTTTTTAATGCGCACTATACAATGTAGTCTTTGTATTTGGACGGAAATTTGATGGGCCGCCCGTAACGAGATGTAGGACGTGATTCATGCATAACTGAGCCTGAAGATTGGCTATTAGAAAGTGGCTCAAGTTGTGGTTGGTTTACGTCAGAGTTTTGTTTAAAATTAGCTCTGTGACTTTGAAAGTGTCTGTTGTAAGTCGGAAAAGTTAAATTTGCTTTGTATAAATGACGGCGATTTCTGCGCAGGAAACCTTTCTCGCCACAAATCGTGTAAGAGCGTGGTTCAGGGCGCACATCGACAACACATGACTTATTCAATTTTTTGTTCTTACGATAACATACAACATCTCCTTTCTGCAAAGGTTTCAATGGATTTGCACAGCGATCATAATAACGTTTTTGACGAGATTGCGCTTTGATTAATTCTGCAGACGGATCAATAATATTGGGGGTTAACAATGACGTCGCTACAGGTATTTTTGTTCTTAGACGTCTGCTCATTAACATCTGAGCCGGAGAATATTTCATGCCTGAAACTGGAGTATTACGATATTCTAAAAGAGCTAAATACGGATCTGTGTTTTCTTCGTGAGCTTTTTTCAGAATCTTTTTAAGAGTTTGGACACTGCGTTCAGCTTGACCGTTACTTTGACTGTATGTCGGGCTTAAAGTGGTAGTTTTGATGCCCCAAGCTTTGGCAAACGCAATAAATTCATTACTTTGAAACGGCATATTATCACTCACAATTTCTACAGGTATACCATGCCGCGCAAAAACGCTTTTACATTGTTCAATAATAGTAGAAGCTGTTTTGTCAGATAAACATTGTAACTCAGGATATTTGGAATAATAATCAACAATCACAAGATAATCTTTGGCTTGAAAAGTCATAATATCAATACCCACTTTAAGAAAGCGCTCATTCAAAATAGCGTGCGATATCATGGGTTCACGTTGTTGATTGTTTTGATACTTAATACACAATTCACAATTTTTGACAATGCGCTCAATATCAGCATTCATACTAGGCCAATAAACCAACTCTCTTGCTCGAGATTTACATTTTTCAATACCAAAATGCGACTCGTGAATTAAATTTAGTGTTTGCGGTTGTAAAGATTTTGGTATAACGATGCGTTGGTCATAAAAAACTACGTCATTTATAACATGCAACATATCACGTACATTCCAATAGGGTTGTACAGATAAACAAACATTTTTTTGACACCTTGGCCAACGAGTCTGACAATAAATCTTAACTTTTTGTAAAATTTCATCGTTTTTTGTGGCTTGTTGAATCTCATCGAATTTTGTTGTGGTAACAGGCAGATTTATAATAAGCGAATGAACCACTTGAACAAGATCCTGATTTATTTTTGCATCATGAGTATCTGTTTGATAAGCTCTTGATAATGTGTCGGCCAGATACAAATACTTTCCTGGAACATATTTGATTTTAAAGTCATAAAGCTGCAGACGAAGCATGAGACGTTGCAGTCGTGGAGGAGTTTTGCTTAGTGGTTTTTTCCATATGTATTCTAAGGGCCTGTGATCACTTTCAATTGTCACAGCTCGGTGTCCGTAGACGTACTGGTGGAATTTTTCGCATGCGAACACAATAGATAGTAATTCCTTTTCTATCTGAGCGTAGTTTGTTTCAGCTGGAGATAATGATCTTGAAGCAAATGCAACAGGTTTGCCCTCTTGTATCAAACACGCCCCTAGTCCGTCTTGCGATGCATCGCATTGAACAGTAACTGCCTTGTTAACATCGTAGAAAGCTAGCACAGGTCTACTAATCAAGGCAAGCTTTAACTTTGCTATAGCTTTGTCATGCTCATTATCCCAAGTCCATTCAGAATTTTTTTTTAGAAGTTTACGCAAAGGGGCTGTGATAGAAGATTCATTTGGTATATATTGAGAAAGGTATTTCGTCATTCCTAAAAATCGTTGAAGTGAGGGGACATCTATAGGTGGAGGCATATTGACAATTGCATCAATTTTCTGGTCATCTGGCATCAATCCTTCTTTTGTAACAAAATGTCCCATATAACTTACGGAATTCACTTTAAATTGTATCTTTTCTCGGTTAAATCGAACACCACTTTCTCTTGCTCTGGAAAGCAATGCAAGCATTATAGCGTCATGCTCTTTCTCGTCTTCTGCAGCTATTATAATATCATCAGCTATAATATGTACTCCTTTAATATCACCAAATGTGCTCTCATTGCGTTTTTGCATGACTTCACTTGCTGAACATAGCCCAAAAGGCATCCGTAAAAATTGCTTTCTCCCCCACGGCGTATGAAATGTTGTGAGAAATGATGACTTTTCCGTGAGGCCAACGTGCCAATAGCCATCTTTCATGTCAATGACCGAAAAAACACGTTTGCCGCAAAGCTGCGCTTGTACATCAGCTGGAGTTGGAATAACATAACGTTCTCGCATTATTGCAGCATTTAAAGGCTTCGGATCCAAGCACAAACGTAAACTTTTATCTCTCTTCTCTACCACTACCAGATTGTTCACCCATTCAGTTGGGCAATCCACATCAGCAACCATGCCATCTCTAGTTAAACGTTCCAGAGTTGCTTTTAATTTCGGGCGAAGCGCATAAGCAATATGTCGTGGTTGCTGTATAACCGGTTTTGCGTCATCACGTAATGTAATATTATATTTTTCTTTGTATAAACCCGTGCCAGAAAAGACTTCTAAAAAATTGTTTGTAACCATGTCTAAGGTAAGGTTTGAAGATTCCGAAATGTCCTCTATTTTTTTAACTAAATTTAACAGTTCACATGCATGTTCGCCGAGTATTGGCATATGAATGATATCAGTAACAAAAAAAATCAACGAAAATTTACGACCCGTTCTATCACAAATAATCATCTCTACCGTGCCTAATGGTTTAATTAACGCATTACCAAAACCACGCAATATCGTAGATGTAGATAAAAAAGGAGCTAAACGCATTTGTTTGTATAAGCTTAAAGGCAAAACATTCACTTCCGCGCCGGTGTCCAGTTTAAAAGATAAAGTACTAGTGTTGTTATGGTGATCAAGCACCGTAAGCGTTGATCGCATTTTTGAGCCGGTCAGTTTGCTTTGAAGGCTACACATTTGGAAAACCGTCGAGTCAGCTTGAATTTCTGAAGTGATTTCTTTTATGTTTCTCGTATCCGACTTAAAACTTCTGCAAACAACCGCGAAATGATTATATTTTCCACATTTTCGACAAGTTTTGCCATATGCTGGGCATTGTCTGGGCAAATGCACGAGGTCACAGAATCGACAAGGTTTGTTGGAAACCGAAGTATTAGACGCCGAGAAACTAGGGTAACGATCTTTTTTAATTTCTTGAACTAAGGAAGAATTTATTTTTTCATTTGACATATATTGCATGCGAGCTTTTGTGACTTCAATTGATCGACATATATTTATTGCCTTTTCTAAAGTAAGATCTTCTTCCTCTAACATTCGCTGTCGTGCTGTCTCGTCGTTGGTGCCAAATAAAATTTTGTCCCGCAATAGTCTATCCTTGAACGCACCAAAATCACAATTATTTGCATTAAACGTAACTCAGTTAACCATTTATCAAATAATTCGCCAACTGCTTGTTGACGCTGCCAAAATTTATAAGTGTCGAAAACAGGTCGCCGCCTGGGATTACAAAAAACTTTATAACGGTCCAAAACGATGTCAGTCGTGAGATTCTCATCATCTAGTGAAATGCTAAAATTACCAAAAATATCTCGCGCTTCTTCGCCTGCACAATTCAGTAAAATTGCTATCTGAGTAGCTATTGGTTTAGTATGTAATTCAGACGCAGCATAATATATTCTGAAAGATTTTTCCAAACGCCGCCATTCCTCAGCAAGGTTTTCTGCATTAAAATTAACCTCTCTTAGCGTTTTAAACTGACTCATATTTGCTTAGTTCGAATAACTTCTGACACCATGTAATGTTTTCTAACACGCGTCTAACTTGAAAGCAAGTTGTATTTACAATGGTCAGCAAAACGAACATACAGATAAAACGTGCGAGTAGTGTGACGTCACTATGAAGCTTATGAGCGTAGTTAATCGATATGTTACAAAGACCTTTTTTTTTTTTTTTTTTTTTTTAGAGATCACCATAATTTTAGGACAAAATTGGTTTTTCGTCTGAGAATCTCAGACAATTTTTTTGTCATATCCGAAATGTACTATAAAATCATGATTTGGGCAAACGTCACAAAATTTGGGCAAAACTTCATTGCCCCCCCAAAATTTTTTGGGCTGGTACGGCTATATATGATTTTATAACTTGAAATTCACGCGCGCTTGTGTATCTAGGTAGGTTGTGTAACATCCTATAGCAGTCATTGTAGGCTACACAAATACTGTGAAAACTTGATTTTAGGTAATTACTCCAGAGATGAAAAATTTGTACAAAAATTTGTACAACACAATTTAAACAATAGGTTTTTAACATCAAACGAACAGTGTGAAAAAGCAGATTTTAATTGATTTTCGGAACAATATAAAGATCTTACTTGTCTATTTATATCATCATCGTCTGTTAATGCATTGGTTAAATATACACCAAGATATTTAACTTTTTTACTAAAATTCAGCGTTTTGTTACACAAGCGGACTACAGGGACATTCGTGAGGTGAAATGATTTTGGAAGAAACTGCGTACACTGGGATTTATTACTATTAAAAACAATACCATTTTTATAAGAAAAGCTATCACACACAGCGAGTAAATCTTGAAGTCCTGCAACGCTAGGACTGAAACAGCATATATCATCTGCATATATGATATGGTTAACCAAAGTGTTTCCAATATAACAACCAGCAGGAACGTGATTGAGATCTTTTGACAGTTGGTCGATATAGACAGCAAATAAGTAAGGACTAAGTATTCCTCCCTGTCGCACACCGTTAGAGACTCCAAAAGATTGAGACAGTTGAGATCCCCATCTCACTCGCATTTGCTGTTGACGATACCAATATCGCAGCAATCGTATAAAACACGGCGGAACATTACGCAGTGACAGCTTTTTAAACAAGAGTTCATGAGATACTCGGTCAAACGCTTTAGAGGCATCTAAAAATACTGAAAAAATAGGGCTACCCTGTTGAAGGTAAGACGAAATGATTTGCTTGAGCAAGAAGATACACATATCAGTGCCAGTACCACGCTTAAACCCGAATTGGTGATCATTAGTTGACAAAAAAGGCTTTATGTGAAATAATATAAAATGTTCAAAAAGCCTAGAAATAGTAGTAGCCACAGCTATAGGCCTGTAATTACCTACATTAGTAGCATCTTTATTTTTACACTTGAGAATAGGAACTATCAGTAATAAGACAATCTTCAGGAATAAAGCCATGACTCACACATAAATTAAACAAAACGCTTAAATAAATACAAACACAATAGTGAGCATACCGTAAATGTTCTGCCCTAATATCATCAGCACCAGCAGATTTCGGTAAAGGTAATTTTTTAATTAAATTACACATCATAGGAGCTGTGCACTGAAAGTTGGTTATATTGCAAAAACTGGATCGGCGGGTTAGAAAGTTATCAACAAAAATTTTGTCACAACTTTTACCAGAAGCACTGTTTAGAAGTCCACTGTAATGGCTTTTCCACATATTTGCAACATCAGACTGACCAGTGGCATTGCCAACAGAGAGTGGAATGCTGTTATTATCTTTTCTGTACACTGCACTTACTTTTTTCCAAAATGCTGTTCTTGAAGAACTTGATTGAAGAGCAGTTGCTAAGGCATCCGATTTATGCTGTTCCTTGAGTCTTCTACAGTGTCTTAAAGATAGCTTAAATTTTTTACGAGTAACTTTTATTTTTTCAAAGTAAATTCCATGTTTAGGACGGCCATTATGCACCCAAGTTAAGAAAGCATAACGAGCAGCTGAGTGTAAAGATTTTATTTTTTTGTTCCACCCTGGAACCTGAGAATATTGAGGGGTATTCTGATGATAGCTTAATGCTGCTTTGGATGCTTTAGTCAAAGCAGAAATAATTTCTGGGTAAAAAAGTATTATCTCATCAAGATGAGAGTGATCATCACAGGTGGCATTTCTACACTGCATTGCAGCAGCTGGAAAAGATACATCTTTTAAGAGTTCAGATGAGATCATATTATATTTTTTTCTGTTCAGGACTAGCACAGTTCCAAGATTTAGTGTATTGATTAGTAGGCTCATCGCTTGACAACAAGAGAGGTAATAAGTTACAGCAAAAAGTAATAGATAGTGGACGATGGTCTGATGTAATATAATCATATAATACTGAAATGTTTTTTATTGATTTATGAACAGATAAAGAAGATATGCAATGATCAAGCCAGCTGGTTGTATGATGAGAGTCACTTAAGTAAGTAAAAGTGTTAGAAGGTAAAATAGATCTGTCAGAGATGATATAACCTTGTTCCTTACAAAAATTATTGAAGAACTGTTCACAGTACTTTCTTTATTGGCATTAAAATCTCCAACAATACATAAATTCGAGCTTTGCTGAGCTTCACACAAAATTTGAAGAGCACCCAAATATTTTAAGTAGGCCTCAACATTTGACGGAGAGTTAAACGGAAGATAAACATTAATAATAACTATAGAATTGTTTTGACATTTAATATTTATCCCAACAATGCTTTTATCAACATTACTTACTGGGTAAGCAGTGAGTGATTTTCTCCACAGAACAGCAGTGCCACCATGTGGTCGACCAGTCATCACTCCATCTTCCAGATCCATGCAAGAAGTACCAACAAAAAGAAAATCATCATGAATAGAACTTAAAGAGTGAAGTTGCTGCTTAGCAAGCCATGTTTCTTGTAGCAGAATAACATCATGTGATTTGCATAATTCTTAAATTTCAAGTAAAGAGGACGACAAACCTCTACAATTAAAAGAGACTATAAGAAGATCAGAATAGTGCTTTTCATCTTATGATTATTCATTGTTTTAATTTAATACTGCATTTTCAGTAATTATGAAGTTGGGACGAAAAGTGGGAAATATAAAGATCGATTCTAGGTGAAGACCTTTTTCTTTTAGAGAACACCTTGATTTTGGGAGGAAAATAGGGAAATTAGAGATCAAATCGAAGACTTTTTTTACAGATTACCATGATTTTTGGAAAAAAAGTGAAAGACAAGATCAAACCTCTTTTTCTTTTTTAGAGAACATCAATTTTTGAAAATCCTTGCCTCGAGTCCCTGAATTTGAATATCCACCACTGGATCCTAGGCACCTCTTCACTTTTAAAATTAACTCGGACCATAATTAATGTATAAATATGGTGTTCAAAATATTGTTTGTTTCACAATCGGCTCTTTCTTGACGTTCCAGTTCCGTAATTGATTATGGTTTCTAATCGTCGTCGTCGTCGTTTTGAAGGGAATCCACTCCAGGTCAGACACAAACAGGGTTTATCCTTTTACTACCCCGGCTGCTGTGCTGCCCGGATCAGATGCTGGCAGTAATGTTGTTGAGCCAGTATCGAGTTTCGTCATCCAAAACAGTCAGACTTCGTGCCCCATGTGGTGCCGGATGTATGGGGCACGCTATTAGAATGTGGTCTACGGTTTGTTCAACGGCGCCACACTCGCAATTCGGTGAAGGAGCAAGACCCCATTTGTTCATGAACGAATGGAATCGCCCAACACCAGTTCTCAAGCGGTTGAGCTCAACCCAAGCTGCTCGAGACAAACCCATCCCAACGGGCCTGGCTTCTGATAAATTTACAGCAGGAGCATATTCTCCATGCATGCCTAGAAATTTTATAAAAAAATAATTATATAAAAAAATAAAAAAATAATTTTGAAAAAAATTCTCAAAGTATAAAAATTTTGATGATATTTTGTTGATTATTTTTTTGATATAACAGCATAAATACGTTTTATCGATTGCAACTCGGATCATTCAGTACAGTTTCAGCTAGAGCTTATCACTAAAATACAAAATAAAATTGGAAACACCCATGCAAAATCTAAGTTGCATTTTTTGACTCTGTTGTTAGAAGGAATTACGAGACCTACCGGTAGTTCTAAGAAATATTATAGATGCATATTCCATTGCAGACATTGTTTTATCCGAATATTTCTTTTCTTTTGCGAAATTTTTCTTAAATTAAACTCTAAATCTCCAATTATTCAGCAGTTTGGTATCGTATCTATGCATGTAGTTTTGATATTGCATGCACGCCCATGTTTATAGAGCGTGACGTTGTTGAAGAACTGATGTAGTATCGCTTGCTACAAACTGCTTACGTTTACTCAGTACTCACATTCAGATGCATTTCGAAATCATATTAATTTGAAAGCACTTTAACACTTTAGTTTAAGCAAGCAATTAAATGAATTAGCTAGAGTAGTAGGTTAAAGCAAGTTGCCTACTTTTAGCATAAGCTTAGGCCTACTTACTTACGGTAGGCCTACTGGTAGGCTACACAGTTACTGGTGCATTTTAGCCTCTCAATACAGTACTTGTTGTGTTGTTTGTAGATGATGGTTGTTGCGAGTTAAGAGTAGTAGTTTTTGTCTTCTGGCTCAGTGACCAGCCACAGGCTTAGTTGTGGACAACTATAATTGCATTATAAATTGCCTACTTTGATAGACAACTTCGATACAGGAAAAACATTTTATATTTGTGATTATTGAGAAACCCTAGAAAGTAGAAACTATTGTTTTTACCTTTCATTTACTGATGAAAAAACTTCGTGTATTTATTAGGACTATAAATCGCAAAATTTTAAAAATTGCTTGTTTTATCAAATATTAAAATTGAGCTAAATTTTGAGACTGATGACGTCATCATTTCATCATTGCATGCCTGACCTGAAAAGTCACGGTACGCCACTGATTTACAGCATTATCTTTTTTGTTCGAGCTCGGGACTATTTCAATTTGATTAGGTTGTACTGTTGTATATTATTGTACCAATATTGTGGCACTATGTGAACTAATTAGAAAAGCATTGTTAGTGCAAGAATTGCAAAATGCACCAGCGTCATTGACAGTCAAATTTTTATTGTTAATCGCCACGTGCTTCATGCGATGTTCATTATATAAGCGCTTTCTTCCATAACTTTATATAGCATAGAAACTTGAACGAGTCGTTCGGGAATGCTGCCGTGCGCTGTTTTGTACAGGGCATTCTGGTGGAATAGTCCCGGTAGTTTGCTGTTAAAAGACAGTCCTATTGTTCGGAGTGTGTGACTGTTGTTTTATAGCGGGGATTGTAAGTTCTTGGAATCTCCCGGTAAAGTCGTTCTTAAGTTAATTGAAGTACAGTTGTTATTATAGATTTGAATGTTTATCGAACTGGAGAAAAATTTCTGTCCAAAATTCTACGCTTTCTGATTTGAACTGATCTTATTTGAATAAAGGTTATATTTTATTTTAAATCCGATTGGTAAACTATAGTTAGGAGCTAGGATTGGAGAAAATTATCTAATACATGTATCTATATCTAACGACCTCTCCAGAAGATTTCCTTAGCGTAGAAGATAGCCTTTCTGATTGAGAGAACGATTTAATTCCGGTGTTGGCAGCGAACTGAGCACCACACAGTTTTTGACAATGTCCGAGTACCGTTGGAAACATTATTTTGACATGGTTTCTAGACATCATTTTTGACGTTAGAAACAATTCTTTCATACATAAATTTGTTACAAGGTTTTGTTTACCGGGAAACAATTAGAAATAATTATTACAATTAAAGTGTAGACAAAAAAAGTGTCAGTGCTTTGATTCTGAACGTACTACCGCCCGGGGATAGTTGCAGAAAAGAGTTTGGCGCCAGGCGCGTAAAAGGTTGGGTACCCACACTGTAATCCCACGAGATAAAAATTTGGCTACTCCTGCTTATCTAAGGTCGTGGACAAAATTTTTTTAGGAACGATTGAACGCTACTTAGTGCTTCTTTTAAGTATTCATATTTTTGGTGAAACTTTGTGCATTATCGTACAAAAATTATTTTACATTGAGGGATTCCCTTTGGAATTGTGCATTTTCTCGATGCTTATGTTCAAACACTTTCACTCCTCACTGACAATTATTCGGATTATATTTGTAACGTCACTAACGCAATTGTGTTACGAGGTGGAAACGGCGTTAAATCGCTGTTTCCAGAAAATATTCGAAGCAGCAGTGGGGGGAAGTGACGATAAAATCGAAAAGAAGAATTGCACAAGTACGATATAATCGCTGGAAAAAACTAAGTGCGAATAAAATAAGAACACGATTGCACGAGAACGTCGGTGCGCAGCGATCAGTCGTTCAATGCTTTCCAATCGAAATGGGGCTTGGGGGCGTGAATGAGCGAAGGATACGGGGGCTCAATGAGCCTCCAGACCTTCGCGTCGTCTTTGGAGTCTTCGAGAACAACTGAACCACAGTAGGGAACCTGCAACGAGATGACGTCACTCATCGCGCTATCACGCGAGCACGCACGTGGCGACTGGCGAACCTTGGTCACGATCCCTATGAACTGGGGCATGGGCCGTGGGTTGAGTCCTTGCAGCTGTCGCGACAACCCGTCCAGCGAGCCCGCATGCGCGACGATTATGACGTCACCTACAAAGCAAAGGTTACTCCGGCTCAACACAAGGCATCACGTGCTGACCTGAAGTAGAAGAGATGACAGAGCTGATGAACTTGTGGCACTGCGAGAAATAATCCTTGCATCGCTCGTTGCGGGAAGTCTTTGACCTGTAGTCCACCGACACTTTGATACCGAACTCGGCCAGGTTGGTTGGGGTCATGAACCGGGGGAGGCCGCCTACAGAGGGGGCAACATCACGGTCATCAATGACACAATCGTGGCCGCAAGACTCACCTGGGCTCCACTTCATCCACTCATATAAAGAAAGGTCCGCGTTAATTTCCATTTTCTTGTCCATCTCCAGCCCTAAAGTAATGATCACGTGACAAACGCAA
This sequence comes from Diplosoma virens, assembly GCA_963680785.1. Classification (NCBI taxonomy): domain Eukaryota; kingdom Metazoa; phylum Chordata; class Ascidiacea; order Aplousobranchia; family Didemnidae; genus Diplosoma; species Diplosoma virens. The sequence continues at coordinate 43,224 of CAVMFT010000056.1, read as the reverse complement.
GATCAGCTGACGCAGAGGTCGTTCCCACCTCGAAGAAGGGCACTGGCGGTCTGCAGACAGCGCAGGGAGGGGCTTGCGAACACGTGGACCGGGGAGACGCCGACATGCTGCAGAGCTTGCCCGGTGAGGAAGGCCTGGATGACAATCAAACTACTTGCGCCGAGGTGGAATCCGATTTGAAAGCAGTCGCTTGTCATGCAGCTGCATTGTTGGTTCAGCTACAAAAACCATCAACGAGCTCACCTGGTGTTGCCCCATTTCCGTGATGGGGCCGTCATTTCGGAAGTCGGTAGCCCCTCCCGGGCGCTTGGGCAGCTTTTTGGGCATGTTTAAGTTTTTTCGGTGATAACGGCCTAAAAAATTAATTAATAAACATGAGGCACATCACATCAGACACTTGGTGGCACTTCGCAGGGTGTATTAGAGTCGAGCAGAAGCCGCAACCCACCAGCGTCATCGAATGACAGATTAATCCACTGCATGCGAAAGTGACGTCAACCCTCTCAGCGTGGCGGAAGATGTAGATGCGTCTTCCGTGCTGCTCCAGCTTCGAAGGAACCGCGACCATTCCTTTGGGTTTTTGAACCTGGTAGAATTGCAACAAAATTAACACAATTATGTCGCAGAATATCATGCCACTCAAGCAATTCGGTTAAGACCCTCAATCATCGGCGGGTAGGAAGCGCTTGAATGGAATCCGACCGAATGCGAGTCGACATTTGCATAACTGTGCCTGAGGGCAGGTTTCGAAAACACAACTTTAACCAAGACAAACTGACCTGCGAGTAAACCGGGTCTTTTGGGGGTCGAGGGGGAGGATCGGCATCGGAAGGCAAAGGGGCAGGGGGTCTAGAAGGAGCATCATTCGATGGGGGATTAGGAGAAGATTCTGGAAGAGAATCGATTTCCTGCAACAAAAAGCGAATAAATGACGGTGAAATTGTAACAGCAGGCAATGCCGATCAGGCAAACAATCACGTGTTCATATGATCTGGACAGTGGTTCCCAAACGTTTTTGACCCGTGCCCAAATATTTATTTAAAAAGCAGTTGTTGCTCATCATATGTTCAGCAAGTCTTGAAGATTTTTTCATTCATTGCATTGACTATTCAAATGCAAAACCAAAAAATAGTGTTTATTCCAAAGAGATGGATCCTCCGGCATTTTAGCAACAAAGTTGGAATTTTTGACTATGTTGATGATGGAGCGTCACAAATATCGTGTTTAGCTTCAAGATGGTTGCGTTGCCAAAACTTGACATTTACGAGAAAAGACATACGCATAACCATGCAAAGGTGAATGCCAACAATTTTGTAAAGTAGTTTTTCTTATACCTGGAGATGACAACGCCACCTTTAACAAGAAATGTATGACCGGAAAAACTTCAAGCAATTCTCAACAACTCGAGTCGCTTCTAATTTAATCAATTTCTTCTGCAATTCTTTTACACTTTCAAAAGAAAGAATTTTTTGTAAGTGATAAGTCAAAGCTTCTTTATCAATACGAGTATATAGGAAAATTTGACTTGAAGTCGCCTTTTAGCTCAGCAAAAAGTTGAGTAAATATCGGTTTTAAAGGCGTTCTAACTCAAGAATGTCAATCTTTGCTAAACATTGCAAAATAGCTTTTCCTGATCCTATAATTTTACAACCAAGTTCAACAATTTTACAACAGATGCAAAAATTAAGTCTATAAAATGAATAACTTTTTTTCTTCCATTTTTAGACTAAGAAAGGTTAAAGAATCAAAGATGTTTACCAAGCATGCTAAACAACAGTGTTGAAAGTGGAAAATTCTCATACCGGAACGATTGCACTAATTGCCGAATAGAAAAAAGATAAAAAAAGTTTTTTTCAAGTCAAAATATATTTTTCCTCTCATCACAACTCTCTAGAATCACTTACATAAGCGCCGTTTTAAACCAATTTAACTGATCTTATTTTTCTTATTTTAATTATTTTTACCTCTGCTAATCAAGTAATAAAAGTTGAGTTAGTAGAGTGAATTGCAAGTTTAGCTTCTGTCGCATGCAACTCCACAGTGAAACCAGCTTCCTCCTCATCTGTAGTGTAATCTCACTCATTTAGCGGTTACACCCTTGTGCAAATTAATTGAATCACTTGAAAAAATACAAAAAAACGTGTTTTTTATTTATTTTTAAAACATAAACAAAACAAGCTAGTCATGATGACGTTGTGACATAAGTTTAAGAAATCATAAAGTTTATGACGTCACAATGTTAATTGATCCCATTATGACAAAACTAATCTAGATTTGACAAGAACTTCAACTTCCAACTCATCGGTTTCAAGAAAAACAATTCATTCAACACACAATAAGATAATCGAAAAATTTCGCAAAAACTTCAAGTGATTTAATTAATTTGCACAAGATTGTAACCGCTAAATGAGTGAGATTACACTACTGTAGTGTAGTCTCACTCATTCAGCGGTTACAACCACGTTGTTTCATACCAAACAAATAAGTAGCAAGAAAGCATTTTAATCTTTTGTTTATCTACGATTCTACACATACAATTGTCAAACCAAACTGTCGCATACTTCTGTCGCAATCAAACTTTTGAAATTGATGAGGCCGAAACAGCAACCCACAGGTCCAGCCCCCAGTTTGCAATCAGCCTGAACCGTTCACTAAACTTCAACGTCACATTAAAAATTTAGAGTGAAAATCAATGACAAAATAAAATTTGTTGCAATACAAAAAGCTTTGCAATGCAAAAAGCTTTAGTACTTAGCCCATTTTTTTTCAAAACAATGCCTATAATATAAGGTGCCCATAAAGTCTTCAGACAATTTAAAAAATTTATTACAAAGGCAGTTGATGAGATATTTTATATAGATTTGTTTTATATCAATCAGCGTTTAAATAAGTTTTATTAAAAGTAAAATTTTGTGTTTCACATTAAATTTTTATGTGCTTAATAAATGTGTTAATAAATCCTTGCAAAATGGCTACTCCTCAAGAGAGGACACACTTTCCCCACATGTTCTTAATCACCCACTTTTAACCTATCCGACACAGACCCTGTCTCTATAAATTTCTTGTGCCATCGATGAATTGAATGACATGATGGTGGATCTCTTCCACACTTAGTTCTATATTTTCAATGAGCAGCCATTTTGTAAAGGTTCATTAACACATTTATTAAACACAAAAATTTAATCTGAAACACAAAATTTTAGTTTAAATACAAACTTTAACAAACACTGATTAATATAAAACAAATCTATATAAGGCATCTCATCAACTGGCCTTTGTAACAATTTTTAAAATTGTCTAAAGACTTTACGTAAACTTTGTATTATAAAATAGCAGGTCTATAACTTGTTCGAACAGCTTGCGGCTCGTTGAGATTATCTTTATGACCACAGCTGGGGAACCACTGTATCAGGGCCTATTTACAAGCTGAAATATACTGGGCTTTAAAGCAGGGTTTGCCAAACTGTGTGCCGTGAAAAGAATTAAAGTGTGCCACAAAATTTTCATGTTTGACAGAAGGCCATAGAGTCTTGGTCTACAGATGACTTATGTGTTTTATGTAACTTTAGTATTGCTAAAAATCTTAAATATAGGCTGCTTCAGTAAAAATGTAAAAGGAAAGAGGCCATTTGCATAAAGTTGTTCGTTTTTTGGGATATTCAAAGTTAGGAGCCCGAGGCAAGGATTCCCAAAAATTGATGTTATCTAAAAAAAAAGGGCTTTGATCTCGCATTTCCCTTATTTTTTTCCAAAACCATGGTGATCTCTAAAAAAAAAGTCTTTGCTTCGATTTGATCTCTAATTTCGCTATTTTTCTCCCAAAATCATAGTGATCTCTAAAACATACACAGCGAAATGAAACTATGCGGTATTTTCAAAAGGGGGCCCGAAGCAACTGTCTCATTCGCCTCACCCAATATCTACCACTGCCAGTATCAAAACAATTTTGTAGGCACACCCTTTCATTAGGTGTTGCTGCTTTCATATATTAAATATAATTTCTGTATGTAAACTTGAAGAGTGTATTAAGTAGGCTTTCGCCTTTATGAAGTAAATGTGCCACATGCAAACTCAGAATTTAGTAGTGGGCCGCAGTGAAAAAAAGTTTGAAAAGCACTGCTTTAAAGCTTAGTCCAATGTAATCGTCACAACACACCAGCAACTACACAGATAACAATCATCTAAAGAACGCAGGTTTAATTCCATGACAAAGTACCAACCGTGTGCAGTAGACCGTGCGATGACGTATATCCGGCGCTGTGAAACTCGTCGGCCCCCCTCGAGTAGCGGCGTGTGAGCTTTGACTGGGACTCGCTGCTTCTTTGCTTCGATGACAGAGAGAAGCTTTTGCACAATCGAAGCATTGTTACGTCACAGGTGCAACCAGGCGTGAATGCGGAAGTGGATTTAGGCCAAAGCGCAACCACAAATTTCACAATCATGACAAGCCACGTCATAATGATATTTCCTCGTGGGATTTCATCCGCCTTTTTTTCGGAAAGCCTCCTGGATGAAGACGAACTTGCTAGGAGTTTATAATAAGTTTCCCAGTGTTCAAGTAGTTCAGGTCTGCTTGATATCTGGCCTGATGTCTGCTTTTGTTGAAAAATTACAAAGGAAACTTTTCTTTCTTATTGCAAGCGCATATGGCAGGAGGGTCCAAGTACGGGTCTGCTGAACAAATTTAAGCAGTTTGAACCTTGATGAGACAGCGGGAGCCTTCTATATCTTTGACAAATCATTTCAAACCGGGGGGGGGCTGTTTATTAAAGGACCGTTAAGTCACAGAAGTTGAGTGTAATCTTCCACGCATATTTCAAAGCTTTTTAATTTGTTCTTGTGTTTCATGTCGAGAACGCTTCGTGGCTTTTTTCCGGGAAATCCCCAATTCGCTCCGGTCAGCAAGTTCTAAAGATCGCAAAGCGGTACTGGACAAGCCTGATGGGAGTGTTTCGACGCGTGGTCAACTGAAACTGAACCCTTTCTGGGTCAACGTCACTGAACAAAGAATTTGAACCTTTCGGCACAAAATTTAGCAAACAATTTACTAGTTAGTTGGAGAATATAATACGCAACTTCAACTTGGCGTTGGGAATTACAGCTTAAAAGGTTATCACCAGTAATTGAGAACAGTACATAAAAGCTGTATTAGTAAAAAGTCAAACAACGCAAATTATCGTAATAAAATACTTTTATATTTTTCAAATGAATCTGTTGCTTTGTTTAGGAAATGATTTTTCTGGAATCGCTGCCATTCAAAAGTGCATCTCAAATCCTGGCATCATGCCATTCAAAAGTGTCTCTATTTCCCGATTTTTCATACAGGCTTTTTTAAATTAGGGCTAGGGTTAGGTCATAGGAGGACTTTTTTTGGGAAGTTTACCTGGTTTTTCGGCTCCAATCCCAAATTGCCCCCCACGCCTCTTATTCTGGGAAAGGGCTCGTGTAAGCTGATAAGGGGAACATATTTTTATTTTATCTCTATTTATCCTCCTGACTCGCAGGAAAGTTAATACATAGGGTGGGCTATTACCCCGACCTGCTTCCAGAGATGCCAAGATATTGCTGTCCGCTTGTAATTTAATAGAGATATGACTGTAATTTAGAACTGCTTGCCACGACCACTAAGCAGGGGAAAGTGCCATAAAGTGTCTTTTCCAAGGACACAACAGAATGGCGCGAGTGGGTTTTGAACCCAGACCACGTCGATCACAGTCCCGGCGCTCTAACCACTCGACCACGAGATAATCACATATTTATTGTGAAATTACAAAGTTGATTAAAACTGCGAAATTTCCGGTGAAATCGCGACTTACCTGTGCAGGGTCCAGGTGTCGGTGTCGGGGGCCCTCTCAATGTGAGCGGCCGGAAAGAAGCCGCTGCAGCCAGTCATCCATGACGTACCAAAGAGCCAGCCTTCGAGGTTGGACCTGGAAATGAATCCATCAACCAGCCTCGAAAAGGACACTCAGCATCGATACACAGTATGAACAGAACAATATAAACACGAACTTGTCCGACACATCGTCGAGTCCAACAAACACGTGGTCATCATTGATGAGCTGCAAGTGTCCATCGGCAGTTGGAGTGTACGGGTAGAGAACACGTAAAGTCTGCAAACAAGAAACTGCGAGGTTGGTGGGGTCAAACAGTGAGGTTAAGTGGGGTCAATACAGTGGACACCCACCTCGCAGTTGTTGTATCTCGATTTCTTGGAGTAGAGCCGGACCTCTTACGAGGAGGGGGTGCGGAGGTCAAGGCGTTTGGCGAGAGTCTCCAGCTGCTTCAATTGACTGGATAGGAATTTGTAGGCGAGGGTAATGTGTAACTGCTTGTTTTTGTGCGACTCGACTTTAATTCCTGCTCACAAACACGCGAGTAACAACCGACAGCTACAGCGAGGTCAAGGAGAGCACACCTGTGGACTTCTTGACTTTTTCCGCAAAAATGTCCGCAAGATTCCTCAAAAAGTTAGCTGCGCGCTCTTCCAGGAAAAGGCCGACATAGTTTTCAGAGGAGAAATATTCGACCTCAAGCTTGGAGGGGGGGCCTTTCTCCATGGCGCGCTCACACGACACAGAAGCGCTATGCATCAATTGTGCCACCTTTTCGTCTCCGCACTGTTACAAATTGAAGACAATGATCAGAGGAGCGGGCAGGAGATTGACTAAACCCTGGAGTGCTCCCATTCAAACGTGAGGATAGAGGGAGCGCCGAACGACATTTACAATGTTAACCAAGCAATTCTTTTACAGAGCGTACCTCTAACTAATACCGAAATCGACTCAAACAAATATAAGTTTGAAACATAGCATTCTTAAGCAATAAAAATTATTTTATTGTAACAGAATATTTGACGTGATATGACGGAAAAAAAACAGATAACCGTCAATAAATTTATCTTGTTCTGAGCTTGTCACAGGTTCCGTCCAATCACCCACAGCGCGGTTGTCTTAGCAATGCCGACATGACGTCACACAACCAAGCTTCATCCGGCGGCGGTTGACGATCGGTGACGTCAATCTACGTCATCGCAGGTAAGTGCACGCAAGGCTCGGCCACAGTGAAAGGGGGGATCCATTGACCATCACGCGCATTATTTGGTTGGTCTTATGATTGCAGACTAACTGCAGTGGTTAGCACAAGTTGTTTTCACAAAGCTGATGATCGTCACCGGCCTCATTTGGGCAATGCGATGTTTACAGTGAATAACTTTGTTCATCGCAGATCAAAGTTGGTTTTATATATGCTGAATTCGAGAAAATTTGAAATTAATCGCAGTCAAAAAATTATTCTATACAAACCAAAAGTTTAAGGTGAAATTTATTTATATCCAAAAAAATTCATGCAAATAATTAACTCAAGCAAAACTGAGGGTAAAGCAAACTTTTTGTTTTGAGCCAATTATATTTAAATTTTGATCAAAGGGAAATTTCGCGGAAGGTTCAAATACGATCTGAAAAGTTCTCCAACCCTGAGATAAACAATTGGCGTTTTGATTATCATTCAAACAACATTTCACCTTGAAAAATGAACACAACGTGACATGCGGAAAAGAGCAATAAACTCCATTCCTGCCACAAAGGGCCAGTGACTGTTGCCAAAATTCTTCAAGCTGAGAACCGAAAGGACCTACGCAATAAAACAATGTTAGATAAGGAAGTGTTTACTAAGCAGGAAATTAAGGCTGCAACGAAGCGAGAACTCGCTCAAACACAGCATCAGCGGCACTTCCGCTTAAATGAATTAATTTAAGGTAAAACATGCGACTGCGCTAATCACTGCTTGCTAATCACTGCTAACTAAACCACGATTCCATTGTAGTGAAACTAGAGTATGTTGCGTCTCAGACGAAGCCAGAGCAAGGACCCCCGAGCTCGCATGAACAGCTCGTTTAAACTGGCACAGGTTTAACAAACTTTGTTTTAACCACTTAGAGAAGTTAATTGGTCATTCAACAAGCGAGTTTAAGAGAAAGTATGGTTTCAACATCACAGCCACCAGCCACTGCTTGCATGTTGCGTCGCACTGTGGTTGGTCAGAATATCGTTTGACAGTCGTTACGTGGTTGGTTCGACAACAAATATTTTTATCTGAACAGAAAAACCTTAATAGCAAAGGGTCTTAATTTCCTTTATCAAAAACATTTTTAAATTTCAAAATGAAAGTAAAATGTGGTTTTATAATATTATGTGTAGAAAGCATAACACACATTTTATGTATCAATGCATAAGAACAAGTTAAGCTTCGTTCTATAGTATTTCTATAACACTATTGTAGAACTACAGATCATCATCATCATTGATTAAAATTTTGAAAATGCAATTTTTTTTGCTTTTAGCATAGCAAGTATATTAAAGTCTACTTTAGCATAACAAGTATACCAATGTTTTGTACTATCAAATAAACTTCCTTAAAGACTACTTTGAAGTGCTGATTCAAGATCATAGACAGTAGAAACTTTTAGTGGGTTAAATATTTATTAGGTAAAAGTAAAAAGATTATGCCATTAGGTGCAAAAAATTCACCATTTTATATATTTATGACAAAAATACAAAATACGTTAAAAAATTAATACAACAAAAACATATTCAACCTACCAGTTGGGCAAGCATAAAGAATGAAATCTCTAGCTGAGACCATATCAAGGTTTGGATCATTGATGTGAGCAAATATCCTAAAACCAAAATTTTTGCATTCAACTTATCAAGCATAGGATTTATGAAAAGATAAAATAAAGTAAGAAAAAATGTTGTTGATGCTCTTTACCATTCAGCAGCGCGGCCAAGTGGTTGGGAGCACCGTGATTGTAATTGATATTGTCTGGATTCAAAACCTACTCATGCCAATCTGTTGCATCCTTGGGAAAGACACTTTATGGCACTTTCCACTGCTTGGTGGTCTTAGCAAGCAGTTCTAAATTTCAATAACTAAAACTAAAAAATAAAAATAAAAAATTTCAATCAGACAACAATATTTTGGCATCTCTGGAAGCAGGAAGAGGTAATTGCTTGTTCTATGTATAGTGCCTTTATTGCTTTTTTGCAAGTCCAAAGGATAAATATAGAGATAAAATGAGAAATAATGAAATGAATCAAAACAATTGGTAGTAATAAAAACAAGATATTTGAGAGCACAAAAAATAAAATTGTCAAAAAATAAAAGTGAATAACTGTCAAAGCAAGAAATAAAACAAAAATTTTACAAAAGAATAAAATTTGACATAAAAAAAAGCAGTAAAGTATGAACTGTTCAACAATTGACGACACAGGTTTCACAACTTTACTAGGGAATTCAAAAGGACCAGTAGAATCAGGTAACCCAAATGCCTGCACTGAAGTAAAGCTGCACATGTTTATTTTTATTCATGATGGCTTTAAAAATAGTTTGCTGTTGGACTGAAATTCTTACAGCAGTTAGTCTTGGCACAGTACGAATGAATTGGCTAGAAAAAGTTATCTCTACAAAAACAAAAAAAACTCGGTTTCTAACTATAAACATGTTATAAAATCAAAAAAACTTAATCAATTCTCGTAAAACTTGGCTCTCAAGCTTCACCAAACTTATAAGCAATTTATAGCACCAATGACTGAGAATAATCACACAAGTTTGCACTAGTACTAATTATAAAAAATTAGCACCCTAAAGGCTAATAAATTTATTGATTTGCCTTCCACATGGGTTAAAACAATTCTATCTCACTATAAAATTAATTCCAAAGCATCAACACTGACCCTTAAACACCTAAACACAGCCACGCATGAAAGGATTTCTAAACTTCATAGTAATTGAATGAATGATAAATAAAATGCTATTTTATTTATATAAATCAACTTATGCTACAAGATAACAAACAAATTTATTAGATTGGGCCAGATTTTTTTGAAATAATTATGCAGGGTGTTCGTAAATTACGCAGTGCAACAAATTTTTGTTTCCAAAAATAATCAAGAACAAATTGATGTTCACATTGTCAATTCGAGGGTGCTGAATCAAAATATGAGCTTATTTACACTTGAGGATTTTATAAAAAAAAAAGCATTTTAAATTTTTGAAATATGTATTTTATTGAAAATTCTCATATGATGGTTTTGTGTGGTTACACATTGTTAACAGCACCAATTCAAAAATATAATCAGCTTTAATGACACTTACTTATCTTGCATTAAAGAGAATGCTTAGCATAACTCATATCTCTAGTACAAAGATCAGAATATGCAACATTGTTACATAACGTTACAACATATTGTACAATACAATCACAAATTTCTTAGCAAAAATAATGACAAATAATGAAAGATTTACGATATTAAATATACAAAAATAAATAGAATTTGACACAGTGAAACAACACAAAAATGTTCTGCAATCAACATCTTGGTTGTTTATGCAGCAATTTAGAAGCCTTTTTACAGACCAATAGTAATCTGCAAGCATCCCCACAAAACATTTCTCTTTAAATCTTTTTTCTATAATAGCAACATCTAGATGGAATCTTTTGCTGTGTTCATCTGAAACATCTCCCAAATTTTCGTGAAAATTTTTTTAATGTGATCCAAAAAATGCATCTTAAATGACATTTTACAACCTAATGCATCATAACTATGTAGTAAATTGGCAACTACATCTTCAAAATTTTCAGCTTTGTGTGAATTTAAAAACTTAAGGCAAATTTGTTTACAAGTAAAAACTTCCATGCTACCAGTTTATTGATGTTCAGCATTTTATCAAACTCTTTATTGAGCATCAACTTCCGTATTTCTGGACCAACAAAAACACCTTCCTTTATTTTTGCAAGTGACAGGTGAGAGAAACAAGTTCACAAGAAAAGAGTCTTTATTCAAAGCTTTGACAAATTGCTTGAACAAACCTAACTTAATATGCACAAGAGATAAAATAATTTTGTTTGTAGGAACCAAAGGTATGTTGATGACATTATGTTCACCAGCTTTAGTTTTTAGCTTTATAGGCCACTGGTCCTTTTTGTAATGCTTGCTATGAGTTTTCACAAGCACAAAAAGCAACAATACTTTATGTAGCCCAATTGAAGACCTCTCAGTAAAGCTATGATTTTTAAATCAGAACACATAAACCATCTGTTTTCTCATAACATATTCTGTTCAAGATAAACTGCAAAGTGTTGTAGGTTTCTTTTAGGGTCGTTGAATATGCGACTGGTACTGATGGTAAAATATTTCCATTATGCAAAAGAACTGTCTTGATGCTTTCCTTGGAACCGTTTATAAAAAGCCTCCAGTCATCTGGGTCATAATTTATACCAATGCTTTCAAACAGTGCAGAAATATCATTACAATAGCAAAGCTCACCATCTGTAGAAAAGAAGTTAGATGAATGCTTAGACCTTTGACAATAAACCTAACTTCTGCTCCAGGAGAAAGCAAGTTCCACTGCTGCAAGCGTGATCCCAAAAGTTCACTTTTACCTTTTGAAAGATTTAAATCCCAAACAAGATCATACAGAACTTCTAGTGTAATCAAATTTGGCATACCTTTACTTTGACAAGGTTTGAAATCAGCACCTGAGCTTTTAGAACATGTCAAAGATTCTTTGTCTAATATTGGAAGACTGGCTGGAGGCATTGGTATGAGTAAATCAACAGAATGTTGGACAGTTGAATGGCAGAAGGCAAGTCTAGGTATTGGATATTCTTTCTGGTTTTATGGCTGTGACCTTGTACGTTGGTAAGGCAGAAATAACAATCTGTAACATGATCCTTCTGTTCTCTCCAAACCATAGGTACTGCAAATCCTAAAGAAAAATTTTTTCCAGCAAACCATCTGTAAAGTCTGCTACTGCAGTTCACACAGCAAAAATGTGGAGCTCAATGTTTGTTCTGATCACCAATGGCACAACCAAAATAAGCATAATACAAATTTTTGACTTTTGAAATTAGATTTCTCTCAAGTAGACTCTCCACCGATATAGCAGAATACATTAAGGTTGTTTTTGATAAATGCTGGGGTTGGACATATTTGCAATTCACAACATCAACTTCCTGTACTACAATCAAATTAAATCAAAAGAAAATTACAATCTGCGAGCTAAATGGAATTAAGGCAACCAGAGTAAATAACTATTCAAAACTTTACTACGCACATAATATAGGATAAGAAAATTTAACAATTCATCACTTTCACTGCCACTTCAAATGTATCTTATCATTACAAGTTAAAGCCATATAAAAGCAGCTGTTCATGGCTGAACTGCGCTGATAAAAAAGCTACAAAATGCTCTTATGTTTGATCAGGTTATCTGTTTTTTGTATTGATGTACTGTATATGGCATACAAACGTTGCCTAAAGTTTTGAAAAATTGCAGCCACAATTTAGTCAGTTCAGCAAAAATATTACATTGCTGGTTGTAAAATCAATTTACTTGATGTTGTTCTTCAAACCTGCTATTTAATATAAAAAAAGCAGCAAAATGCAACTAAATGGTGATGCCAATAACATGCACTTTTCATCTACGTGCTAAACTAGTGCAGCAGCCTATTGAAAAAATTTTATTTGAAAATTACAAAAAAATCTGTATGTGTTACAAAATTGTCAACAGTGCATCATTGTTATAGGAGTTCAGATTTGTCATCAGTGCACCCAAATTACCCTGAAACACCCTGCAGGTGCTTGGGTTATTTTTTGGCATTACACAGTGTTACCACTACAACTTCAAAATTTTGTGATAAATTTATTTTGATGTTATTTTAGTACAGTTTGTGCAAAAAGAAAGACAAACACTTTGGGTTTTTATCTGATTATACTTTTTTTGTCTTTTTGCTGCATTTATTTAATTGCTTACTTATTTTTTGCCTTTATACAAATTCTTAAATTTCTTAAAATGAGCACTCCCAAGGAAAAGGCCCTGTGTATGCCTTGGTTTATAGAGACAAAATCAGACAGTTAGTTCGGAAGTTTCTTTGGACTTGGGTGTTTAATTTTGTCTCTATAAACCAAGACACAAACTGGACCTTTTCTAGGGAGTGCTCATTTTAAGAAATTTACAAATCTGCTAAAAGACAAAAAATAAGAACAATATTAAATAAATACAGCAAAAAGGCAAAAAAACCATAATTAGATAAAAACTCGAAGTGTTTGTCTTTCCTTTTGCACAAATTGTACTAAAATAATGTCAAAAATAAATTTATGGCAAATTTTTAAAGTTGTAGTGATAATTCATGGAAACCTATATTTTCTTAGCAATTGAATAAGGCAGTCCTTAACATCACAATACAATCCAAAGATAATGTTAAATTTTTACCACAAAAAATTCCATTACAGGTTAAGTCTCAGTAGATTTTTTGCTCTTGGTAGATCACTTATAAAATGGTCATGTACTTTCTAAGTTCAATCCGAAACTGGTGGTTTCTCTTTGACAAAAAAAACCATGACCCTAACCCTAACCCTTAACCCAGGGTTTCCCAAACTTTTAGTTGATTGGTACCCTTTGGACACTGTAGCATGTTTGCATGTACCCCCAAAATGTTGTGACATCTCTCTAAAAAAAAGGCTTTCAGTTAGAATCAGCCACAAATTTTCCCCCAATTCATGCCCAAAATCAAGGTGATATCTGAAAAAAAAAAGGTCTTCACTTTGAATCAGATACAAATTTTCCCAATTCATGCCAAAAATCAAGATGATCTCTAAAAAATGAAAACTCTTCCCTTTTCAACAGCCACAAATTTTCCCCATTCAAACCCAAAATCACGTTGATCTGTAAAAAAGTCTTCCCTCTTAATTGTCCTGTTTGACATAATCACAATCAACCAGATTCGAAAATTCTAGACATTTGAGTCTATTATTTCTTCCGGACACAGAATTTAACTTAAATAAGGATATTCTCTCACATACGAGGTGTGTTTGAAAAGTATCGGGACTGTATGCTTTGCGCAAACAACACTTGCAACAGTGATAAAAGCTTTGTTTTTTAAGATGGTGCAATGTCTTGTGGTTGTAAAAATGTAGTTTCAGCATTCTGTGACAACCATATGCTTTTTTACAGGCTTTTCTTGAAAGGTGCTTTACTGTAGTTCGTTTTGGGATAATTTATTTAGTAAATATTTTTTTCTTTTTTTTTCTTCTTTTGTTAACAAAAATGAGCATTGAACAAAGAATCAACTTGAAGTTTCTCATTCGACTTGGAAAAACTCCAACTGAAACATTCAATTTGCTCCAAGAAGTTTACGAAGATGCTACAATGTCAAGAACTCGGATTTTTGAGTGGCACAAGAGGTTCAGAGAGGGAAGAGAGGATGTGGAAGATGATCCTAAGAGTGGAAGGCCAACAACAAGCAGAACAAACGAAAATGTTGAGCATGTGAGAGAAAAAGTGCGCAGTGACTGCTGCCTTACTGTTAGAATGGTAGCAGATGAGTTGAGCATGAATAGTGAGAGGGTGTGGAGGATCATTACAGAAGATCTGGGGATGAGGAAGGTTTGTGCGAAAATGGTACCAAGGTTGCTGAATGATGGGCAAAAGAAAAATCGTGTGCAAGTGTGTCAAGACATCCTGAAACAACTTGAAATTACACCAGATCTGCTGAGTAGAGTTGTTACCGGTGATGAGTCGTGGATCTTCAAGTACGATCCACTCACCAAACGGCAGAGCCTTGAATGGAAGAGTGCATCCTCACCAAGACCCAAGAAAGCAAGGCTGTTCAAGTCCAAAATTAAGGTGATGCTGATTGTTTTCTTTGATGTTCATGGAATTGTTTGTCTAGAATTCTTGCCACAGGGCCAAACCATTAACCAGAATGTTTACAAAGACATCTTGCGACGTTTGATGCGTTCGGTAAGGGAGAAAAGAAGAGAATTGTGGGAGACAAAGTCATGGCTGCTTCGTCATGACAATGCTCCTGCTCACAATGCCTTAAGCATACGACAATTTCTTGCAGAAAATAACATTGCCGTGCTGGAGCAACCACCCTACTCGCCAGATCTGGTTCCTGTGATTTTTTCTTGTTTCCTAAGCTCAAGGGAGTCATTAAAGGAACCCGTTTTCAAGACTCAAAAGCCATAACAACAGCCGTAATGAAGGAACTACGAGCGATCCCAATGGAATCTTTCCAGAAGTGCATAGAAGCATGGCAACAGAGATTAGAAAAGTGCATTTGAGCTCAAGGAGATTACTTTGAAGGGGACAAGTTGTAATTTTTACGTGGCATTTCAAATAAAATAATTATTTACACAGTCCCGTTACTTTTCAAGCAGCCCTCATAATAATGCACCCCTTGAGAAGCCTAAATCTCTAGGAGTACATGTACCCCAGTTTGGGAACCCCTGCCTTAACCTATAATGAAATTTACCAGTCATCAATAAGATAGTAAACAAATTAAGTAACTTTTAATGTCAAATCAACTGTAAAATAGTAGAAGATTCTAACCAATAGTTTTTGAATGTTCAAGAAAAAAGCAACAGAAAGAGACGAAAAGAAAAAAATGTATAGAACTGTAGCAAACATCACAACTTGCAGGCAAAATATCTTAAGTGCAGGGTTTACTAGTTATGTAATCACTAAGTAACAATGAAAAAGATTACATCATAATCAAGAGCTGAAAGACTACTGTAAGACTGAATATCAATTACAGAGTTATTAAGGGAAGATTAAAATTATTAATAAAGTGTGACAACAGGCAACTCACCAATCACAAGCCACCTGCACTCCAGCGTCTCCAGTGGCAGCAAGTGCTTTCAATCTACATAAAACCAATGTTAAAATTAATTAATTATAATCAGCGTGAAGTGAACATTATTTTTGATTAAAGTACTTTATGACACACTAATAAGCAGGGCTGCAATTAACTTGACTTATTGTTGGAGAATCTAATCTGATTCATGAAACCAGTTTTTATGTTTGATGTCAATAATGTCATTGGGTCATTTCATGTCGAATCCACAAAAAAAATTTAAATTTTAACTCAAAGTCTCATGTTGAAATTGAAATAAGATTAAAAATTTAATGCTAATTAAAAAAAATTTTAATTTTTCAAAATCAAATATGTGGTTTCAAAATCACAGCGTTTTAAACAAGGAATTTTCAGAATGGAAATTGTTTATTTAAAAAACTTTTAGAATGAAAAACAGACTTTCAGAATGAAAAAGAAAAAATAAGAGACAGTTTTAAAGTGATGACATTTTTTTAATTTTGAACTGCCAAATACTCTAAGCAAGGAGCCATGGGTGTTCGAAAATCTCTGAAAAAGAGGCCATGAGTCTCCAAAGTTTGACAACCCCTGATTTAGAGTAAAAATTTAATTGAATAATTTTTTTATTATTAAATTGATTAAATAAAAATTTAAAATAATTAAGTTTATTTTTTTATTAAAATTTAAGATATGTTGCTTTCTAGAGGACTAATAAAAATAAAAAATGAAGTACTGTGAAAATACATTTAGGCTCTATGCTTCTATACTCAGTGCAAATAAGGTCTTGATCCTTTACCAAATTGCAAGTGTGGCACCACTTAACAAATCACAGACCACACCCTAACAACTTGGTCCATACTTCAGGCATTATGCAAAGCATGAGATATGATGGTTCTGGATGACAAAACTCAATGCTAGCTCAACACCATCACTGCCAGCATCTGATCTGAGCACTACAGCAGTTAGGGGTAGTAAAAGATAAACCTTTGACCTTAGTTCTGTTTGGGTCTAACTCAGTGTGGATGCTTTTCTAAATAACAACAAATGCTAAAAATACAAGGGTCCATAGTAGTGATGGGACAATTAATCAGAATCGTATCAGAATAACCAAAATATCGGGGGTTTTCCAAAGCATTGGGAATCAGCATTGGAGCTGTATAATTCAGACCTGAGTCCAATACCAAATTGATTCTTTAAATATACAGAGCATAAGATAAAAAGCAGTGACACAGGACTGTGCTGGGGAGTTCATGTAATGTTCCTAAAATTTCTTCAGTCTTTCTTTACCATTTTTCAATCAATCAAACTAGTGTACATAACTATTCAACAAGACAAATTTGTTGGCAAGCCAATTTGGCTGGAAAATAAATAATTTCAATTTAACTTCACTAGCAAAGAAAGCAACAGCAAAAAAGTTTTGTTATGTAACTAAGGCAATATTATATTACAATTTATTTTTAATAAGCAAAACTTATAATTGCCATTATCACATTTTTAAAAGTAAATTGTGATACCAAAACTTGTTTTTACTATCCGTTGTTCAGCTGATAAGAGTATAAATTTCCATTTAAGAATTGTTGAATGTGTTAAATTTAGGAATGTTCCTAGCCAAATATTAATCTATAGGAATTTACAATGGCTTAATTTTGAATATTCAAGTTAAAAAAGGTAAAGGTTGTTTAACATAGCATGTTTTTTTGATTTTTTACAAAAAAGTACAACAACGTACTACATAGATGATAGGCTTAAAATTTTGCAAGTATAAAACTTATGATGTCATAATAAGTATTATACAGTATATAAACATTTTTCTACAAATCCATTTTGATTGACACACATGGTGCATGAGAAAACTATTCAATGAAGGTTAAGTCTGAGCATTTATTATAAACTATCAAATTGTTAATATTATTTTAACTAATTTTTGAAGAATTATTTGGATTTGGAATTAATTTTTAAACAAGCTGCATAAAGATGAGAAACACCAGACTCGAGTTTCGCTCTTATTAAAGCTTGTCAGTGATACTTATCTTACCGTGAATTTGGCCCAGATGGTAGGTGCTTTCTCGCAGCCTGAGCCGTGAGTAAGTCTGTCCATTGATCTTAAAATGACAGACCGAAACCGAACCTACCAAAACGGAAGGGTATCCATCCATTCCGATGTTCAGTGTGGGTATGCTAATCGGCAAACATCCTTTTCAGGATGGGGCAATGCTAGGATAAAACTTCCCTTTTTAGGGCACATTGCCAACAAGTTCCGAAGACCCACTATTCTTCACCTGAACATCGAAGGCTTCACTGCAAGCAAGATGAACGTTCTTCATCACCTTGCTATGCAGTCTGAGGCACTCATCATCCTACTGCAGGAGACCCACTGCACTGATGCAGAAAAGTTGGTACTTCTGAACTACCAACTAGCTGGGTCTTCTTTAAGCAGGAATTAAGCATGGCCTTGCCACGTTTGTCCATGAGCGACTGAGATACATGCTTTTGGACCAATCTCCACCGACATTGGAGATCAAGTGGCTGTGTGTGGACATTGATGGCTATAAAATAGTCAATGTCTACAAACCATTGCCAACGCGATTGCGAACCCTGGATCTCCCAGTGTCTCCTCATCCCTGTCTTTACGCTGGTGATTTTAATTGTTGTCATGCTGACTGGGGTTATGACAACAGTCCAGACGGTGATCGAGTGCTTGGCTGGCTGGGCAAGTATTAATTGTCTTGCCCTCCTATATAATGCCAAGGACGCTGCTAGTTTTTATTCTGACTGCTGGAACACTGGCACCAATCCAGATCTAGCTTTTGCTAGTGTAGGTCCAAACAGTCACTTACCGGATAGATGTGTCCTTGAAAAGTTTCCCAGGTCACAACATCAACCTTTGCTTATTACACCACCAAGGTTTGCTATGGCAGTGCCAAGCATGCCTGTTAAGCGATGGAACTTCCGCAAGGCCAAATGGAGTCACTACACTGCTTTGACGAATAAATTTGCAAAGACTTTGTTGCCACCTGATTCACTTGATGTAGATGCGGCTTACCAGGACTTCTGTAACACCATTAAGAAAGTAGCCAAACAGACTATCCCACACGGGTATTGAAATAACTATGTTTCATGTTGGGATGCAGAGTGTGAATCCCTCTATAAAACCTTTCTGCAGTCTCCTCAGGGAGACGACTCAAGTTTGGCTACTACAGCTTTGCTTGCCAAGCTTGACAGAAAGCAGAGGAATCGATGGTCCGAGGCAGTTCGGAGCATTGACTTCTCACACTCTAGTCGAAAAGCGTGGAGTATTTTGAACAACCTTACTGGTAGGTCACGACACTCTCCTCATCACTGTCCCATTTCAGCCGATGCTATTGCATCTCAGCTGGTTAGAAATGGGAAATACGAGGCTGTTGACCGCAAGTCGTCTCGACTTGTCTTTCAAGAAGTGTCTGACCTTTGGAGGGCCACAACACCAGACCCAGTAAATATCTCTGACAATTTTTCACAGAGTGAATTTGCTGCTGCCCTTCAACATTTAAAACCAGGTAAAGCTTCAGGACCTCCGGTCTTGGAAGGGTATCCACCCATTTTATCTGCCCCGAGCTTATAAGCCATGCTGGAGCTGCTTTGAAGTCCTGGTTATGTGACTTCCTTTCTTCCTGTTTGCACCAACTCAAAATTTCTAAGATCTGGAGAAGAGCGCTTGTGGTCGCAATCCCAAAACCAGGAAAGCCCGTGGGGGACCCAAAGAGTTATCGATCGATATCTCTTCTCTGTGTCCCCTACAAGGTCCTCAAGAAGCTTATCTATGCCCGCTTGAACCATTAATTGATCTACTGCTCCCTAAAAAGCAGGCTGGGTTCCGACGCGGGAAGTCAACCGTAGATCAAGTTGTTCTGCTAACCCAGAACATCGAGGATTCTTTTGAGGCTAAAAAGAAGACCAGTGCCGTATTTATCGATCTGACAGCTGCTTATGACACTGTCTGGTACCGTGGCCTTACCTGCAAGCTGCTGAGACTACTTCGAGATATGCACATGGTCAGAATAATCATGGAGCTTGTCTGAGATCGAAGTTTCACCCTTACCACCAGTGACAGCAAGCAAAGCAGGCTATGCCGTCTTAAAAACGGCGTTCTTCAGAGATCGGTCTTGGCTCCCCTCCTATTTAACATCTATACGTACGATCTTCCTTCCATGATTTCCAGAAAGTTTGCTTATGCTGATGATCTAGCATTGTTGCATTCTTCTGGAAACTGGAAGAACTTGGAGGGGACTTTAAGCCAAGACATGTCCACACTATCAGCGTATCTCCAGACCTGGAGGTTGAAGCTCAGTCACACTAAGATGGTGACAGCAGCCTTTCACTTAAATAACCGAGAGGCCAAACGTGAGCTAAAGGTCTACAACAATGGTAGACTTTTACCATTCTGTCCAACCCCTACTTATCTTGGGATAAAACTGGACAGATCGCTCATGTTTAGTCACCATCTAGTGGCATTGCACAAAAAACTATCCTCGCACGTCACACTGTTGAGGCGACTCGTGGGCTCGGAATGGGGTGCTGGTGCTAAAACACTACGAATAGCTACCTTATCTCTAGTCTATTCAGCAGCTGAATACTGTGCGCCAGTCTGGTGTCACAGTGCTCACACTTGCCTCATTGACAGTGTCTTGAATGACGCCTTGCGCATAGTTACTGGATGCCTGCGTCCCACTCCAATGGACCACCTACCTGTACTCTCAGGCATCCAGCCAGCTGAGCTTCGCCAAATGGGAGCAACACTCTCCTTGGCTTACCATGGATCTTTGGACCCCAATCATATCTTGCATGGTCTTTTCAGTGGCTCCTCAGATACTGGCCAAGTGAGACTAAGATCCAGACGCTCATTTGTGCCAGATGGGCAGAATCTCTTGGACAATCTTGCCAGACTTGGCATCCGCGCCTCTGAATGGACAAATCACAAATGGAAAACGGAGTACTGTGAAAATGCTTCCAGGCTCCGTGCTTTTGTGCCTGAGACCGGTGCCAGTCCTGTTGGGATGGGCTTACCCCAAGCAGCTTGGGTTAAGCTCAACCGCCTGTGGACTGGTGTTGGGCGATTTTATTCGTCCATGCACAAATGGGGTCTTGCTCCTTCACTGAATTGCAAGTGTGGCGCCTCTGAGCAAACTGCAGACCATGTACTAACAGCGTGTCCTATACATTGAGCACCACATGGAGCATGAGGTCTGACGGTTTTGGGTGACGAAACTTGATGCTGGCTTAATGACAACACTGCCAGCATCTGATCCAGGCAGTGCAGCAGTCTGGGGTAGTAAAAGGATAAACCCTCAGCCCCAGTCTTGTTTGTGTCTGACCTGGAGTGGATACCCTTCAAACGACGACAAACTAATTTTTATTAGTTCTAACAGTTTGTATCATCTAGGGAACAAACTGTTAGAACTATCAGAAGTCAATCAAGTGCTCATCAGAAGTTAATCAAAAATCTGAAAAACAAATACAAAAAGGAAAGATTAATAAAGCATTAAAAAGTCGGCAAAAGAACTTTAAAACAACAAGAAAAATACAGCAATGATTAAATAGTTAAACCAGTTACAAATCTTTTGAGATTAAATTTCAATGGGTAAGTTTTTTTTTTCTGTTGCTTACCTTGATGTTACCAAATAACAAATAGATTTATTAGACAAATAGATCACCATAAAAATTTATTAAAATAATCAAAAATTTTTTTATACATTCTATTAATCCAATAAATTTTTTTGTTATTTGGTAACACTGTGTTGGTAAATTTTTTCGTTACCAAATAACAAACAAATACATGTAAATTTATTAGATTAATAGAACGAATAAAAATTTTTTTATGGTGATCTGTTTGTCTAATAAATCTATTTGTAATTTGGTAACATCATGGTAAGCAGCAGAAAAAAAAACTTACCGTATTTTACGGACCATAAGGCGCTCCGGGTTATAAGGCGCACTGTCAATAAACTGGTTAAATTCTATTTTTGTTCATACATAAGACGCACAGGTTTTTAAGAAGTATCAGGTAACGCATATACTGTATACGTCTTGGCCGACGCGGGCATTTATGTCACAGTTTTTTTCGCGCCCGTTGTTAAAATGAGCGACTCGCAACATCAATACTCGAAACGCGGAGTAAATTCCGCACTGCAAATCGGGTAACGAAAAATTAATTCCGCACTGTACGGGTTAAACACAAAAGTTTCAATATTTTTTATGGTTATTGTATTTTATTCAGAAAAACGATCAAATGAAAAAAATTAAAAACTCAAATATTATAATTTTTTGCTTTTACCGTAGTTTATTGTGTAAAACAGCGCTTTGTTTTTATAACAATAGTACCGGTACTGGTTTTGAGTGTAGGCAATAAAGCACTACCTAGTCCATACATTAGGCGCACGATCAATTTTCGCGCAAAAAAAAAATTTTAAGTGCGCCTTATGGTCCGTAAAATACGGTACCCATTGAAATTTAATCTAAAAAGATTTGTAACCTGTTTAACTATTTAATCATTGCTGTATTTTCTTATTGTTTTAAAGTTCTTTTGCCGACTTTATTGCTTTGTTAATCTTTCCTTTTTGTATTTGTTTTTCAGTTTAGAACCAACAACTAAAGCGATGCTTATGTTTTTTGCGCTATAATTTGCAAATGCTTCAATTTGACTACAATTAAATGCTTAAGCTTTTGTTACTATCAACTAAATAAAGTGTATTTTCATTAAAATGGAATTATATTCTTTTATTTATATTGATATTGTGAACTCAATATTACATCATTGTGTAGTTAAAATGAAATTATTGATAGATGTGTTTGTATAAAACCTTTCCAATGTATAGTTACCTAGCACATTGAAAAGCATAGCAAGATGATAAACTTTCCTAATCAATTTTCAACTTATATCTTAATTAGATATGTTAATGCCTGGGCACATTAATAGTAACACCTATATGTAATAATAGCCAGAAATCAGAATCGTATCAAGAATTGGGATAATAGGTAGAATCAGAATTGTATCAGAATCATTAAAAATTTTGGTATTGTCCCATCACTAGTTCATAGGCTTGTTAATTTTTTAAAAGGGGTCTGTGACTAAAAAAGGAGGGAAACCAATGTTTTAAAGACTTGTAAATGTGACCACCCAATAAAAAAATTCTGTTCTAAAATAATCTGAACAAGGAATTAAACCTGAAGCCAAATATTTCTCTGTCCAATGTTTGTAACAGCACACAAAGAATATTTCAAAGTGGAATAAAAATATGAAAACTATAGAGGGACAAGACTTAATTTGAAAAGTTAAATGTCTGACATTGAATTGTTGTAACATAAAATCATTAATTATATTAATGGTTCACCTAATTATATTGGGTTAAAACTGGACAGATTGCTCACATTTTGTCACAATCTAGTGACACTGTGCAAAAAGTATCTTTGCGCATCAGTCTGGTATTGCAGTGCTCACACTCGCCTCATAGACAGTGTCTTGAATGATGCCTTGCACATAGTCACTGGATGCCTGTGTCCCACTCCAACAAACCACCTACCTATACTCTCAGGCATCCAGCCAGCTGAGCTTTGCTGAATGGGAGCAATACTCTCCTTGGCTTACTGTGGATCTTTGTACCATGATCAGATCTTGAATGGTCTTTTAAGTGGATCCTCAAATGCTTGCCAAGAGAGACTAACATCTAGATGCCTGTTTGTGCCAGCTGCATGGAATCTTTTAAAACAACCTTGCCAGACTTGGCATCTGCGCTACTCTGTAAATGAATTATAGATGGAAGTTAGAGTACTGCGAGAATGTATCTAAGCTCCATGTTTTTTTGCCCAAGGCTGGTGGTAGGCCTGTTGGAATGAGCTTGTCCTGAACAGCTTGGGTCAAGCTCAATCACCTGCAGACTGGTGTTGAGCAATTCCATTCATCCATGCACAAATGGGGTCTTGCTCCTTCACCAAACTGTGAGAGCAGTGCTTTTGAACAAACCGCAGAGCAAATTCTAATAACATGCCCAATATGTCAGACACCACACACACACAGAGAGAGAGAGAGAGAGAGAGAGAGAGAGAGAGAGAGAGAGAGAGAGAGAGAGAGAGCACTATACAAGTTGCCTTTTGCTACTTCAATTACCAACATGAGTAACATTTGCTACGTTCATCAAAACATTTGCTACATTTCCAAGTAACATTTGCTACTTCGTTTTTCAACATGAGTAACATTTGCTACCTTCACAATTACTTTTGCTGCATTTTGAGTAACATTTGCTACTTTGTTTGTCACCATGAGTAACATTCGCTACTTACACAATTACTTTTGCTACATTTTGAGTAACATTTGATGCTTAGTAATTGCATCAAATGTTACTCATTAATGTTTTGTTTTAGTTTATATGTTGATAGCAAAAAAAAACGCTGCAAAAGGTTAAATTTGATTGAAATCAACAATTAGGAGTTTAATATAATTCATAACGTTTTTATGGAGATTAATTAAGATTTCAATTTGAAATCAAATGCCCGAAGTATTAATCATTACAGCCCTTTGATTTTCTTTAAAAAATATTGCTAGTTGGTTTAGAGTTCAAAATTGATGGTGCTATAGGAACTTTGGTGCTCTAAGCATGTGATTTTTCACCAAAGTGTTTGGAGAAATGATAAGACAAGTAACAATGTAAAGATAATACAGTTAATACCAATTTATTAAGAACAAGTGAGCCTGGAAAAAAACTTTTAAAAAAAATTGTTGTCTCTACTATAAAAAATGGCATTAAGTATGAGATAAGGAAGAGAAAGCCAATAAAAAAAAATGTTTTGTTATGAGAGGATAACTAGAAATAAAAAACAAAATTATTTTGTGAGTTGCTTTTTTTTGCCTGAATCTCTGACAACCTTGGTTATGGTATATTTAGGGTAATGATTAAGATTTCACTTACTTTTAGGTGCTGAGATATTGCTGTCTAGTTAATATTTTTATTTGTCTTTTTATTTTATCAAAATTATGACAAAAATTTAGAAATAATTGCTAAAACTACCGTGCAGAAGAAAGTGGTCTCTTGAATAAGTGACTGTGAGGGACTTTTTTGTAAAGCTAACCCGGATCCCCCTGTGGTTACTATCTTTTCTTGAGAGATTACTTTTCTCTTGGTCTCTTTTTTTATTGCCTCCTAGTGTTGTAGGGGGATTCTGGGTTAGTTTCACTGAAAAACAACGGTTACAGTCTCTTTCTAAAGACACCCAAAAAGTCGTGTGTGGTTACTTATTTAAGAGACCCGAAGAAAGTACTATAAAGTCTTTTTCCCAATGCTACAAGTCAATTTTGTTTGCCTTGAATATAACTCTTAGAATATGTTCTACTTTTAACAAGATTTAAAAAGCAGTGCTTATTAATTAAACTTGTTTGATAATATTATTGCATATTATAAAGTTATTGCAATGGCTGTTAAACTTTATATTTACAAAATTAATGAAACTAAAACAGGGTATAGCAACTGCAAATAATAAAACAAGCAAAAAAAAATTTATCTTCTTTTATCTTAAATAATGATGTCTGAAAAAATTCAGTTGGCAAAGAAGATTTTGGTTCAAGTGTTATAATTTCTTAGTTTTATAAACCTAAATTTCCTGAAACTGCTTAAACTAAAACAATCAGATTCTGGGTCTCTTGAATAAGTGACCATTCGTGATTTTTTGGGTCTTTTTTACAAGAGACCATAACTGTTGTTTTTGGTGTAACTAACTTAGAATCCCCAATACAGAGCCAGGAGGCAATAAAAAAAGAGACCACAAGAAAAGTAATCTCTCAAGAAATGATAGTAACCACAAGGGGATCTGAGATAGTTTCACTAAAAACGTTGCATACGGTCGCTTATTCAAGAGACCCCAGATTCTTTAGTTAATATTTGGAATCTTTAATAATCTTAACCTTTACACTAAATCATCTTAAATTCAAATACAGAGCTGCAATTTGCCAACATTATGTGCAAAAAGTGGTTCTATGCATGCAAATTTTAATAGGCCACTGTCTGAGTTATTACAGTATTAATAAATAATTTCATTTGATAGATTTATTTTAAATTGCCAAATTAATGATAAACCATTGCTCAGTGTTAGGTTAGCAATATTTTACTATTGAGAAAAGTGTAAATTAGAAATTTGCAAAATTTAAACAATATTTTAAGTAGTTGTGTTGCAGTTTCAATCAAGTGAAATATTTTGAAAGATTATGTTTTCACTGGCATATTTATCTTTTAGCTTTATGAATAGATTTAACTTACTTTTCTTTGTATTGTATTTGTTGTATCAATACATCTTACATATTTGACATTCATAATAATCCAAAATTAGCAAATGTGTAACTTATAGTTTTCAGGTGTTTTTTTAATTGCTTGCCCTGAAGCTTTTCAGATAGTCAAAAAAATGTCTCTGAAGCTTTTCTGATAGTCAAAAAAGTAAATATAGAGGTTAAAAAAATAATAATAAATAAGGATTTGCATATTACTGATTCAGCAATTTGAAAGTGGAAAATAGTAAAATGTTAGAAGATAGTGACAATACCAGGCATGATAGTCTGTATTTTTTAAAGTTTAATTTTTCTATCAATTTGGTTGGTTTGTATACAAGTACATACATACATACATACAGATGAATTTGCATTTATTGTAGTTACTGTCCATCACATTTGTATAACCATTAATTGGTTGTCTTTAGTTTAAGTGCATTTTTGATTGAATGCTTATTTATACTGTTTTTTTCAACAACAAAGTATGACTTTAAAATGTATCTAAATTGTCTTAAGTGTTTTAATAAAAACAAAGTAATATGTGTTATTGCTGCAATTTAAATATGCTGTGTCATTTTGTTTTAAGTTAAACAATTAATAGTATTTTTTGTGAATTTATTAAATTATAATATGAAATATATTTTTTGGTAAACAGAAACAATTGCATTTGACAGAATATTTTGAAATAATTTTATACAGAGTTGGAGTAAAAGGTTGAAACTCTCACATGACTGTCTAATATTTTTCAAGTACAAAATTGGGCTACTTTGAACAGGTTACACTTCAGCAATAACAGCAAGTTGCTTATTATTGTAGTTGATTAATTTTGTTGCAGGTTTCAACTAGAAAGTTGCAGATTGATAGCTAGAGTTGGTAGCAGATTTATTGTTGCAGATTGATAGTTATAGTTCTGGAGGGATAAGCATGGCAAGTAATGCTTTATGGAAGAAAGCAGGTATGACTGGTCGATGTGGGGCTAATAAATTGCGAAAAGCTGTTGTGTCTGCTGTAAGAGAATCCAATTTAAGTAGTGAGCAGATGCATACTGATCTGGCCAATTTGATGGGTCATACCAAAGCCACTGCAGATCGTTATTATTATATTGAAGAAAAATTGAAATCAGCAGGAAGAGCAGCTGGACAGCTACCCATTGTCATGCGAGCTACAGAAGCAATGTCTGATAAGCAAAGTCGAGATACATCAGATACATGCAAGCTGGTTAAACATGCAAAACATAAGTTTTCTTTGGAAGAAATAAATGATCTTCAACTTGTGTATTCAGATGAGCTTGATAATGATAACATTAGTATGAACAGTGTAATGGAAAAACTGATTATGCTGAAATCTAAAAATTTATCAGGGAGACAAGTTTATGATAAACTAAAAACATTAAGTAGAAATGCTAAAAAAAATATTGCAGCTCATCCGGTTGACAAGGACAAAAATTGCCAAATAATGTCAATTAATGTTCCTGTTGAAACTTTAAGCCAGAAGATGGAAAGAATGAATGATGCCATGGATTGCTCAAGTGAAAGTGATTCAGAATTAATTCCTCCCAGCTTTTCTGATCGTAGTTGTGCAAATGGGAAGTTTTTAGCCAAAGATGTTATAATAATCAATGAACTCTTTGCAGAAGTTATCAAAAAGGGAAGTTGCAAAGATGAGGAAATAAGTGCTCTTCTTACTAATAATGCGGATGGAAAAAAGCTTTTAAAAAATTTGCTGTCTGTACCATAAAAAATCACATTAAGTATGAGATAAGGAAAAAAAAACCAATAAAAAAATAATTAATAATTTTAATTTGACATTTGCATAATTTAACCAATATTTTGAGTAGTTGTGTTGCAGTTTCAATTTACTGAAATATTTTGAGACCATGTTTTCACTGGCAAATCTATTTCTCAACATTATGAATTATTGATATTAATTAAAAGCAGATTTAGTTTGTATTATATTGTATTTGTTGTATATTGTATTTGTTGTGTATCGTATTTGTTGTATCAATATATCTTATGTATTCAACATTCATATTTTCAGTTTTTTGATGCTTTTATTTTTATTTCAGAAGCATTAAGTATTTGTAAAATCATTTTACTTTTATTAGAAAAAAAATAGTATTTCCAAAAAATTTGATAGTTCAAAAGGATACAGAAAATGCTTTCAAGATGATACCAGTATGTGAGCAAAGCTAATTAATGATTGTTTTATTGGCCTGTTCCGTCAACTATGCAAAGAAATGGATTCACGAGACACTATTATTTCATACAAACGTAAGTCCCTGAATTATACCTTTTTAGAACCACTATGGAAACACACGATACTACTTTCAGGTCAGATGGTTATCCCAAGGAAACATGCTGGTTTGAGTGCGGGATCTATTAGCTGACATCAAGCAATTTCTGCAGGAACAAGGCAAACATGATTTGTTAGTTCAGTTTAGTCACGGTCTCTTCAAGGTATATAATTCACATAACTTGTACGTAAACTTTAGCTACTGCTATGTAACTTAAGATTTAAATGAAAATACATATAAACTTGTATGCATTTTTACGTCTTCGTGTCTGTTTATCAGCTTTATTTATCAGGTGAAGCTGGCTACCTATGTGATTTTTTCAACTTGCTGAATGCTCTAAACCTGAAGCTTCTTGAAAAAGACTGTAATTGCCCATTCCGACTCTATCATCAGGTTTATTGTCAAACTTTCCCTCTGGAGAAGATTAGGTGAAGGACCCATTGATGCATTCCACAATCTGAGCGTCACTGTTAGCGATGGAAAACTGCATACCAACCTCAAAAGTGACATTGCTGAACATCTGTACTGTGTCAAGAAAGAATTTGGAAAATATTTTCCAGACCTTTCCATGATGATCCATGGATCAAAGTTTCTACAAATCTTTTTCTATGTCAAATAGAAGTTCCTACAGCCGCTCGAGAAAAATTTCTAGTACTTCTCCATGACCATGCAGCAAAAGATAGCTTTGGCAGTATGAAACTGGGGTCTTTTGGCTGCAAATGAAGTATTTGTATCCTCTCCTGAGTGAAAAAGCTTTAAAGTTGGTGGTACTGTTTTCAACAATTTACCTATGTGAAAAGGAATTTTCTTCGGCTGTTGTTATCAAGACCAAAACTTGCAATAAACTAAAATCAGAGGATGATGTACGCTGCTTGCTTTTTACCATTTAACGTCGCATCGAGATGTTAACGAAAGGCAAACAATTGCAAAAATCGCATTAAAATAAGCACTTTATTTTTTGTGTGATATGATGTAATGTAGTAATTACTGTTTTAAAATCAGTTTAATTGTTATGTTATTACCCAGAACTTATGAACCACAGGCAAGGTTAATAGCCACTAAAAGTTATAGCGTGCTGTAATACATTATCACTGAAAATAACAGTTCTGGAAATCCAAACTTGGTGACTGGGTTTAGTGGGAAACTAAACCAAAAAGGTTAAGAACGCCCGTTTTATTGACATTCAAACTAAAATTTTGTTTATTTTGATACATGTATTATATAATAATTGTATAATTTTCACTCATTCTTTATCACTATCTTTGTTTCTTTGTATTTGCATCGCTTCAACTGAAATTGAACGTTCTGTTATTCTTTGCTTCTCCACCAAGGATGACGCTCTTGGAAGACTTTTTAAAAAACAATTGGCCATTGCTTAAGAAACAGTACTTTTTAGGGACAAAAATCAAGAAACCTGGGACAGATTCAAAGTGAAGATCTTTTTGTTTTCAGAGAGCACTACTTTTAAAGGAAGAAAATCAAGATCTGCACTCTGGTCTAGGTGTGCTGCAAATTTTAAAAAAGTCTCAAAGTGTGCTGCAGGCACAAAAAGATTGAGAACTGCTGATTTAATCCTTTAATAAAACAATATACTATAGTCTGGCACTCTTTATTGACGTCTGTTGCTTGCAAAATTTCTTCCACAAAATAGTGGAATGGCGTAGTGTTGGTTTGTGGTTGCAATTGCAAAGATGATTGGTGTTATGTATGTGTCAATTATAATGGGCATTTGAGTTTTTTTACATTCTTTAAAGTGTGATGTTTGGAACTGAGATGATATGGCTAGTGTGATCCTTGATGTGAAAGATTGTGCTCTTCAAGTTTTCTGGTAGCCAACACCATAAGTCATGGTCTTGAGTCTTGACAACAAATTTGTCAAGATTTTAGGTTTACCCACTGCTTTGTATGGTTGCATAAGGTTGATGTTTAAAATTTTCTGGGGCTTTTGACAAATAATACAAGTCCACTTGAGTGCATGCTTTTGCTGTCTTGGATTTTATGACGTACCCAAGAAGCAACAATCTGATCATCCATGTAAATTATCTAAAAAATTGACTTTCTCATGTAGCTGGAAATGAAGCATTAGGTTTATTTCATTTCATAACTATATTTATTCTCCTGACTTGTAAGCGTCGGAGGCGCTATACATAGAGCAACCAATTACTCCAACCTGCTTTTGGAGACTACTGTCCGGTAAAAATTTAAGCTTTAGTTTTATATAGATGTGACTAAAATTTAAGACTGCTTTCCCAAGCCACTAAGAAGGGAAATGTTGTAAAGTGTTTTCTCAAGAACACAACATATTGGTGTGAGTAGGTTTTAAACTAAAACCCGTCGATCATAATGACACTGCTTTTAACCACTTGATCATGCTGCCGACAAGTTTGTTGTGGTTAAAGTCAGTTCAGTGTTGCAAATTCGACATGTCTAACTTGCTTAAGAAAAACTTTGCCTTTACTTGGTTGTTGCTATGTATCCAAACAAATATCTAATAACCGAGTATTTGACTTTATAAAAGGATTTTTATTTACTGTAGTCAAAGGCTTTTTCTAAATTTTCTCTTTTTTTCTGCACAGACTTCCAGAGAAATGTTGCGTAAAAATAAGTTTGTGCGTTTTCATCAGTGATATTTTTACAGCAATCATGTTTTCTGTTATTCAAAGTTTGGTTTTTGTATTTCAATACAACACATTCATGTTTAATTGATGAGCATTAAACTAATACAATAAACAGCTTAATAAAAAGTGTTGTTTGTGCTATGATATTTTATAAAACAGATTCTATTGTTTTTATATCTACTAAAGTTTTAGTTTGCTACATTATGCTTTTGATCTATCCTTATGTACCAATGTTAAGCAAGAAGGAGCCATGCACCCTACATTATAGCTGACAGTGCTTTGATTAATAGAATTGAAATTTATCCAGCAAAAACTCAACCCTTGGGTTTCAGTAAAAAATATTACCTTTGATTGAAAAATGTATACCGGTTGCACCTAATACAGGCCCAGCTTTGGAACACAAGACGTTGGGGTCACATGGGGGCAAACTGGTATTAGAGACCCTTAAAACCAAATAAAGACCAAAAAAAGTTCACACTTGCCTTGTAAGCTACATTCAGACTGTAACATAACTTTTTAAGTAATGAATTTTTAATTTGTTGGCAGCGTGTTCGAGTAATGAAAGCACTGTGCTTATGATCGACATGGACTCGGTTCAAAACCTACTCGTGCCATTCCGTTGTATCCTTGAGAAAAAAACTTAACGGCGCTTTCCCTTGCATGGTGGTCTTGGCAAGCAGTTATAAATTACCAACATATCTTTATTAAATTACAAGCGAACAGCAATATCTTGGCATCTCAGGGAACAGGTCGGTATAATTGGTTGCCTTATGTAATGTATTAGCACACCCGTCGCTTCCCTGCTAGTCAAAAAGGAAAATCTATAAACAAATAAATAATAATCCAATGATGATCTATGTATTAGAGCCTCTGTTGCTTTCTTGCAAGTCAGGAGGATAAATATGGAGATTAAATGAAAAAAAAAATGAAGACTTTTTTCTTTCTACCCGAGTTACTGGTTTTTGTCAGGGGTTTCTCTGTCATGTCCTGTCAAAAAATTACTAAAAGTTTACTTATATGTCATAAAAGTAAAAAAAATAAGGGGTTAAAAATTTTTTTGGGGGGGTGAGCCCCTTACCCCCCTTATTGGGGGTATAATCTAGTAAGCAGGGTATGAGCCTAATAATGACAATTTTTCTTATGGATACCATTATTATTTAAACTAGAATCTTGGGCATGGAACATTTAAAGAAGTATCTGACTTTTTTATTAATTAATTATTTGGCCTATAAATAAATTTTATAACACTAAAAACTTCTACGTATATAGGCTACTCCTGTAGCCTTACTGTAATCAATTGTTTAAATTTGCTAAAAAAATGTCAGAGTTTGTTGGCTATCATCAGTCGTCTTAATAAAAAATAGCACAATTTTTACAATTTTTTGTTTAAGCCTGTTTCAATTTGAGCTAGGGTTAGGGTCAAAATTAAGCTTAGAAGGAGGGTTTGGATTATTTTTGTTAAGTTAAGTGGTCGTACTTTTAAGAAGTTGCAAAGTATATTTCAAAACATTTATCACTTACAATTTTCTAAACATCAAAATCACAATAATTAACTGAAAATACGTTTTTTTCCGAAAACCCCCCATAAAATTTACCCATACCACCTAAAATACAAGTTGTATTAAAAAACTGATGTTACCAATAAATTTAGCGCTAAATTTTCATTAAGATGAATTTATTTTATGTTGTTTATAAATAAAGATAAAAAACCGATTTGATAAAAAATAGCACAATTTTTGCAATTTTCTGTTTGAGCGCGTTTCAGTTTGAGCTAGGGTTAGGGTCAAAATTAAGCTTAGAAGGGGGGTTAGGGTTATTTTTGTTAAGTTAAGTGGTCGTACTTTTAAGAAGTTGCAAAGTATATTTCAAAACATTTATCACTTACAATTTTCTTAACATCAAAATCACAACAATTAATTGAAAATACCCTTTTTTTTCGAAAACCCTTTCATAAAATTTACCCATACCACCTAAAATACAAGTTGTATTAAAAAACTGATGTTACCAATAAATTTAGCGCTAAATTTTTATTAAGATGAATTTATTTTATGTTGTTTATATGTTTTTGTTTATAAATAAAGATAAAAAACCGATTTGATAAAAAATTGCACAATTTTTACAATTTTCTGTTTGAGCGCGTTTCAGTTTGAGCTAGGGTTAGGGTCAAAATTAAGCTTAGAAGGGGGGTTAGGGTTATTTTTTTTACATTAAGTGGTTGTACTTTTAAGCAGTTGCAAAGTATATTTCAAAACATTTATTACTTACAGTTTTTTTTACATCAAAATCACAATAATTTACCAAAAATACGGTTTTTTTTTCCGAAAAACCCCCCATAAAATTTACCCATACCACCTAAAATACAAGTCGAATTAAAAAACTAATGTCACCAATAAATTTAGCGCTTAATTTCCAATAAGATGAATTTAATTTATGTCGTTTATTTGTTTTTGTTCATGAATAATTATGCAAAACATTTTCAATTATTTAAATGCTAGTTTTGAACGAAGTTGCAAATTAGCTACTATGTAAAATTAGTCAATTTTTTTGCCACGCTCAAATTTGATTTTTGAAATGTTGTTGGTTTGCAAAGGTAACTAGAAATACTGTTTGAATACCGATTAAAATTGATGCAAATAAAATATTGCAAAAAAATAGTCGAAATTAAGCAAACCAACGATATGAGTAACATTTGCGACATTTACCCCCCTTTAACTGACCCTACTCCCCCAAACCTTAAAATTTTTAAAAAAGCTGAATAAGAATTGCAGATGATCCAAAATGGGTCATTTTAACCAAATATGAAGAGTAACCAACCAGAACAAAGTGAAATATATCAAAAAGAGAATTAGGTAGCAAAAGACCAAAAGATCGCATCTCTAGAGAGAGAGAGAGATAGAGATCTGTTTATTTACATTAAAATCTTTTTGATATATTAATGGTTAAAACAAACACAATGATTTTTACATATTGAGATTAAACAAATTGATTAATAATGATAAGAATTTATATTAAACTGAAACACACTATAAAGATATGATGCAGGGGCAAGAAGGGACAAAAAGTCATTTAATCACTATCCCTAGCTTATTTAAAATTTTCAAAACACGCAATTTAATATATTAGTTAAGTTTTTGGCAAGTAAAATTGATTATTAAGTACAGAAAAGATTAACATAAGACATATTACATTATAAATATAAATCTACCTTACAGAAAAAAGAAAAAATAAAGCATGAAAAACAAAGGTCAAATGGATAAAATTAAATGACAGAATAGATCTCAGCATAAATTAGATTTGAAATAAAGGCAAATAGCATAAAACCAATAGCATAATGATAAAACAAAAAAAAACAAGCAACAAAATGACAAAAAAAACAAAAGCCATTAAGATTAAATCAAATAACAGAATAGATCTCAGCATAAATTAGATTAAAATAAAGAGAGCACAAGGTCTGATGGTTTTGGATCACAAAACCAGATGACCATGATTGACTTAACACCATGACTGCCAAGATCTGATCCTGGCAGTACAGCAGCCTGGGGTAGTAAACAGATAAACACTGGCCCCAATCCTATTTATATATGACCTGCAATGGATGCTGTTCCAAATGACAACAGTTAATTAGGTAAATGTTTCTCCTGTCTGTGATTTAAGCCACTTCCCTATTTTTTGTTGGATTTTTGTTGTTTAGTAATTAAAATAACTACTTTACAAAGCCTTTAGACTAAACTCTATTTATTATTTTTTATGAAGGCAATTTTTTTTATGAATTTTTGAAATTACTTCCAACATTTTGCCACACGTTAATTTATTAAGCAATTAATTTTAGTAATGAGCAATTGATAATTTACAAGTTCAGCTTATGGATCACTGCATTTTCTCAAATACAAAAGTTTTACCATGTAATTTACATTAAATTTAACATGAAAACTTACGCTCTTTCTTTTTGAAAACCCATGCTTAAAAGTACTTCTAGTGAAGAAGTATTTTTTAATAAAGTGTCAGCTGCATTTTGCTGAAGAAATAATCCATGTTCTTCAGACATACTAGAAGGTCAGCTTCATATGTCTATAGTAATTGTGGTTTTTAATTCTTAAAACCAATTAAAAACTGCATCAAATTAAGAAAGGAAGCATATCAGAAGTTATTGGTCTTAAACAATTTTTATAATTAATACCTTTAAAAATATAAAAAATAACTAGCTTTAAGTAATTCAATTGACATATATGATCTAAAGGTTATTAATGAAAACATTACAACAGAAAAAAAATTTAAAATTTAAAATTTACTACAGCCTGGTTTGCCAAAAACGGCTCATCAGGTGGAATCCTATTGAAATAGAATGATTGAAACGTTATATAAGTCAGTAAATAATAATAAATTAAATTTTTTTAATGTGCAGTGAGTATGCTTAAGGTGCAGTGAGCATGCTAATTATAATGACTTTGTTGTATCTACACAATATTGTTTGCATGTCCTACAACGTATATCGTTTTTTACTGCTTCTTTTTTTTCAGGTTTTATTGTGTTTTTGTGCTTTGATTTGTGCTGTTGCGGCTAAGAAATAAAAAACATACATACATACAATTAATAGTATTAAACAGCGTAATAACATTTTGCAAATAAATAATAATAATGCAAATTATACTGCTTGACATATGTTGAGATCAGACAGGAACCTCAGCTGCTCTAAGCAGTTGCAAAGATATACCGGTAATGACATTAACCCATTAAAGCCCACTGGCAACAATTGTTGCCAGTATGTTTGTTTCCAAATAAGTGAACATAACTTATGATATATGCTGCAATTTGTTTTTTTTTTGTTTCAGATTTACGATTTAATATACCTGTGTTGTGAATATGATTTTTTTTTTATTATTTTGATTTTCAAACCTTGATTTATTCTGTTGCAAAAGTTATAGTATCTTTGATGCGATTTCAACTCAGAGATGCCTTTTCAAAGACCGTAAATATTGATATCATATAGACTACAATAGAAACAAAAATCATGTTATATTGTTACAAAACTATCATTCAGTAGTATAGTGTTGCAACTAGTCCAATAAAAGTTACATGCTCATTAGTATATCTCATTAAAAGTCACTGGCAACAAATGTTGCCACTGGGATGTAGCAATATCAAAGTATTATAGATTAGATTTACTGTTGCTTATTCTTTTTTATTCTTTTCCTTTTTTTTAGGCTGAACACAAATGAGATCTTATCTCTGCTTCAAGAAGACCACTGTGATTCTAGCAGAATAACTCTCATATCTTACAGAAAAAAGAAAAAAAGCGAAAAAACCTTACGCAAATGACGCAAACCTTCATTCATTTCTATGCTACAAAAGAGAGCAACAATCTTCCACTATTCAGGATTAATTTAAAATATGTTTCCTATCGATTCGAATGACAAATTCAATATCACATTGATCAGAATTTAACGTAGATTTCAGATATAAATTCAAGTTCCGGCGACACCATATTAGTTTTCGAACAAAATGCACTTGAATGGCCTCCGCTTTACGAGATAATAATTAGCATCAACAGCATTTTGAGTTAAAGTGATTTCGATTTACGCTATTTGAAAGTTCATTTTGACCATGTTCCCTATCGATTCGAATGACAAATTCAATATCACATTGATCAGAATTTCACGTAGATATCAGATATAAATTCAAGTTCCGGCGACACTATATTAGTTTCCTAACAGAATACAGTTGAATGACTCCCGCTTCACGAGATAATAATTAGCGTCGACAACATTTTAAGTTAAAGTGATTTCGATTCACGCTATTTGAAAGTTCATTTTGACCATGTTCCCTATCGATTCTAATGACAAATTCAATATCACATTGATCAGAATTTCACGTAGACATCAGATATAAATTCAAGTTCCAGCGACACTATATTCACTTTTCCACAAAATGTACTTGAATGACCCCCGCTTTACAAGATAACAATTAGCGTCGACAGCATTTTGAGTTAAAGTGATTTCGAGTTACGCTAATTCAAGGTTTATTTTGACCATGTTCCCTATCGATTCGAATGACAAATTTGATATCACATTGATTAACATTTCACGTAGATATCAGATATAAAATCAAGTTCCGGCGACACTATATTCACTTTTCAACAAAATGCACTTGAATGACCCCCGCTTTACGAGATAATAATTAGCGTCTATTACATTTTGAGTTAAAGTGATTTCAATTAACGCTATTTGAAAGTTTAATTTGACCATGTTCCCTATCGATTCGAATGACAAATTCAATATCACATTGATCAGAATTTCACGTAGATATTAGATATAAATTCAAGTTCCGGCGACACCATATTAGTTTTCGAACAAAATGCACTTGAATGGCCTCCGTTTTACGAGATAACAATTAGCATCGACAGCATTTTGAGTTAAAGTGATTTCGATTTACGCTATTTGAAAGTTCATTTTGACCATGTTCCCTATCGATTCGAATGACAAATTCAATATCACATTGATCAGAATTTCACGTAGATATCAGATATAAAATCAAGTTCCGGCGACACTATATTAGTTTCCTAACAGAATACAGTTGAATGACTCCCGCTTTACGAGATAATAATTAGCGTCGACAACATTTTAAGTTAAAGTGATTTCGATTCACGCTATTTGAAAGTTCATTTTGACCATGTTCCCTATCGATTCTAATGACAAATTTGATATCACATTGATCAGAATTTCACGTAGACATCAGATATAAATTCAAGTTCCAGCGACACTATATTCACTTTTCCACAAAATGTACTTGAATGACCCCCGCTTTACGAGATAACAATTAGCGTCGACAGCATTTTGAGTTAAAGTGATTTCGAGTTACGCTAATTCAAGGTTTATTTTGACCATGTTCCCTATCGATTCGAATGACAAATTTGATATCACATTGATTAACATTTCACGTAGATATCAGATATAAAATCAAGTTCCGGCGACACTATATTCACTTTTCAACAAAATGCACTTGAATGACCCCCGCTTTACGAGATAACAATTAGCGTCTATTACATTTTGAGTTAAAGTGATTTCAAGTAACGCTATTTGAAAGTTTAATTTGACCATGTTCCCTATCGATTCGAATGACAAATTTGATATCACATTGATCAGAATTTCACGTAGATATCAGATATAAATTCAAGTTCCGGCGACACTATATTAGTTTCCTAACAGAATACAGTTGAATGACCCCCGCTTTACGAGATAACAATTAGCATCGACAGCATTTTGAGTTAAAGTGATTTCGATTTACGCTAATTCAAGGTTTATTTTGACCATGTTCCCTATCGATTCGAATGACAAATTCAATATCACATTGATCAGAATTTCACGTAGACATCAGATATAAATTCAAGTTCCAGCAACACTATATTCACTTTTCCACAAAATGTACTTGAATGACCCCCGCTTTACGAGATAATAATTAGCATCGACAGCATTTTGAGTTAAAGTGATTTCGAGTTACGCTAATTCAAGGTTTATTTTGACCATGTTCCCTATTGATTTGAATGACAAATTCAATATCACATTGATCAGAATTTAACGTAGACATCAGATATAAATTCAAGTTCCAGCGACACTATATTCACTTTTCCACAAAATGTACTTGAATGACCCCCGCTTTACGAGATAACAATTAGCGTCGACAGCATTTTGAGTTAAAGTGATTTCGAGTTACGCTAATTCAAGGTTTATTTTGACCATGTTCCCTATCGATTCGAATGACAAATTCAATATCACATTGATTAACATTTCACGTAGATATCAGATATAAAATCAAGTTCCGGCGACACTATATTCACTTTTCAACAAAATGCACTTGAATGACCCCCGCTTTACGAGATAACAATTAGCGTCTATTACATTTTGAGTTAAAGTGATTTCAATTAACGCTATTTGAAGGTTTAATTTGACCATGTTCCCTATCGATTCGAATGACAAATTCAATATCACATTAATCAGAATTTAACGTAGATATCAGATATAAAATCAAGTTCCGGCGACACTATATTAGTTTTTGAACAAAATGCACTTGAATGACCCCCGCTTTACGAGATAACAATTAGCATCGACAGCATTTTGAGTTAAAGTGATTTCGATTTACGCTAATTCAAGGTTTATTTTGACCATGTTCCCTATCGATTCGAATGACAAATTCAATATCACATTGATCAGAATTTCACGTAGATATCAGATATAAAATCAAGTTCCGGCGACACTATATTAGTTTCCTAACAGAATACAGTTGAATGACCCCCGCTTTACGAGATAATAATTAGCGTCGACAGCATTTTGAGTTAAAGTGATTTCGATTCACGCTATTTGAAAGTTCATTTTGACCATGTTCCCTATCGATTCGAATGACAAATTTGATATCACATTGATCAGAATTTAACGTAGACATCAGATATAAATTCAAGTTCCGGCGACACTATATTCACTTTTCCACAAAATGTACTTGAATGACCCCCGCTTTACAAGATAACAATTAGCGTCGACAGCATTTTGAGTTAAAGTGATTTCGAGTTACGCTAATTCAAGGTTTATTTTGACCATGTTCCCTATCGATTCGAATGACAAATTTGATATCACATTGGTTAACATTTCACGTAGATATCAGATATAAAATCAAGTTCCGGCGACACTATATTCACTTTTCAACAAAATGCACTTGAATGACCCCCGCTTTACGAGATAACAATTAGCGTCTATTACATTTTGAGTTAAAGTGATTTCAAGTAACGCTATTTAAAGGTTTAATTTGACCATGTTCCCTATCGATTCGAATGACAAATTCAATATCACATTGATCAGAATTTCACGTAGATATCAGATATAAATTCAAGTTCCGGCGACACCATATTAGTTTTTGAACAAAATGTACTTGAATGACCCCCGCTTTACGAGATAATAATTAGCGTCGACAGCATTTTGAGTTGAAGTGATTTCGATTTACGCTAATTCAAGGTTTATTTTGACCATGTTCCCTATCGATTCGAATGACAAATTCAATATCACATTGATCAGAATTTCACATAGACATCAGATATAAATTCAAGTTCCGGCGACACTATATTCACTTTTCAACAAAATGCACTTGAATGACCCCCGCTTTACGAGACAACAATTAGCATCGACAGCATTTTGAGTTAAAGTGATTTCGAGTTACGCTAATTCAAGGTTTATTTTGACCATGTTCCCTATCGATTCGAATGACAAATTCAATATCATATTGATCAGAATTTCACGTAGATATCAGATATAAAATCAAGTTCCGGCGACACTATATTAGTTTCCTAACAGAATACAGTCGAATGACCCCCGCTTTACGAGATAACAATTAGCATCGACAGCATTTTGAGTTAAAGTGATTTCGATTTACGCTAATTCAAGGTTTATTTTGACCATGTTCCCTATCGATTCGAATGACAAATTCAATATCACATTGATTAACATTTCACGTAGATATCAGATATAAATTCAAGTTCCGGCGACATCATATTAACTTCCTAACAGAATACAGTTGAATGACCCCCGCTTTACGAGATAACAATTAGCATCGACAGCATTTTGAGTTAAAGTGATTTCGAGTTACGCTAATTCAAGGTTTATTTTGACCATGTTCCCTATTGATTCGAATGACAAATTTGATATCACATTGATCAGAATTTAACGTAGACATCAGATATAAATTCAAGTTCCAGCGACACTATATTCACTTTTCCACAAAATGTACTTGAATGACCCCCGCTTTACAAGATAACAATTAGCGTCGACAGCATTTTGAGTTAAAGTGATTTCGAGTTACGCTAATTCAAGGTTTATTTTGACCATGTTCCCTATCGATTCGAATGACAAATTTGATATCACATTGATTAACATTTCACGTAGATATCAGATATAAAATCAAGTTCCGGCGACACTATATTCACTTTTCAACAAAATGCACTTGAATGACCCCCGCTTTACGAGATAACAATTAGCGTCTATTACATTTTGAGTTAAAGTGATTTCAAGTAACGCTATTTAAAGGTTTAATTTGACCATGTTCCCTATCGATTCGAATGACAAATTCAATATCACATTGATCAGAATTTCACGTAGATATCAGATATAAAATCAAGTTCCGGCGACACTATATTAGTTTTTGAACAAAATGCACTTGAATGACCCCCGCTTTACGAGATAATAATTAGCGTCGACAGCATTTTGAGTTGAAGTGATTTCGATTTACGCTAATTCAAGGTTTATTTTGACCATGTTCCCTATCGATTCGAATGACAAATTTGATATCACATTGATCAGAATTTCACATAGACATCAGATATAAATTCAAGTTCCGGCGACACTATATTCACTTTTCAACAAAATGCACTTGAATGACCCCCGCTTTACGAGATAACAATTAGCATCGACAGCATTTTGAGTTAAAGTGATTTCGAGTTACGCTAATTCAAGGTTTATTTTGACCATGTTCCCTATCGATTCGAATGACAAATTCAATATCACATTGATCAGAATTTCACGTAGATATCAGATATAAATTCAAGTTCCGGCGACACTATATTAGTTTCCTAACAGAATACAGTTGAATGACCCCCGCTTTACGAG
Source organism: Diplosoma virens (assembly GCA_963680785.1). Classification (NCBI taxonomy): domain Eukaryota; kingdom Metazoa; phylum Chordata; class Ascidiacea; order Aplousobranchia; family Didemnidae; genus Diplosoma; species Diplosoma virens. The sequence goes on along the minus strand of CAVMFT010000056.1, from coordinate 1,730 downwards.
ATAACAATTAGCATCGACAGCATTTTGAGTTAAAGTGATTTCGATTTACGCTAATTCAAGGTTTACTTTGACCATGTTCCCTATCGATTCGAATGACAAATTCAATATCACATTGATTAACATTTCACGTAGATATCAGATATAAATTCAAGTTCCGGCGACATCATATTAACTTCCTAACAGAATACAGTTGAATGACCCCCGCTTTACGAGATAACAATTAGCATCGACAGCATTTTGAGTTAAAGTGATTTCGAGTTACGCTAATTCAAGGTTTATTTTGACCATGTTCCCTATTGATTCGAATGACAAATTTGATATCACATTGATCAGAATTTAACGTAGACATCAGATATAAATTCAAGTTCCAGCGACACTATATTCACTTTTCAACAAAATGTACTTGAATGACCCCCGCTTTACAAGATAACAATTAGCGTCGACAGCATTTTGAGTTAAAGTGATTTCGAGTTACGCTAATTCAAGGTTTATTTTGACCATGTTCCCTATCGATTCGAATGACAAATTCAATATCACATTGATCAGAATTTCACGTAGATATCAGATATAAATTCAAGTTCCGGCGACACCATATTAGTTTCCTAACAGAATACAGTTGAATGACCCCCGCTTTACGAGATAACAATTAGCATCGACAGCATTTTGAGTTGAAGTGATTTCGAGTTACGCTAATTCAAGGTTTATTTTGACCATGTTCCCTATTGATTCGAATGACAAATTCAATATCACATTGATCAGAATTTAACGTAGACATCAGATATAAAATCAAGTTCCGGCGACACCATATTAGTTTCCTAACAGAATACAGTTGAATGACCCCCGCTTTACGAGATAACAATTAGCATCGACAGCATTTTGAGTTGAAGTGATTTCGATTTACGCTAATTCAAGGTTTATTTTGACCATGTTCCCTATTGATTCGAATGACAAATTCAATATCACATTGATCAGAATTTCACGTAGATATCAGATATAAATTCAAGTTCCGGCGACATTATATTAGTTTTTGAACAAAATGCACTTGAATGACCCCCGCTTTACGAGATAACAATTAGCATCGACAGCATTTTGAGTTAAAGTGATTTCGAGTTACGCTAATTCAAGGTTTATTTTGACCATGTTCCCTATCGATTCGAATGACAAATTCAATATCACATTGATCAGAATTTCACGTAGATATCAGATATAAAATCAAGTTCCGGCGACACCATATTAGTTTCCTAACAGAATACAGTTAAATGACCCCCGCTTTACGAGATAACAATTAGCATCGACAGCATTTTGAGTTAAAGTGATTTCGATTTACGCTAATTCAAGGTTTATTTTGACCATGTTCCCTATTGATTCGAATGACAAATTCAATATCACATTGATCAGAATTTCACATAGATATCAGATATAAATTCAAGTTCCGGCGACACCATATTAGTTTTCTAACAGAATACAGTTGAATGACCCCCGCTTTACGAGATAATAATTAGCATCGACAGCATTTTGAGTTAAAGTGATTTCGAGTTACGCTAATTCAAGGTTTATTTTGACCATGTTCCCTATTGATTTGAATGACAAATTTAATATCACATTGATCAGAATTTTACGTAGATATCAGATATAAAATCAAGTTCCGGCGACACTATATTAGTTTCCTAACAGAATACAGTTGAATGACCCCCGCTTTACGAGATAATAATTAGCGTCGATATAGTGTC
>CAVMFT010000055.1:0-43134 GCA_963680785.1 Diplosoma virens | reverse complement strand
GTGATTTTTGATTATTTTCTTGTGTTTTTTCCTCCATGTCATTATCACCAACACATAATTTCATAACTATTTTGTTGACATTCACGTGTCTGTTTTTAGCTTTAAAAAACACAAGAAAATAATCAAAAATCACAAAGATAGTGTTGAAAACAAGAATAACAGAAAGAAGAAGAACTGTGATTATGACAAAAAGTTCAACAGTTGACTTGAGAAATAGATTTATTGCTGTTATGAAACAAAAAACTTGGTAAAATAGACAACACTGTGGTTTAAATAAAACTTTTCATGACGATCTGTGTATTTTTCAAGGTTTGTGCATAAACTTTTGCTTACAAAAGCAATACTATTATAAAAATTTTTCAAATTGTAACTTTTATCTAATATCTTACCATCAAATGAACTTATAAAAGAAAATTTTTAACAAATTGTGATAAATTTTTTTATAACTAAAGACAACAATACGTAAAGTCGAGAGAATTTTTTAAAATAAAAATCTAACAGACCAGTTGAAAACATAGAAATTGATATGCTCTACAAGTTACGTGCATAATAGTTTAAAAAGAGTAGTTTATAAATCAAAATGCACAAGTTGTGATTTCAAATTGAAAAATAAAAAATATTCTTAGGTTAAAAAGAAAAAAAAAAATTCTAGGTAAAATTCCTATTGAAACGTGAACAAAGTAAAATGTAGGTTTGTTTCGAAAAGTTTGCTTGTAAAAAGGCAAAATTAAATCATGCTGAAACGTAATGTTTCTGATTTTTTGAGGCACAAACGGTTTCAACTAATTAAAATTTGTGAGGTTGACTGATTTTTATCATAAAGTTAATTTAAAGCATCACATTTAAGAATAAACAGTTGCTAAAAGCAGATATTGATTTGCAAATCGAACCACTTTTAACGCCAAATTTGCTATTTTTCAATCAAGACGGTTTCAACTTGAGAAAATCTTGTGAAATTTTGTAATGCTAAACACCTTTTTAATGCAAAGTAGATTGAAAACGTTTAGGATACAAGGTGAAAAAATTCTTTAAGTCAAAAATTGATATCTTTTCATGAGTCTAATAAACTTGATTAGTCAACTTTTTGTTAGTTTACTTTGAAATGTTTGTGTTGTTGCTTAGTATTTAAAACAAACAAATCGAAATTTAGTTAAAACCTTTAATGCGACTCTTTTTACTTTGGAAAGAAAAAACTAAGTAAAACGAGAACCGTGCAAAAGTCGAAATATTTGTCTCTGTGCAACAATTATACAAAGAGTTTGACGAAATTACAACATTTGCGCAATTAAGAAAGTAATATTGTGACAAAAATTTTGAGATTGAATTGTTGCTATGCATTGAAAAATTGGCAAAAACCTAAAATCAAGTAGTTTTTTAGGATTTGGTTCTAAAAATTAAACTTCTGCAACAAAGAAACGTACACTTTTTAGAATTTTTTTAGATTTTTTAAGCAAGCTAGTGTTTCCGTAACTTTTAAGACACTTGGAGAAAAAAGGTCGGCCTTTCAAAAAGTTAAATTTTTTCACGTAAAAGGAATCTAGTGTTTCCATACTAAAACCTTTACAATGTGAGACTCTTGAGGAAATTTTTAAATGGTGATAATTTTAAGAACCTGACCGCAAAACCTCGGTCTGAAAAAATGTATAAAATTATATTCGTGGATCAATTTTTAATATCAATTAGTGAAGTTTTTGGTTAAAACATTTATTTGGGTTAAAGAAAAACTAAAATATTTTTGGTTAAACTAGTGCAATAATTTAAAACTTGACCACAAAACGTTGTTGCGGAAAATGAAATTTAAAAGTTTAATTTTTAATACCCGTATACGCTTTCTTTGACATGGTTGATGTCCACACCTTTTTCTTAGAGGTTAGCAACGTTCAAGATAAAAGAGTGAATTTGTTGGTTTCTTTGTTACCCCAAGCAAAACCGTATCCTAAAAGCAAAGTTTTAGGTATTTTTGAAGAGTTTATTTTTAGATTTCGAACTAGTCAATAAGTTAATTAAATAATTTCAGCTTGATTTGTTTTCATTTAGACATAAGAACTATCTGTGATAGGACTTGATAGAATAAATCTTAATATATTTTCAAAATACAACTGATTTTTCTTGGAATTGATCTTACTTATACAAAACTTTTTAAACTTACGTTGGTCTTATTTGATTTCAAATTTTATGTTAAGTTTAGAAAATTTAGTTGGTAAAATGAATTAAAATGTTCAGTTTTATGATGAATTTTCTTATTAAAAGTGAAAAAATGTAAAACTTTTTAACATAAACAGTTGCCATTGACTGGCGATTAAACTAAGCTTAAGTCGGTGTTTTGAAATCAAATTTTTTGGGACAAGTTTGTAATAAATTTCCCTTTTTACAGAAAATTGTTAAAAACTATAAAATTCAAGGTGTATTATAAAAATTTTCGCTTACTCTATTTTTACTCTGGAAATTAAGGTAACCAGATTTTCAAACTCCGATTATGAATATGTCAGGAAACGAAATACGCTATGAACAGGATACGGCCAGCTTCTGTGTAAGAGAGAGAATTTGACGCAATTATCAAAAGCATATGGTCACGCTTGCAGAGATTACGGGTAGCTTTTTTATTATTAAAAATGACCAAAAGATTAAACACATTTAAAACTGAATTCATTTTTGAAACAATTAAAATATTAACACTAGAAATTAAATTCATACAACATAAAAATAGTAACTATGTTTGAATTTGATTTACTAAATAATAAAGAAGAAAGACGAATTTTTTATTATGAAACATCTGCTTATTGAACACAAATAACCTATCAATGAAAATTTTTATTTAAAACTTTTAAGAATTACTTTGACTGCGAATAAAAATCGAGGTTGTCAAGAAAAAAATTCAACAAGGGTGTAACAAAAAAATCAAGCTTGTCTAGAAAAAATTGAAGATAAGTATAATAAAAATCAAGGTTGTCAAGAAAAAAATTGAGGTTATGTATAACAAAAATCGAGGTTACCAAGAAAAAAATTAAGCATAGATGTAACAAAATCGAGTTTGTCTAGAAGAAAATGAGGTTAGGTACGACAAAAATCAAGATTACCAAGAAAAATTAAACAAAGTTATGACAAAAATCGAGGTTGTTAAGAAAGAAATTTGAGTTCAGGTATGACAAAAATCAAGGTTATTTAGAAAGAAATTTGAGTTCAGGTATGACAAAAAATTAAAATTGTTAAGAAAATTAAAGATAGGTGTGACAAAAATCGAGGTTGTTAAGAAAAAATTTGAAGATAGTTATGACAAAAATCAAGGTTATTTAGAAAGAAATTTGAGTTTAGGTATGACAAAAAATTAAAATTGTTAGGAAAAAATTAAAGATAGGTGTGACAAAAATCGAGGTTGACAAGAAAAAATTAAACAAAGTTATGAGAAAAATCAAGGTTACCAAGTAAAAATTAAACGTAGCTATAGCAAAATCAAGGATGTCAAGAAAAAATTGAAGATAGTTACAAAAAAATTAAGTTTTTCAAGAAAAGTTAAACAAAAGTATAACAAAATCGAGGTTGTTAAGAAAAAATTGAGAATAATTATAACAAAAAACAAGGATGTTTAGAAAAAATTGAAGGTGGGTGCAGCAAAAATCAAATTTGTCTAGAAGAAATTGAGGTTAGATATGACAAAAATCAAGGTTACCAAGAAAAATTGAAGGTAGATGTGACAAAAATCAAGGTTGCCTAGGAAAAATTAAGCAAAGCAAAGGTTTGACAAAAAACAAGGATGTTTAGAGAAAAAAGTTTTAGAATTGAATAAAGGTATCTAAAAGTCAAGCTTTCTTAGGAAAAAATCGAATGCGGGTATCTAAAAATCAAGGTTGCCAAGAAAAAATGAGGTTAGGTATGACAAAAATCAAGGTTACCAAGAAAAAATTAAGCATAGATATAACAAAATCAAGTTTGTCTAGAAAAAAATTGAAGGTAGGTGCAACAAAACCAAGATTGTTAAGAAAAATTAAACAAAGGTATGACAAAAAGCAAGGTTACCAAGTAAAAATTAAACCTAGATATAACAAAATCAAGATTGTTAAGAAAAATTAAACAAAGATATGACTAAAATCAAGATTGTTAAGAAAAATTAAAGATAGGTACGACAAAAATCAAAGAAAAAATTAAACAAAGGCATCGGAAAATCAAGGTTGTTTAGAAAAAATTAAGCAAAGTTACTGTATAACAAAATCAATTTTGTCTAGAAAAAATTAAGGTTAAATATCACAAAAATCAAGGTAACCAAGAAAAATTAAACAAAAGTATGACAAAAATCAAATTTGTTTAGAAAAAAAATTGAAGTTAGGTGCGACAAAAATCAAGATTGTTAAGAAAAAATTAAAGATAGATGTGAGAAAAATCGAGGTTGCCAAGAAAAATTAAAGATAGGTATGACAAAAACAAGTTTGTCAAGAAAGAAATTGAAGATAGTTGTAAAAAAATTAAGTTTGTTTAGAAAAAAATTGAAGATAAGATAATAAAAATCAAGGTTGGTACGAAAAAATTGAGGTTAGGTATGACAAAAACCAAGGTTGGTTAGAAAAAATTAAACAAAAGTATGACAAAAATCAAGGTTGTCTAAAGAAAAACTTTTAAAATTTCAACAAAGATATAATAATAAAAATCATGGTTGACAAAGAAAAATTTTGAAAAATTCAACAAGCGTGTAACAAAAATTAAGCTTGAATAGTAGAAAATTGAAGATAGGAATGACAAAAATCAAGATAAACTTTTAAAATTTCAACAAAAGTATAATAAAAATCATGGTTGACAAAGAAAAATTCAACAAGGGTATAGCAAAAATCAAACTTGTTTAGAAAAAAAAAAAAATTAAAATAGGTATCTAAAAATCACGGTTGACTAAGAAAATGTTTGAAGAATTAAACAAATGTGTAACAAAAATCAAAGTTGTCTAAAGAAAACTTTTAAAATTTCAACAAAGGTATAATAAAAATCGAATTTGTCTAGAAAAAATTGAAGATAGTTGTAACAAAAACCAAGGTTGTGTAAGAAAAATTTTTGAAAAATTGAGCATAAGTATAACAAAATCAAGCTCGCCTATAAAAAATTTGAAGATAGTTATAAAAAATTAAGATCGATTAGAAAAAATTAAACAAAGTTATAATAAAAATCAAGGTTTTTTAGAAAAAAGTTTTAAAATTGAATAAAAATATCGAAAAACCAAAGTTTTTTAAAGAAAAATTGAGAAATTAAACATAAATATAACAAAAATTAAGACAAAGTTTGCAATGCACAAAGAAACCTATACAAACAATCCCGGTAAAAACCTAGGAAAATCCCCACGGGGAAAACTGTGTATTGACCTGACTTGCCCTTTGCAGGAAATGGAGTGCTTAAAAACAGGAAACTGGTTAAAGAAATTTTCTATTGTGCACTTAAAAAACAGGAAATTGGTTAAAGAAATTTTCTATTGTGCGCTTCAAAAGCTTTGACAGGTTTTTCTACAGAGTGCTTAAAAAATAGGAAATTGGTTAAAGAAATTTTCTATTGTGCACTTAAAAACAGGAAATTGGTTAAAGAAATTTTCTATTGTACGCTTCAAATCAATAAAAGTTTTGACAGGTTTTTCTACAGAGTGCTTAAAAACAGGAAACCAATTGAGAGACTTTTCTATTGTGCACTTAAAAACAGGAAAAACTTTGCTTTATTGCTTTAAAATCTTGCAGAATGTCTTGAAATAACCTTATGTTTTGAAGTCTTGGACCAGAAACGAACTCAGGACTACTGCTGTTCTTAGGGTTTGGTTTAATATTATCTTGGGTAGGAGTCAAACTTAGGACCACCGTCTCTCTTAGGCTTAGAGATTATATTGTCTTGGTAGGAATCCAATTCAGGACCATTGTTTCTCTTAGCATTAAGATTTCTTTTATCTTGGTTGAGAATCCAACTCAGGACAACAGTTTTTCTTAAGATTTAAATTGATATTATCTTGGTTGGGGATCAAACCCAGGACTACTGACTTTCTTAAGGTTAGAGTTTATACTGTATTGGGTGGGAATCTAACTCAGGACTTCTGCCTTTCTTAAGATTTAAATTTATATTATCTTGGTTGGGGATCAAACTCAAGACTACTGGTTTTCTTAGGGTTAGGATTTACATCTTCGCTGTTTTGGTTGGGAGTCAAACTCAGGACTTCTGTCTTTCTTAGGGTTTGGTTTTATATTATCTAGGGAAGGAATCCAACTCAGGACTACTGTATGTCTTAGGGCTAGGATTTATACTAACTTAGATAAGAACTGAACTCAGGACCTTTCTTAGAGTAAGGGTTTATACTGTCTTGGGTAGGAATCAAACTCAGGACCTTTGTTAGGATTAGGATTTCTACTGTCTTGGGTGGGAATCTAACTCAGGACTTCTGCCTTTCTTAGGGTTTGGTTTTATATTATCTAGGGAAGGAATCCAACTCAAGACTACTGGTTTTCTTAGGGCTAGGATTTATACTGTCTTGGGTAGGAATCAAGCTCAGGACCTTTGTTAGGATTAGGATTTCTACTGTCTTGGGTGGGAGTCAAACTCAGGACTACTGTCTGTCTTAGGTTTAGTTTTTATATTGTCTTGGTTAAGAATTGAACTCAGGATCATCGTCTTTCTTAGGAATAGGAATAAGAATAGAAATAGGATTAGGAATAGGATTAGGAATAGGAGTAGGATTAGGAATAGAGGTAGAATTAGGAATAGGAGTAGGATTAGAAATAGGAGTAGGATTAGGAGTAGGAGTAGGATTAGGAGTAGGATTAGGAATAGGAGTAGGAGTAGGATTAGGAATAGGAGTAGGATTAGGAATAGGAGTAGGATTAGGAATAGGAGTAGGATTAGGAATAGGAGTAGGATTAGGAATAGGAGTAGGATTAGGAATAGGAGTAGGATTAGGAATAGGAGTAGGATTAGGAATAGGAGTAGGATTAGGAATAGGAGTAGGATTAGGAATAGGAGTAGGATTAGGAATAGGAGTAGGATTAGGAATAGGAGTAGGATTAGGAATAGGAGTAGGATTAGGAATAGGAGTAGGATTAGGAATAGGAGTAGGATTAGGAATAGGAGTAGGATTAGGAATAGGAGTAGGAATAGGATTCGGATTAGGAATAGGAGTAGGATTAGGAATAGGATTCGGATTAGAAATAGGATTCGGATTAGGAATAGGAGTAGGATTAGGAATAGGAGTAGGAATAGGAGTAGGATTAGGATTCGAAATAGGATTCGGATCCGTCACTGCTCTCTAGCGCCACCCTCCGCCACCGCTCCTGCGATGACGTCAGCGCTCCTGGCTCCTGCTCCTGCTCTCTAGCGCCACTAGCGGAAAATGACGCCAAAATTCCTTTCATATACTACTCAGGGGCACCTAAAAATAGTAGGGAGACCGGGGCACGTAGTAATACTTTTTTTCTTTTTGCTATTTCTCCCATAATAAATGTTTTTTTTCAAAATTCTTGTTTAATATGAAAAATTTAGGTCACTGTTTAACTTATATCAAAAAAATAAATTAATAATTTTCAAAGCTTAGTGGTTAAAATTACGATTTAAATATTTAAAAAAGCGTTACATTGTGCCCCGTCAATGGGGTAAGTTGTAACAGCAACAAAAATCACTAATAAATGCAACAAAAATCACTAATAAATGTTTAAATACAAATGTAACTTGAAGAAAATAACAATATGAAAAAGTAAACACAACGAAATCACACATAGCTTAGTCATAGACATGAGTATCAAGCACAAAAAATGAGGTATTTGGCCGTTGTCTAAAAATCTTAAAACAGTTTTTTCACTGCTGGATTAGCCTAATCATAAATTTCAGAATCACATTTGTGACAAAAATATGTATTCAATCTTCGGCACAAGCTAAATGTGACCTCTTTAGGTAACCATAGCATTGTACCACCCACTCCTCATCAGGACGACTGTTAAAATAGGGCTCAAGAAATGTAATGCAATACTACTCTTTTGCTTTTAGTGTTTTTTCAAAAACTAGTTTTTCTTTGTTTGGAGCTGTAACAGATTGTCTTTTTCTGGTGTGTCTGTTAATATGGCACATTTTTTAGACCTTTTCTTGTTTTGCACCAAGGACTTGGCCTATCTTTAAGTTTTTTTAGCACTCTGTAGAATTTACATGGTAAATACCAATGTTTTGCTACTCCCCATATTGATCTCTTTTTTCAATTATAGTAACTGCTGCAGCAGCTACTAAGTTGTCTTGTGATGATGAGCTGGTGTTCCTGCTAGTCTTTCATTCACATATTCTCATATAATTCTCATGTATAAGCTCTTTCTTTTGTAAATTCTCATGTAAGTTCTTTCTTTTGTAAATTCTCTTGTGTAAAATTAAATTTCGAAAAACTTATTTTGCCTACTCAAAAAGCTTGTTTTAACAGTAAGCCTATTTTTAGTCATTGGAACTAAACAATGTTATTTGCTAGCAATCGGTTTTAATATGATTGTTATTTGGGGCTATTTAAAATTTTGTTAGTTGATGTTAGATTTCGACAAATACGAATTTTACAACTTACCCCATGTTACAACTTGCCCCGGTCTCCCCTACCATCTTATTCAGTAATTCAAATTAGGAAAAGTCAAGAAATTCCAGAATTTTATCAAAAAAGATAAAGTAATTACAAACATTTTCGCAAAGGCCGGGCTTTAGAAGCCTGGTTGTTGAGGAGAATAGGGTTAAAAGTGTATGTGAAGAGCCTTGGAGAAATAATAAAAATTTACCCAAACAGTGAAAGCACAGTGTTAGTTACTTCGATTGGATGGCCTTGAACACCCAAGTAAAGAACATAAGGAGCTAGGTCGTGGTTGATAATTGTCAGATTTTTTTTCGACAACGCGCGATTTACACAGTTTACACCTTTCTTTTCATTAGAACAGATGTAATTCAGGTGTTAATGCGGTTTATCTGCAACAAATTACGTGCATTCAAGTACTAATAGAATCGAAATAAAATACGCTTATTAAAATGAACACGACAATCATTCAAATTTTGCAAATAACAACAAACCAAATAAATTAACCAATTAAAACACTAATTATTTACTGCCAATTAAAAAACGTCTATAAAACATTCTACATACCGAAATATTTTTTCAAGGCCACTTTCTTCAACTTATCAATTTATTGACCACTGTAAAAATCACGAAATATCAACTTTTCGTTCTACTCGAAACAACTTTTAAAGTAGCTTAATCCATCAACGCGTTCTCTCTCTGTTTTTACTTCGGTTTTGGCAAGACGAGTTTAATGCGAAGACGTCACGCAGCAAAACTCAATCTCTTTCACTACGGAACAACGGCGGCTATCACTATTAACAAAATTTACAATCTAAGAAACCAAAACAGCGCTTGCTTGAAGCGAAAATTGATAGCGATTATTTAAGCGAAAATCAACAACACACAGTATAACCAAAATTACAATATTCACTTTGAAAACAATACCAAAACAAAAACAATGTTTGCCTCTTTGAAAATAAAAGATGCACAATAAATTTTTAGACTAGGGTTAAATCACTTTTCAAAGAAAATATTAGTCCGACAAAAAGCTTTAATTACTTTTCTTTTACTATATCACTGAGACTTCTGTTGCTGCATTACCACTGACAAGGATTTTACATCGGGTTTATATTTTGTGACCTTCAGAGACATACACGAACTACTAGTTTTATCAGTCAGGCTACTCCTATTACGAGACTTAATAAAATTCATAACTGAGAACAAAGATTCACAAGCATATGTAGATGAAAACATGGAGAGTAATACTGTTGCAAGTTTTTAAGCACGAAAAATTTTGCAGGAGTGGCATTTCAAATCCGCAATTGTCCTTTTTTCAATGTTATCAACTCTAAGATCAATAAACTTTTGTTTCCAAATTGAGCTACTCTGAAATTCAATCAACTTCATTTCAAATTTATCCATGTCTATCCATGAAAACTTTAGTAGATCTAGCTCCTCCATTTTTATACTGTCTGAAAACCTCATAAAATTTGCTGTCCTTCTAGTTCTCTGAATTTCAAAAATCTTGAAGAACTGCTCACCAACTCACTCGATAAAAGGTTTAAAAATAGCTTTTGAAAGCTTTGACAATATGTTCTGTCATCGTTTTGGAGATCATTAATATGCCTCTTGAGGTTTAAAAAGTATCTAAATCATTCATCTCCAATATCTTTTTTGAAGACTTCTAGTTTTTTTTCAAAAGCCTTTATGTATCCCAACGTAACATTAAGTGCCTTACCACTGCACTGTAATTTAATATTTAGTTCATTTAGATGTTTACAAAAATCTGCAAAGAACATTAGTTTGGAAACCCTCTTGTAGTCAAACAATTCTTGGTAAAAAATATGGTGGCCATTCAAGAATATCTTTATCTCGTTAAAACGTTCGACAAATTGTTTCAGAACTAAACCTTGGCTAAGCCATTGAACATTGTTGTATATTTTTTATCTTTTATACACAGATTCTACCTCATTCAGTAAAACCTGACATTGTCTTTTATATAGTGCTCGAGCAGAAATGCAGTTCACAAATTTGGTAACTGTTTGCATTACTTCATTAAGTTCCTTCAGGCCTGCTTTTGCACATAACGCCTCCTCATTTATGATTCAATGATAACCTATTACTGAAAGACCAACTTCTTTTGTAAACGGACTTACAAAACCTGCCTTCTCATCAGTCATGCTTGGGGCGCCATCAGTTGCAACAAACAGTACTTTGGAAATGTCAATTTGACGAGAACAAAATTCATTTATAACAGCCTTACATATTTCGGCCCTGGTAGTACGCTCAGGCAGTGTTGGAAGGGCAACCATTTCTTCACATAATTCATCACCTTTACAAAATCGAGAAAATATTGCCAGCCTAGCCAATGATGTAATGTCTGTACTTTCATCAATATAAATAGAAAAAAACTTGCATGAAAACAAATCTTGTGTCAACTGCTTAGTAGTATCAATTTCTAACTTAAGTATCATATCCTTTACTGTTTTCCTAATCAGCGACAAGTTTTTAATACGTTGACTAATCTTTTCTTTCTCTGAAAAATTGTCAAAAAGAAAAGGTGCACACTCTTACCAAGCTTCTTTAATATAATCTTCATCACTGTTCCGTTCCTAAAAATCGCCCAAATTATGTAGATTCACAATCTCATAAAAAATATCTTTGATTTTGCTTTGGTCCGGCTCAAATAGCCGAAGAAATAACAGTTTTATGAGCAATTTAAATAATTTATTTTTATTTACAAGAAAAAATGGCAACACCGCTTATTTTTCACGAAATTTAAAGTAATTTCCAGAACTATCCGATTGACCTGTTTTGATTATGACGTAATAGTTGTTTGCTTTGGAGAATGTCAGAACATTCGAGTAATCTTACTGAATGGTATAAATACGATTCGCTGAAAAGCAGTATTATTATAAAATTGGATGTTTCGTTGTGGTAACTTAAAATTGGAAAATTGTTAACTGTGTGAAGTCATAGTTTTTGGTCGCAAGTCTTTGGTGATCTACGTAATTGTGAAGAATTAAGCTATTGAGCTTTAACCTGTTGCTTTGATTTATACTATTCGGGCTCCTAAGTGGATTGGAGCATATTTCTTAATAAAGAAGATATTGTGGTAGTCTGAGCTGTGATTTAGCTAGACTATATTTTTTGCTGTCGCTGGTTCGAAGGTTAGATCCAGCAAGAAGATTAAGAAATTTATCGTTTAGTAGACACCTAGATTGTGTTATTGGCGAGGCCTTCTTAGCAGGCGCCAAAAAAGGTAGACGATTAAACAACGTACTAAGTTACCAAATAAATTCTACAAAATTTCAAAAAACTTTTTAACATCGGAATAAAATTTAAAAAACTTTCCAAAATTTAGAAAACTAAAATTTGTGGAAGTAACAAAATTTCAAAAACTATTTACTAAATTTCTCCAAAATTTCAAAAACTTTTCGCAAGGTTAACAAGCAAATTTCAAAAGATTTTTTACAAGCTAACAAGTAAATTTCAACAAGTAAATTTTTAAGAAGATCAAGTAAATCTGTTATATAAGAAGAGCTCTTAAATTGAATAACCTACTTTGAATAAAACTGTTGGTAAAATTGCTTAATTTAATTGAACTGTGAGAAAAGAATAAATTTAATTTGAAGACTCCAGAGGGGAATTGCAAGAAAATTCCTCACAACTAAAGGTACCGTGGAATTTGGATTTTCTAATTAAGCTGTGAACTGGTAGTTTGTTTCTTTATTAATTTGTGGTAATTGTGATTTATTTCATTTGGTAGTGTATTTACTGTTAAGATTTTTAGCCATGTCTAGTAAAGATATTGACGTAGGGCTGCCCGATGTTGGCCCATTTGGTTTGGGGTTAGATGAGGTTGTCCCGGGGGGGGTGAAGGTTGGTACTCGCTTAGGGATGACCACTAGATCTATGGCCAGGGGGGTAGATAATGATGGGATTATTGACCCAGAGGATAGTGTCTCCAACTTGGGGTCTAGAGCTTCATGTACCTCTGTTTTGTCTGAAGCACAAATTGAAATTCAACGGCAGATGGAGACTAATCGCATCATGGCTGATTTAAGGTTAGCCAAACTGGCCCGAGAGGAAAAGGAAAGGCAGGCACAACTGGCCCGGGAGGAGAAAGAGGCAGAGCTCAAGGCAGAGCTGGCCTTAAAAGAGGCAGCATTAAAGGCTGAATTTTTAAAGAAGGACTTGGAATGCCGTAAGTCACGGTCTGGTTCTCAAGTCAGTTCAAGGCGGTCAGCCCACACCGGAACTGATTTACTTCTTGAAACCCATGGTGGGTATTTGAATAATAATAGTCAGCAAAGTAAGGCTGTGATCTCTGGTGGTGGTGGTGAGACTGGTGATGTGTTACTCCCCAAGACTGCTGTCCGGGAGAATTTAACCTTGCAGAAGTTTTCTGACTCAAATAATTTGCTAGGTAGCAATGATAGGTCTCTGCGAGGCAATGTGGCTTTTGGGGCCGCCCGAAGTGTGCCTCCTGACTTTGAGAAATATGTAGTTTCCCCTGGTGTGCCGTCTGGTCGGGCCGAGACATGCCCTAAAATTTGTGGTCCATATGGTAAAAGTGCTGTTGAATATGATGGTGTTGTTAAAAATAAGTATGTTAGTGCTGCTTTACCTGCTGTTACGAATGCTAGATCTTGCAATGTTGGTGGTTTAAATTGGAATAATGGATTGTCTCCTGTGCAGTCAGGCTTGACTCAGCAGGACAGTTTCTTTCAATATCAAAATTGTCGTACTTTTATAGATAAGGCATCTTTGATTAATTACAACGGAAGTAATATGCCATATATTTTCTTTCATAATCGCATTAAGGCTTTAATGGATAGTTGTCCGTTCGAAAATTCACGTTTAACTTTGTTGCAAGCTGCTTGTGTTGGACTTGCTGGCCAAAATATTTCTAATCTGGTTGCTGACACACCTGGCCTGTCTGAGGCTAGGCGCATTGAAATGTCTCTTGAAAGATTGTCGCAGAGATTTGGTGTTAGAGGTGGTTTTTATGCTGAACCGGAAATCCGCAAGTTTCGGTATGGTGATAAATTAAAATCAGATTCGGCCTTTGCGCTAAAAGAATATAAAGACCAATTGTCTCAATGTTTGCTCTACGCCAAAGCTTATAATCAACCAGATAAAGTAGAAGGTCGATTTGTATTGGATTTGGCTAAGCGTTTGCCGGATGTAACTAAAAAAGAGTTCTTAAAGTTTTTGGCAAATCGGTTTGGACACACAAATGAGCCTAGTTTTGAAAGCTTATTTGAATTTATAACTGAAGAAGAATCTTACAAGTCGACAGATTTTGGTATTTCACTTCTAAATGCTTCAAGTGAATTGCGCAAATTTGAAAAGCCCCATGATAAAAGTAAAAATGCTTGCCCAGTAAGACAAACTTCCGTTAAATCACCTAATCTCCCAAGAAGGTCTGATATAAATGATAAACAGAAGAAGTCTCCAACTACTAATAGTCGACCAGAGCATCCTATGTGCATCTACTGTTCTTCGAAAGGGCTGGTTGAGCATCATTATCTGTCAAATTGCTCTGAATTTTTGCATTTGACACCTATTGATCGCAAAGATGTAATTGTTAAATCTGGTCGGTGCTTGAACTGTCTGCGTAAGCATTTTGTTAAAGATTGTTTTGCCCCCAATAGATGTAAAAAATGTGGAGCTGCATATAGTAGAAAGCACTCTTTCTTGTTGCATGATGCCTTTGTTACACCATCTCAAGCATGTGAGAGTAGTGATAACACTTCAGAAGCTTCAGTTACTGTGCGCAAAGTTGGTATTGGGAGTGTGAAGGCTGCCTTTAGTCGTGTCACTGCTGCCCGCATAATGAACCCTGTAAATGGTAAAAGCAGGTTGGTGTATGTACAGCATGACCCAGGGTCACAGGTTACTCTGGTCTCAAACAAGCTGGTACAAGATTTAGGTCTAACTGCATTTGATAATGTTTCATTTGAAATGCAAACAATGACCAGTTGCAAGGCTACCACGGCAGATTTAGTCAAGTTTAATGTGCAGTCATTGCATACTGGTGAGATCTTTGGTAATGTGGTGTCAGTGGTCAATGAACCTTGGAGCGATGATGAAAATACTTTGCCTCATAAACAGGACTTGAGTGTGTATGAGCACTTTAATGATACTGAAATTGTTTGCTTGGATAATTGTCATAGTGTGGATGTGTTACTGGGCAATGACAATGCCCATCTTATGTATGCCAAGCAAGAACGAATGGGCAAGAGTCAAACTGACCCACACGCACTACTCTCTCCATTAGGCTGGTTAGCCTTTGGAGGAAAAACATCTTTAAGTGAGGTACCTGTCAAAGTCTTAATAGCCAATGTTGAAGACAAGCAAAGAAAGACATTAAGCTTGCAACAGGCTATTGACAGAAAAGATGCAGAAATTGCTGAATTGTGTAGTGTTGTTAAAGATTTATCTGTTGAAGATGAGATACCTCAATGGTCTCGCACTGATACTATTGCCAGTCAATTGGTAGAGCCCTCCATAAAGGTAAAAGATGACCGGTTTGAGATTCCCGTACCTGTGGTTGAGAAAGCAACATTGCCTAATAACTTTGAGTTAGCACACGAGCGACTGTCTGCCCTGCATAAGAAGGCCCTTCGGCAACCTGATCTTAAAGAATTTTTAGTTGAATCTATGGCAGAAATGCAGTCCAATAATTACATTGAACGTGTGCCTGATGCTGATTGTGCGAATGACCAAAAATGGTATCTACCTTATTTTGTTACCTCTCAAGTTAAGAAGCGTATAGTGTATGATGGAAAGGCCAAGTTTAAGGGAACCTGTGTGAATGATATTATTATGTCTGGACCTGATCTTCTAAACCCCTTGCTGCATGTTTTAACCAGGTTTCGCTTAGGTAAGTATGCTTTGATGTCAGATGTCACAAAGTGTTTTTTTCCAAATTCAGTTGCCGGCTGCCCAAAGAGACCTATTTCGCTTGCTGTGGTTTGAAAATAATGATGTAGAAAGAGGTAAGTTGGTAACCTACCATTTTCGAGTCCATCCTTGGGGCATCAAAAGTAGCCCCTACATTGCCTGTCTTGCATTTAAGAAGCTTGTTGAGGAAAACCCCACATGTGCTAGTGACATGACCCTTCAAAATATACTGCAGAACATGTATATGGATGACCTTATTTTTTCAGTAGATAATTTAGAGAGTGCACAGACAATCACAAATGAGGCAGTGAGTCTATTTAAAAGTCATGGATTTAAACTTGTTAAGTGGAGCACAAATAGGGACACTATGAGTGTTTTGTCCTCTTTAGGTCCTGAACTTTTGTCAGCTTCTATAAGAGAATTAGACTTGTGTGGTGAAGAGCTAGCCTTGCCTTCTGCCAAAACCTTAGGCTGTGTCTGGGATCCTGACTCAGATGAGTTGCGTATTGACTGTTCATTGAAGCCTCTTGGTAAGTATACACGTAGAACCATGCTCAGTCAATTAGGACAGAAATTTGATCCACTGGGATTTGGGTCCCCTTTCTTTATTAAAGCACATTTGATATTGCAGCAGTTGGCTAAAGATAAGTATGATTGGGATACAAAAGCCTCGAATGAGATTGATAAAGAGTGGGATGCATGGCTGCATTCACTTTCATTGCTGCAGAGTTTTTTGCTTCCCCGGTTTACAGACTTACGAGGGCCAGTAAGTACAATTTATTCTGATAATGGAACTACATTCCAAGCTGCAGCCAAAGTGCTGCCAAAATTGCTTGAGTCTACAGAATTGAAAAATTCACTTCGTAAAAAAGGTATCAATTGGGAATTCATTCCCCCCTATGCACCCGCACAAGGTGGGGCTTGGGAAACTATGGTGAAGCAAATCAAGCATGTGATTGCTAATATACTTGAAAAGTCACAACGCAGACCCAGCTTTGTAGAATTGCTGACATACGTGGGAAGTGCCACCAAGAATGTAAATGATCGACCTTTGACCCCCTTAAGTGATGACCCTAGAGACTTTACAGCAATAACCCCTGCCTCGCTCTTAACTCCCTATTCAAGCCCATATTGTGTGGTAGGTTCACCACAACACAAAGACAATTTAAGGAGAGACTATCGCTTTAATATCTCTCTTAGTGATCAGTTTTGGAAAAAATGGCTGGAGTTTTACCTACCTTGGCAACAGGGGAGAAAGAAGTGGTTGAAAATGGCACAGAATCTAACGCCAGGCCAATTGGTAATCTTAACCTCAATGGAAGATATATCAAAACGAGGCAAATACCAACTTGGGAGGGTGCATGAGGTCATTCCCCAGAGTAGAAATGGAAAGGAAATTGTGCGTAGAGTTAAAGTTGCCACTACTAGTACAGATGAAAGCACTGGTGATGTCAAAGTGGTTTATGTATTAAGGGACCTTTCTTGTATTGCCCCAGTAGACTGCCCCTTAGATAGCTGAATTTCAACTTGGCAAGGTTGACAGAGGGCAGACCCTGCCATAATATTTTTACTTGGTTGTGTTGTTATTTTCTGTGTTTTTGTTTATTTATGTGTTTCGCTTATTGGATTTTCTATTGGAAGAATAAGACGTTCCTGTTGATAGTAGAAGACATTAGCTGTAGCCTATGCTATTTTGGCCCTATTTACATGTAATGAATCTGAGATATTGCTGCTTAAATTGTAAAAGAAAGCTGTGTACTACTTCTGCCCTTGTGATTCATAAATGCTGACTTTGAAATTGAATTGTTGATTTGAACCAGGCAATAAGTTGCAGCAAATATAAACTACTGATGTTTCTATTATTCACATTTGTGCTGTATACAAGATATTGATTACAATTGGCTGCAGTGTTAAAGTTAGTGTATTTCATTTATTTATTGTGCTGTGTTTCTTTTTTATTGAGTATTGAGTTAAGTGAAGTTGTGTATTTGTACATCGAATTCAAGTGTCTTTGTGATTTGTTAAGTTGCGATTTTTCGAACTTCATTTGTGTTTGAAATTTGACAACTGTGTGTCAAATTGGGGCCGCTTTGTTCCGTTCCTAAAAATCGCCCAAATTATGTAGATTCACAATCTCATAAAAAATATCTTTGATTTTGCTTTGGTCCGGCTCAAATAGCCGAAGAAATAACAGTTTTATGAGCAATTTAAATAATTTATTTTTATTTACAAGAAAAAATGGCAACACCGCTTATTTTTCACGAAATTTAAAGTAATTTCCAGAACTATCCGATTGACCTGTTTTGATTATGACGTAATAGTTGTTTGCTTTGGAGAATGTCAGAACATTCGAGTAATCTTACTGAATGGTATAAATACGATTCGCTGAAAAGCAGTATTATTATAAAATTGGATGTTTCGTTGTGGTAACTTAAAATTGGAAAATTGTTAACTGTGTGAAGTCATAGTTTTTGGTCGCAAGTCTTTGGTGATCTACGTAATTGTGAAGAATTAAGCTATTGAGCTTTAACCTGTTGCTTTGATTTATACTATTCGGGCTCCTAAGTGGATTGGAGCATATTTCTTAATAAAGAAGATATTGTGGTAGTCTGAGCTGTGATTTAGCTAGACTATATTTTTTGCTGTCGCTGGTTCGAAGGTTAGATCCAGCAAGAAGATTAAGAAATTTATCGTTTAGTAGACACCTAGATTGTGTTATTGGCGAGGCCTTCTTAGCAGGCGCCAAAAAAGGTAGACGATTAAACAACGTACTAAGTTACCAAATAAATTCTACAAAATTTCAAAAAACTTTTTAACATCGGAATAAAATTTAAAAAACTTTCCAAAATTTAGAAAACTAAAATTTGTGGAAGTAACAAAATTTCAAAAACTATTTACTAAATTTCTCCAATCACTAAGTGGTTTTTCATGTTGAGCAATTACCTTTGAAACTTCAAAACTAGCAGCAACTAAATTGGAATTGGACCTACCTGAGATAAAGTTTATAAAATTATCAGTCTGTTTTTTCTTTTGCTGAGTGTACAACTAATTTAATTCTCTTTTTTCATCTTCCGTTTTATTACTTATGTTATTATAAACACTTTAAAAGTGCCTTTTCACAGAAGATGTTCTACAAATAACCGTTTCAAAATAAAAAATACATAAAGCTTTATTGTCTTTCTCAATCACACCAAATTTTTCAGTCCAGTATTTTGGATAACTCCGACATCTTCAATTAAATGACGTTTCTTAGCTGATAGTCCTGACATTATACTCATTCTGCAAGGGCAAAAAAAACGAGTGCTTCTTACAAGTTCTTTCTACTATGCTTAAGTGAGGCAAAATCAAATTTTTTAAACTTTCAAACTGACTTTTAAGCTTGTTTTTATCTGTTTCTATCAATTTTAATTCTTTGTTTACGACAATTTGGTAGAAATAGTCTGAGCTTCGATAGACTGGCAGTAATTTAACTGATTGACTTGCTTTATAGTAAAATTATCAAACCATTATAATGTATTTTATAAAAATTTAATTCAATTTGAATTTAATCAATCAATGATCTCTACGTATATTAAATTTAGCTGACTTAATAGTTTATATTTTAAAAATTTGTTTAATGCATAAAATTACACTGGTCTGCATTCAAAAAAAATTTTCTATTGACTGAACGATTAAAACGTATTCTGCTAATTTCGGGACGCTGAGATCAAAAATCACATTTGTTTTATGCCCATCACATCAATTTTTTTGCAAAATGCATTTCAATATTTCTTAGATCTAGAGTAAAATCATGTTTTTACAGTCAGTTTGCATAAAAGTTAAAGTAAAATCTTGAAGGAAAGTTAAATTACACACTGCGGCAAAGTTTGTTTTATTAGTGTAAAATGTATACTTAAAAGCACTTACAATTCGTTTTAAGTTGACTACTCATTATACACAGTATATACTAGTGTTCCGTTCCTAAAAATCGCCCAAATTATGTAGATTCACAATCTTATAAAAAGTCTCTTTGATTTCGCTTTGGTCCGGCTCAAATAGCCGAAGAAATAACAGTTTTATAAGTAATTTAAATATTTATATTTATTTACAAGAAAAAATGGCAACACTGCTTAATTTCACGAATCTTGAAGTACATTCCAGAACTATCCGCTTAACCTGTTTTGACTATGACGTAATAGTAATAGTTGTTTTTGAATTGAGTAAATTTCAGAACATTCGAGTAACCTTACCGACTGGTATAAATAAGGCTCGCTTGAAAGCATTGATTATATTGATTCGATGTTTCGTTGTGGTAACTTAAAATTGGAAAATTGTCAACTGTGTGAAGTCATAGTTTTTTGGCCGCAAGTCTTTGGTTGTCTACGTGATTGTGAAGAATTAAGCTATTGAGCTTTAAACTGTTGCTTTGATTTATACTATTCGGGCTCCTAAGTGGATTGGAGCATATTTCTTAATAAAGAAGATATTGTGGTAGTCTGAGCTGTGATTTAGCTAGACTATATTTTTGCTGTCGCTGGTTCGAAGGTCAGATCCAGCAAGAAGATTAAGAATTTTACCATTAGTAGACACCTAGATTGCGTTATCGGTGAGAGCCTTTCTTTACAGGCGCCGAAAAAGTAGACGATTAACTAACGTGCTACCGAATAAATTTGCTACAAAATTTCAAAAGCTTTTTATCATCGGAACAAAATTTTCAAAAACTATTTACTAAATTAAACAAAATTTCAAAAACTTTCCAAAATTTAGAAAACTAAAATTTGTGGAAGTAACAACTAGTGATGTCAACCGCGCAGTGCAGCGTAGTAACCTTTTTTGGAGGATCTTGCCGCGTACCGCGCCGCACCGCGTGCAAATTATGAAAAGTTTACATTTAAATTTTAAGCAAATCCTATTTTGCATGCTTGGGTTGTCCATTTAGTTGTTCCTCTTCATTAATCTAATCACAGAAAGCAAAGTTTCAGGAGCATAATCAACTGAATAGCCTCTTTGCATAGTACCGGTAATTTATAATGTAAATAGCGCGTAAAGCGGCCAAAAAGAAAAAAGAAATATGAGAGAAACTAAAATAAATAGAGAGAGAGGTGAACTGCACTTAAACTTAAAGAAAGCAATGAAATGATAAAATCTAATTGTACAGCAGAGAAAGGCTTGTAAAAAATATTACTAAGAAAGAATAAGCAATGTGAATTTTGAAAATAAACTCGAATTAGAGTATGTGAAGCTTCCCCATTTTTTTAATCAACATGGCATTTGGATTATTTTGTACCTATTACCTGATTATTCAATACCAAAACAAAGTCTTAGCTTTTTTATCATTTATTAAGGTTTTTATTCACTTTTTGCCGTTACTAACCTCGCAGCTTTTGGGGATTTCCTAAAATGTAAAAGGTAATGAACTAAACTCGGCTAATAGTGAATGAGAACCAACTGTTGTTACTTAACCTAATAAACCTTCTTTACACAATATCCTATTGTGTTACTTTGTAAAAAAGCACCCAAACTTTAAACGCCATTGTTTTTTATATAGGAAGTACTAATTTAAGCAAAACAAAAAAGCAGATTATAAAATTAGACATAGAACTGTAGAATGAGTTTTTGAAAATTCTCTCAATGTAAAATTGAAGTTGTCAACCATTAATAATTATTTACATTTTACTAATTAATTTTAGCAACTTGTAGATATTTTTTAATTTTTTTTTTAAAGTTTAATTGAAAATTACTCTGTAGCAAATATTTTTTTAAATGAGTTTTTCAAAGTCTTTCTGGTTGTGTCTCAATATTTTTATAATTTTTAAATGCTACATCTATGCTACTATGTAAATTATGATTTCAGTAGAGCATTAAAAAGTACTATGATATTTATTCTCAGCATAGTTAGGACAAAGCTTAAAGGCTTAAAGCAGTGCATTATTTTCTCTTCATGTTGCAATAGCATATTAAGCTATTATGCAACCTGCTTTAACAAAACATTACCAGATTTAACTTTGAAAAGTCTATTTAGCTGCAATGCTTGCAATGTTTGGTATAGCTGCAATGTTTGTTATTATTTAAAATTAAATGAATTGAACAAAAATTGATAACTGAACTAATTTAATTTACTTGTGTCTAATTTTTCATGATTTCTTTCAGAATGTAATTTTTAATAGTAGTTAATTACGCCTTAAATTGAATGTACTTATTAAATATAGTTTAATAAAGGTTATTTGTGAGGATTTGATATATTGTTATAGCTGTTAAAAATAGCTTAGCATGACAACAACTATTGCCTTTGACCACAAATGCTTTGGGTTTTGGTAAGGTTTTATGGTTAAAAAATCTAAGTAATTTATGCAATATGTTCAAGCAATTATTTTTTTAAATTCCTAGCTAAAAACACTAAAAAAAAAAACTTGATAGTAAGCAAGGTTTGTGTTTGCAAAAAAAGAGGTAATTATATTTTCCTTATATATCTTTTTAACTTGCAGGAAAACATTGAGGGGCATTATACTAAGAGCAATTATTGGCTCTCTTTAAAAAGTCACGGTAAGCAATTTTTTTCAGTGAAACTTACCCGGAATCTCCATTCAGCACCAAGATAGAATAAAAAAAAAACTAAGAGAAAAAAAGATCTTTCAAAAAGCGACAGTAACCATTGAGGATTTGGAGTTAGTCTCACATACAAAAATTGCATATGGTGACTTCTTGAAAAGACCCTAATTATCTTATCAGCTTTTGAAGATGCCAAGATATTGCTGTTGGGTTGAAATTTTTTGTTTTTTTTTGCTATAGAGACATTACTAAATTAAGGCTGCTTGCTAGGATGCCAAGCAGAGTAATGTGCTTAAAGTGCTTCCAATGATATAGCAAGATTATGCCAAGCGCTATTGAATTGCTAATGCCAATAGCTATTATGCCAATAGCCAATAGCTATAGAATTTGAAATATAAGGGCTTACTTTGATGACTACAACAGTGAGTATTGTTTGAATAAACACCTTTTTAAAAAAAGGAAAAGATGTCTAAAAATTTTCTATTTAAATATATGATTTGCAGTGCAGCGCGGTGCGGTGTAAGTTTTTGGTAACAACTTTGCGGTGCGGTGCAGTGCGGTGCCACAAATAAAAAATACTTGCGGGCGGCGGACACAAAATTTTGTATCCGCGACATCACTAGTATATACTGTATATATTGTAGCAATACATCATTAATGTATCAAAAATTTTAATAAAGCATGCAAAGTTTGTATCACCTTTAAGGAACAAGCTTTCTCTTTTTAGATTTTGGAGAGCGTTCAAGATTTTCTCCATCCCTCATGAGACACCAACAGTAATCTGCTATCATAGTAATGTTCCATCAACCTTGGTATCTCTTCTCCATAATTTTAATGTCTTGGTGAAACCTCTCAGCTTGCTCCTCACTCAGAGCTTCCAACTTTTCTGAAAAATATTCTAAATGACGGTCTAGAAAATGTACTTTGACACGTCGAAATATAATAGGATAGTGATATTAGACCAGGTGTTATATTATTTTTTTAAAAAATGACATTTTGAGATCAAAAATAAAATTTATTGCGAAAGGTAAATAAAAACCAAAAATGGTCTTAACGTTTACATAAAAAGTTCTTTTTAAATTTCCAAAGTGGAAATTTTTTGTCTTTATTTAACTTTCGAAATAAATTTATTAAACAGTTTGCAATAAGGAAGGACCGTTTTTTTAAAATTTCGCACGAAAATTTTTTGGGAGGAAAAAAGTCATTTATGTAAATTTCAGACTGTAGAACCGTCATGAATTTTTACAAGTTGCAAACCCCTGTTTTATTGAAATTAAATTGTATCAAAGGTCTTGTTTTATTCTATGTTTTCTGTTTGCAAAACCCACATTTAAAAGCTAGAAAATTTTTTACAAAACTTTACGTCGGATTTTTCATTGTAAGGAAAATTTCAACATAAAAACGGCTTGTTGCTTCAAATGCAACGTCAAATATAAATAAAAAGTTAATTATAGAAAGTCAGGTATTGTTTAATTGTCTGAAGGCGTCAGCATAAGAGCTAGGATGTCAACCAGTTAATGTAATTTTTTCCCACGAATGAATAGTTATAAGAAAGTTTTATAAAAAATGCTTAGTGTAAAGATTGAATTTTTTCCGCTTTATTGGTATTCAAGCAGTCCAACAGCAATTGTTTTATACAAAAGAATGTATATGTGTAAAATGCTTCCAAGCAATCGCCAAAAGCTCAAAAAAAGAAAATGCGATTTACATGAAATAAGTTCTGCATCGCCAAGGGCATATTGACGTTGGTAAAGGACGTAATTCACTTTGTCACGCAAAGCCAATTCTTGGTAAAATTCATGTCACTTAATAAAGGCCTAAAATTGAAATTCCACGCTCTGCTTGAGAAAACCAGCAAAAATTTACAAATTTTCTAAACAACATCTATTTTACCCGTTAACCCTTGTTCGGGGACACCTAAAAATAGTACCATCTTATTCCTCATTTCAAATTAGGAAAAGTCAAAAAATTCCACAATTTTATCTACAAAGATGAAGTAATTACAAAGGTTTTCGCAAGGGCCGGGCTTCAGAAACCCGGCCGTTGCGGAGAATGGGGTTAAGATGAACGGAGTAACAAATTGGTATTGAAGCATATCTATTGCTATTGTACAACAATACACACTTTAAGCTGACTTTCGAACTGTCAATAAAAAGTTGCCATTCTGTTGCGTCATATATACAGGCCATCGCTTGAAGAAGACCGACAACATTATGACAATGCACAAATATTTCCTCCATGGAAAAACATTGCACCAAATCTTTTTCTCTTTGCCTGTACCAGGAATATGTTGTGTTGGGAGCAAGAAGGTTTTTGTGTTGTAACCTGGAGCCAAGAAGTTCTGCAGATTCTTTTGGCAGGTTCAAGTCACGAACCAAGTCGTTTAAAAAGGCTTGAATAATCAATATTGCGGATTTGTTGTCAGCCAATGCTTCATAACAATCGTCTTCTAAAGAACTTTCCTCTGATGTACTACTTACTGGTTCATCGACTAATTCAGGCAAAGAAGGTAAACAAAGGTGGAGGAAGATCAGCAGAGTGAGGTATAGGTCGGATTGCTGACGGAAGGTTTGGGTACTTGATGTTGCCTTTGCTTTTAGAGCTGAAACCAGCAACATCAGTCATACAGAAATAACAATCGTCAGCATGATTGGCTTTTTCCCTCCAAACCATAAGAGCTGCAAACCCAATAGTTTTTTTTTTGTTTTGTCAACTGCCTTGAATTTTCAACAGATGTCCTGCAAACCTGGTGACCAACCCAATTCTTGTCTTGATCTCCTACTTTAACTCCGAAATATGCCAAATATGCTTTTTTCACAATTCTGTAATTCCTTGCCTTTGTTTAGAAACAATAAAAGAACCGAGGACGCAGATATGGCAAAAAACGTTTGGATCAAGCTCACACTATCTTTGTGATGACGAAATTTTAGCCATTTATATGAGAAAAGCAGTTTACAATTTCGGAAACACAGAAATACTTTTATAAAAATCTAAAACTATTACAACAAAATTTCTTCAAAATACTTCTAAAAATATACTTTATATACAGTCATTTGCAAAAGTATCGGACCACCTTAAAAATATGTCTATTTGGCAACTTAAGCTAATTATTGCCTCATCCACAATGACAAAGCACACGTACAAATTCCAAAATCGTCAGTTCTTTTCTAAGTTCAGTGCAGTAAGTTTATTTTGCATTCACTTACAGTTTATCTAATTATTTTAGTGTTTTCCCATATTTTTTATTTTGCAAAAAAATGACCAAAAATTCATATCACACTGAAGTAGAACGTGCTAAAATTGTTACTCTTCACAAAGATGGACTATCACAGCGCCAAATATTTAAACAGCTAAGCATTAGCAAGTCACCTATTCAAAGAGCGATAACTAAATTTAAAAATAAAGAATTTATGGCAATTGAAAGAAAAGTGGTAGACCCAGAAAAACAACCTCTCGAGATGATACCTTTATGAAGCATACTGTAGCTCGGTCCCTAACAAGCTCTTGTAAGAAAATCAAATCCCATTTGCTTCTAAAAGGTACTAATGTTAGTCTTAGTACAATTTCGTGACGACTCAGCAAGGAATTCGGACTGAAATCTTATAAACCTGCAAAGAAACCACTGCTCATTTCTCAAATGAAAAATAAGAGATTGGAGTTTGCTAAGAAACATATCGATTGGAGTGTTAAAGACTGGAAGAAAGTGCTTTTATCAGATGAATCCGCCTTTCAACAATTCACAGTAAGAAAAAATCATGTCTGCTGACCTGTGGGAAAAAGATTTAATGAAAAATACATCATCTCCACTATGAAACATCCTCCAACACAAATAATATAGGGCGCAATAAGTGCTAATGGTACAGCTGGTATTTATTTCTTGAAGCCTGGTACCACCATGAATGGTGTTAACATGCTGAATTGTTAAAAGATAAGCTACCATCACATATGGCAATCCATCAATCACTCATTTTTGTGCATGATGGTGCACCTTGTCATCAGTCGAAAATTGTCAAGCAGTTTTTGACTGAAAATTACATTAAGATTCTAGATTGGCCTGGGAATAGCCCTGATTTAAGCCTAATTAAAAATTTATGTTTTAAATTGAAAGATTTTGTGTCACAAAAGCATCCAGGATCTTCCTCAGAGTTAGTTAAAGTCATTAAAGAAGTGTGGTTGAAAAAAATTTTAGGAAAATATTGTGAATATCTCATATACAGTATGCCTCATCAATTGCAAGCTGTCAGTGATGCTTATGGAGAACACACAAAGTATTAAAAATGTATGCATTTATATAATACATATAATAATATACATGTTTCCTTCTTTTTTTTACAATATAATAGCAATTTACTTTAGTTCACTTAACCAAAATAATTTTTTTGTAGGAAAAGTTATTCATTTTAGGGTGTTCCGATATTTTTACAAATGACTGTAATATTTTAGTTATCTGTGACTAAAGATTTCATGCTGCACAAGTTATGAACCAATGTAGGCCTAATGTAACATCTTGGGGGTTCTTCTGAAATGGAAGGGTAGGCAGTGTAACCAGGGCAAGATTACACTGCCAACCCTGCTCTTTTTAAAGAATACTTTGCATACACTGGCTGGCCTGCCGTTTTAAAAAAATCTAAAATGGCAGGGTAGGCAATATATGCAAAATATTCCTAAAAAACGGTAAGGTAGCAGTGTAGTGATGAGAATGGTGCGATACACTTTCCTGTAACGCACCTACCGTAATTCTATATGAACAAGTCCCACGAGCACTTAAACGCCTGATGTAGGGTGTCGCACTAAATAACTTCACAACAAATATTTATTACGGGAACACAGACCATCGACATCAGTTAATTACCATAATGTCATTTCAGTATTATTTAGACATTAATTCTTAAAAGCGTTAAGTGTAACTTGTGGGTATTCTGTAATTAAAACATATTAAATTAACTATTCAAATAAAACAAAGAGGTAAAAATAACAGGTATGACTTACCGCAATCAATTATTTTAATTATGAAACAAACCTAACCCTACTCTAACTAAGCAACAGCATATTAAACATAAGAAAACACTTCCTAACCCTAAACTAGCTAAAACTTAACTGACCACGTTTTTGCAAATGACTCAATCTGATACATTATGACGTAAATTGAAGTTTTAAGGTTTCCGCATGTCTAATAGAAAAGGCGCATACGTAATAAG
Organism: Diplosoma virens; assembly: GCA_963680785.1. Classification (NCBI taxonomy): domain Eukaryota; kingdom Metazoa; phylum Chordata; class Ascidiacea; order Aplousobranchia; family Didemnidae; genus Diplosoma; species Diplosoma virens. The sequence goes on along the minus strand of CAVMFT010000055.1, from coordinate 15,978 downwards.
CGTCGAATAAAGATAGGGTAATTCCCAAATAGAAATTATAATGAATCTCACCGTAACAAGCAGTGTAACACTTCCTGCACTGCCACCCTGCCTACCCAGCCGTTTTAGACTGACTAACTCTAACCCTAACTCTAATTCTAAACGTAACACTGCCTATCTGCCTGCACTGCTTACCCTGCCATTTTATAGTTGGCTAATCGCAGCTTGGAGGTTTAGGACTGTTGAGCTTAAAACTTGTAGTTGCAATTACAATAACTAACTATGCCCGGTATTCAGTACCCAAGTGGTGAATATGGTGATGGCGAATATGGTGAAAAGCACGAAACAATTCAAAAATCTTAAAGATCATAGCAGTGTAGCTTATTTTTAATTTTAGGCTGAAAGTTATAAGTGTATAAGATATAAAATAAATGTATAAAATAAAAAGTTTGATTCTTAAATGCAACAAGCAATGGAATTGTTTGTGACCACAATTTTTAAAATGCCTTTAAAAAGCATTGCCGTATTTTATTTTTCATTTTGCGACAAAACGTGACGTGATAGGCAAAAACTGATCGCATTTTTGAAATCAGCATTATCAAATTATCTAAAACCAACTTTTGTTTGGAATTCAGCAAAATTGATGCAGACCAGTGTTATTATATAAAAAATTTTAGATGATGCTTTGAAAAAGGTTTATTGCAAACCGAAAACGTTTAGCTGTATTTTTTTGTTTCTTCTTTACTGTTGTAATTAATTAATTAATTAAATGAAAACTGCAAGAGTTATTGCAATAATTGTTATATGGTTAATAAAAACATAATCAGTAAACTTGTAAATTCCACTCCTTCATCCATTGATACAGCGACTGGTAAGTTATTCTTTTTTTCATTTGAAAGAGGAATTCTGAGCCCGCTCGCGTGCCGGATAGAAGTGTACGCGTGCCAAGTTCGGCACTAGGGTGGAGTGAAAAAAAAATTTGAAAAAAGTGTAGTTCTTAAATCCTGCCAAATAGGCTAAAACTTCAAAAAAAATTGGTTTTGGCGAGTTGCTACCTTTGGGGGGCTAGCAACCCCCCAAAATGTGTTTTTGGGGGCTAAAATTGACAAAAAATGTCGTAACTCGGTAACCGCTTATCGTAGAGACATGATTTATGACTCAAAATTTGCAAAATTATCATGTTTCTATATGTGCTAAGAGAAAGTTTTTGTCTATTTCCACAAGAAAAAAAGTTATAATCAATAAACCGTTTTTTATGCTCAATACTCGAAAATTGTGCTGTATGGAAATAACTTTGATCTAACATTTGAAATGATATATGTCTAACTGATAAGGACTAATTATGAAAATCACATTATAAGGACTAATTATGACAATCACAATATTAACAAGATGATTTGGGATAACTTTGGTCACCAGACAAAGTACCTAAATAGGCCTACTCATAAGGTGCAGAACGTGCTAGCTTTACTGCCCATAAAATGTTTAGTATTTCAGTAATTTAAAGAAAATCTGTTACATCTCATTACTTTCGAACTGTTGATGCTGATATTGGGTTGTTTTGCCTAAGGAGTGAGAGAAAAATAAGAAAGCAAGTTAGAGTTCACCAAATACCCTACGCAAAATGAAGCGCATCAGAATTGCACTTTAGTGTCAAATTTTTTTAAAAGTTTTCGAGATTTAATCTTCTGGCGAATCAACCCATCTCTTCGCTCAAATCCTTCAACTTGTGCTGCGGCCTCTGTTACCATTTTGACATGGCGCTCTACACATTGGTTGTGACATGGGTGGTCGAGCTGCAGTGGTCTTATCCGGCATTGTTCAATATCTAAATCAGTTAAATGTTCAATTACCGGAGGCTGCTGATGGCAAGATGTTAAATTCACCATCTTGTAGTACGAGTTCACTGTTAGATCCAGTGTGGGCGGTTCAAACAGCCGTACAGTTGAGGCGGTATCATAATATTTTGCTCCTTCCAAAGAATATTCTTTACTGCGACTGTCAACCAAGTCATGATTATCAAATAAAACCGTTGATGGCAAGTTTCCACGAATCGAAAGCACTTTGTTCACTCCTCGCATTCGTATCTCCTCATCGTTGTCACCCAACATGGCGATCAAGACATTTTCCTGGTGTGCGAAAAATGCATTTCGTTGCACAACTTTCAGAGCAGTTTTCCGAACAGCTTCGTCAGGCACCTGAAGAATTCGTTGGACCAAGTTGAAAAAATTTCTAGATCCGCAAGTTAGTTGACTATTTAACTTAATTTCAAACCAACTTGGAAAGTAAACTTGAAGACAAAACTTCGTCAGAGTTTCCAAGTTTGAGGAGGGTTCATCCACCGAAACATAATATCTGAGGATTCGACAGCCCAGAGTTAGCCAGCGTGAATGCACAATGGGACCTACTTTTAAATATTGCATGTCGCTGTCGACAACTCCCATGATTATTGCTGAACATATCTTGTAAGCATAGTGTTGATCAGTACTCAGATCATTAACAAATGATTCTGGCAACTGTACAAACTGAGGGTTTGAAATTGACTTAAAATTAGCAGCAACCGGCCAACTTGAAACATCTCCAGTTAAACACTTCCCAATTGGTTCTGCAAATGTGTCAGGACTATTGGTGGTTCCATCAAGCATAGTAAAGACATGGCGCAAGAGTAGTTCATTGGTATGTAGTAGGCAAATTACCCATTGTAGTAGCTTGTTCAATAGTTCTTCCAACTTACGAATGCAACCATTGAACTTGCCTGTCATTGCTGCAGTTCCATCAGTGCCAACTACTGTAAGCTTGTTATGTAATTCGGTGTTGGCAATGGTGTTGAAGATCTTTCGTGCTATGGTTCTTCCTTTGCCATCCTCTGTGGAAAAATGAGAAAGATAGTATTCACCAGGCTGCCCAACCATTGTATAGTGATCTTCAAGTTGCACAGACCTGTAAAACTTGTCATTTGGCCCTTGCATGGTGACCTGTGTTGCATCTTTGCGCCCATCAAAGTATATGGCATTCATTAACTTGAAATTTTCTTGCTCCTTTTTCCTAATTTTAGCACGGCATCGTTCTCGCTCTCTTCGAAGCTTGCTACGATCAATAACGTATGTCTTGTCATCATCAGTAATTAGACCCAAATCTTGCATCACACTATTAGCGATCGCAGCAGCAGCTCTGTCGGATATCTGAAAACGCTCACTCATCCTTGCAAGGTTTGACCAAATCATTCGATTCTGATTTTTATATGGCATTGATTGAGAAACAAATTCAGAAGCAGCAGAAGATTGCGTTTGGTCTGTGTTGGTTGAACTAGAATCTGACAGATAATCCAAAGCTGACTCAGGCACTGATGTAACGGAAGAACATGTTGGTGGTTCTGGATGAGGTTGTAAGGGTCGAGAGCGCCTCAAAAACTGTATGTCGGCTGACGTTGAAGGAACCACAGCATCCACACATTTTCCAACTCGCTTACTAGTTTGACCTTTATAAAAAGCATAATCATCATCTGTCATTTTCAAACCATGTTGTTTCTCCAAAATTCTGCGCTGCTTATCGTCAGCACAAAAAACATCAAATATTTCATCAATAGTTGACATAAACTCTTTTTCCTTTTGTAAAAATGCTTCTCCTTATTTTTTCTTTGACCAGCGATCAAGTGCACTGAAACAATTCACAAAACTTTGAACTTTTTTCGAAATGGTGTACAGATGAATGGGATATACGTTGCACCATACCCATCTGTCATAAATTTCTCTGGCAATGTCATTTGCAGCATTGAAGGTTCGAAAGTTTTTCAAATGAAGAATGCGTTCTATTACATGTCGCTTGGTAGGCAATACTCCTGGTGGAAAACCATCACGGGTAGAGAAAGTGTGTCTACTATGTAAAATCTTCTTTACAGAAGTTGAACTCCGTCTTTTCATGTTTTACTACTTCGCAGTTTGGCCAAAGCTTTGATTTACACAGTTACTTAACAATATACCTGCAAAAAATAATAATAACTTTTCAGATAACTATTAGTTAAGTAGGGGAGATGTGGGACCAATGAAGCAAAAAGTAAGTTTGGGTTGCTGGAGGGATGGATTTTTATGCATACTCCACCATATTTGTGTATTATACAGTTTACAATGGTACGTTTTATAGGTACTTCTTTTACACCTCTAACTTCTACACAAAGTACATGGTGATGATTTAAAATCATTACAAAAATTGCTTCATTGGTCCCTCAAAGCTGGGACCAATGAAGCATTGGTGCGGGATCTTTGAAGCAACTCACTAAAATCAAATTTTAGAAAACTTTATCTTTATATTTTGACACAAAAGCAACTGATGACATGACAAACACAATCAAACATTAAAAACCATAAAAAAGTGACTGTCAAAAATATGCAAGTACGACTACTTAAGTATAGAAAAAACGCTGGAGTAATTCTACAGTTGATAAAAAAATGAAAACTATTCAATTTAAATCAACTTTTATAAAAATTCTACCACAAAAGCTGTGCATAAAATAACACTTTGTTCATTTTTCAATATTATATTTTGTCAGATTATCTGAAAACTTAAAAATATTCAATGCTTCATTGGTCCCATTGTCAGCAATTTTTACTTCAAAGTTCCTAAAACAAAACTAACTGAGTTTTAAAAAGATACGCTTTTCTAAAATGTATCTGTACATACGTTCTCAACTACTGCAAAATCTGCACCGCTAAATACAACTCCTTCTTTGCATTCTTATACTTCGAAACACAGTAGCTTAAATTTACTTTAAGCACTAAAAAAGACTAATTTGCAAATTACAGTACTTCAAAATGCGTTGCGAGACAAAGCTTAGATTTGATAAAGAATGTTTTTATATTTACTTCGATTGAATAAATTCAAAATTAAAACAATTCTTTTTGCAAGGGAGAAAATACAGCCATGCTTCATTGGTCCCTGTGCTTTATTGGTCCCACATCTCCCCTACAAACAAACAAACTTATTAAACAGTTTTTCTATCATAACTTTTTTTCTAGTGGAAATAGACAAAAACTTTCTCTTAGCACATATAGAAACATGATGATTCTGCAAATTTTGAGCCATAAATCATGTCTCTACGATAAGCGGTTACTGAGTTACGACATTTTTAGAAAATTTTACCCCTCAAAACACATTTTGGGGGGTTGCTAGCCCCCCAAAGGTAGCAACTCGCCAAAACCAATTTTTTTCGTTGATTTTACCTGTTTAGCAGGTTTTTAGAACTACACTTTTTTCAATTTCAAAAAAAAAATTATTTTCACTCCACCCTATTCGGCACGCGTGCCAAGTTCGGCACGCGTGCCAGGGGTTGCCCATCCCTGACCTAGCCCAAGGGTGACCTGAAGAGAATTTATAAATAAACTTCCCAGTTCATTCTCATTTATTTCCTGACCAGTTTAGAACCGGAAAACCAATATTACAATCGTGCCCAAGAGAAATCAATATTACTAAAAAAAACAAATGTTGTATTATTTTTACTAAAATATTAAATGGTATTCCAGAATTACAATTAGGGTATCCGAAACCACTTTTTATAGCAAAATTCACCATTCTTTTTAATAAAAATTAAAAATCAATTAGTAATATGGCTTGAAATGTATTCAGATTACATCATTTCTTTTTAATGATCAAGATAAAAATACTGCTACGGTTTTGTTGCTTTTAGATATACAAGGTATTGCTGTCCGGTTGAAAAACTTTTATTTAGAGATATGATTGAAATTTAGGGTGCTATGCAGAAACTCAACTTAACTAAGCTGAGCTTATGTCTTAATCCCGGATTAATAAATCCCAGTTTAAGTCACTGGCTTTAAGTCTCTTGCAGAAACTGATATTAAACTCGGATTTACTAATCGAGGTTTAAGTCATATAAACTTACGTATTTTACGCAATCGCTATGACTACCGTTGATACCATGGCGACAATACTAAGCTACAGAAGAAAAAATTTTGTAAAAAAATTGGAAGCCATTCTTTTTTAAAACTAATAGAAAAACTTTGATACCGATAACTGAATTAAGAACAATTTTAGTAATTTTAGAGTAACTAAAGCATAGAGCTGTTTTTCTCGAATAAAATGCCAAACAGAACTACGTTTTAAAAGTGCTAGAATTGTTGGAAGTAGGCCCAGAGCGAATTTTAAAAGACAAATCAAACCCTTTAGAATATTATAAAAATGATGAAGTCTTGTCGAGATACCGTTTTTCAGAAGAAAGTGTTTTGACTCTTTTTGATATAATAAAAAACGACTCAACCTTAGCATTGAGAGAAAATGCTGTACCAGCAATTTAGCAGCTAATTATAACTCTTCGATTTTATGCAACTGGTCATTTTCAAATGACAGACGGTGACTTAATGTGAGTTCACCGAAATACAGTATGCAGAATAGTGCAACGCATTTCAAGATGTATAACTCGCTAAAAGTCGTGCTTTATGACTTTCCCATCAATCTTTCAACATCTAAACAAGATTTTTATAAGATTGCCGGTTTTTCTTCAGTTCTGGGTGCAATGGATTGACACATTTACCGATTGTTTCTCCAGGAGATAGTGCCAAAGTTTACCGCAACAGAAAAGGCTTTTTTTTAAAAACGTGCAAGCAATATGTAACGCAAATCGTTATTTTACAAATGTTGTCGCCCGGTGGTGTGGCTTAACACATGGCTCCAGAATTTTTGAAAATAGTGTAATAAGAGATCGGTTTGAAAATAATGAAGTGGATGGTTTGCTTTTGGGATACAACGGGTATCCATGCAAACGTTACTTAATGACCCAACTTCTTCATCCCGTTACCAATGCTGAAAAAGCTTACAACAAAAGTCCCATTAAAACAAGAGTTCGTATCGAGCAAGCTTGTGGCTTATTGAAACAAAGATTTTGCTATCTTCAAATACCTTAAAGAACACGTTTAAACAATTTTTTAGTAATAATAGTGGCTTCATTTTGTTTGCACAACTTTGCTTTACATCGAAACAAAGCTAGTCCTTCATTGGAAGATTTCAATATTGCTCCAGAATTAGATTCCAAAAATTCCACCTCATCTTCATTACACGGCAGAGTATTTCGACAAATTTTGCAGTATTTTGGAAATTAGCGCCTATTAACTAATATGCATATTGACATACAGTAAATTAATATGCATGTTAATCAAATGGTATTTGTATTTATCCATAAAACATTGTAATTGTGCTGCTACTATAATGGTATGTCTCGCTTCTTTTTTACAATAAACCAAATTTTAATGAAAATATTAACTTTTAGTAAAGAAAAACGAAAAAACGCACAAAAAAGAACATATAAAATAAAAAACAAGCATAGTCTAAACCGTCGTTCGGATTTTTAACAGCAAGGCATTTTTGACAAGGATTGAAATACTTTATTATAGTGAGTGTAGTAAAAATTAATCGTCTTGATCGTTCATCTTGCTTGCATGGAGCACGAAAGAAAGTACAGCGACGTGGGGTAGTACAAGGATAACTGTTTGTGTTTGACCAGAAGAGGATGCCTTTCTAAACGAAGACAACATCTCGGTGTGGTATTTTTTGAAACCTGTTTAAACAATAAAAAATGAAATTACAAAAAAGTAAATAAAATTTTATTGCAACTTTTTCAGCAAAAATACATGAACTCATAGCATAGCATCACAGTCATTGATTTGCTATCGTGATTAGTAGTATATGAAAGGAATTTTGGTGAGTTTTTACGCTAGTGGCGCTAGAGAGCAGGAGCAGGAGCCAGGAGCACTGACGTCATCACAGGAGCGGTGGCGCTAGAGAGCAGTGACGGATCCGAATCCTAATCCTACTCCTATTTCAAATCCTAATTCTATTTTAAATCCTAATTCTAATCCTAATCCTAATTCTACTCCTATTCCTACTCCTATTCCTACTCCTACTCCTATTCCTATTCCTACTCCTACTCCTATTCCTACTCCTACTCCTATTCCTAATCCTACTCCTATTCCTAATCCTACTCCTATTCCTAATCCTACTCCCATTCCTAATCCTACTCCTATTCCTAATCCTACTCCTATTCCTACTCCTACTCCTATTCCTAATCCTATTCCTAATCCTACTCCTATTCCTAATCCTAATCTTATTCCTATTCCTAATCCTATTTCTATTCTTATTCCTAGTCCTAAGAAAGACGATGATCCTGAGTTCAATTCTTAACCAAGACAATATAAAAACTAAACCTAAGACAGACAGTAGTCCTGAGTTTGACTCCCACCCAAGACAGTAGAAATCCTAATCCTAACAAAGGTCCTGAGCTTGATTCCTACCCAAGACAATATAAATCCTAACCCTAAGAAAATTAGTAGTCTAACGTTCTGTTTCTTTTGATCGTGTAAATCGGAAACACTATCTTAAGATCTTAACAAAATTACGTCATTCATAATGTTTGTTTAAGAAACGAGAAAGCTGATTGTTTACATAACGCTCTTTGTAAAATCTTTAACAACAGAACACTTTTCAGTAGAATTTTTTCAAGACAATACAATTGGAAATTTGTCTTTATATTAGCAAATCACAGTAGTATATGAAAGGAATTTTGGTGAGTTTTTACGCTAGTGGCGCTAGAGAGCAGGAGCCAGGAGCGGTGGCGCTAGAGAGCAGTGATGGATCCGAATCCTATTCCGAATCCTAATCCTACTCCTATTCGTAATCCTACTCCTAATCCTAATCCTATTCCTAATCCTACTCCTATTCCTAATCCTATTCCTATTCCTAATCTTACTCCTATTCCTAATCCTACTCCTATTCCTAATCCTACTCCTAATCCTACTCCTATTCCTAATCTTACTCCTATTCCTAATCTTACTCCTATTCCTAATCCTAATCTTATTCCTATTCCTAATCCTATTTCTATTCTTATTCCTAGTCCTAAGAAAGACGATGATCCTGAGTTCAATTCTTAACCAAGACAATATAAAAACTAAACCTAAGACAGACAGTAGTCCTGAGTTTGACTCCCACCCAAGATAATATAAAACCAAACCCTAAGAAAGACAGAAGTCTTGAGTTTGACTCCCAACCAAAACAGCGAAGCTGTAAATCCTAATCCTAAGAAAACCAGTAGTCTTGAGTTTGATCCCCAACCAAGATAATATAAATTTAAATCTTAAGAAAGGCAGAAGTCCTGAGTTAGATTCCCACCCAAGACAGTATAAACTCTAACCTTAAGAAAGTCAGTAGTCCTGGGTTTGACCCCCAACCAAGATAATATCAATTTAAATCTTAAGAAAAACTGTTGTCCTGAGTTGGATTCCTTCCCTAGATAATATAAAACCAAACCCTAAGAAAGACAGAAGTCCTGAGTTTGACTCCCAACCAAAACAGCAAAGATGTAAATCCTAATCCTAAGAAAACCAGTAGTCTTGAGTTTGATCCCCAACCAAGATAATATAAATTTAAATCTTAAGAAAGGCAGAAGTCCTGAGTTAGATTCCCACCCAAGACAATATAAACTCTAACCTTAAGAAAGTCAGTAGTCCTGGGTTTGATCCCCAACCAAGATAAAAGAAATCTTAATGCTAAGAGAAACAGTGGTCCTGAGTTGGATTCCTACCAAGACAATACAATCTCTAAGCCTAAGAGAGACAGTGGTCCTAAGTTTGACTCCTACCCAAGATAATATTAAACCAAACTCTAAGAACAGCAGTAGTCCTGAGTTCGTTTCTGGTCCAAGACTTCAAAACATAAGGTTATTTCAAGACATTCTGCAAGATTTTAAAGCAATAAAGCAAAGTTTTTCCTGTTTTTAAGCGCACAATAGAAAAATTCTTTAACCAATTTCCTATTTTTAAGTGTACAATAGAAAAGTCTCTCAATTGGTTTCCTGTTTCTTAAGCACTCTGTAGAAAAAGCTGTCAAAGCTTTTATTGATTTTAGCTATACAATAGAAAATTTCTTTAACCAATTTCCTATTTTTAAGTGTACAATAGAAAAGTCTCTCAATTGGTTTCCTGTTTTTTAAGCACTCTGTAGAAAAAGCTGTCAAAGCTTTTATTGATTTTAGCTATACAATAGAAAATTTCTTTAACCAATTTCCTGTTTTTTAAGTGCACAATAGAAAATTTCTTTAACCAGTTTCCTGTTTTTTAAGCAGTCTGTAGAAAAACCTGTCAAAGCTTGATTGATTTTAGCTATACAATAGAAAATTTCTTTAACCAATTTCCTGTTTTTAAGCACTCCATTTTCTGCAAAGGGTAAGTCAGGACACATCAAGTCAATACTCGGTTTTTCCATGGGGATTTCCCTAGGGTATCAGAAGAACATTGCAAATTTGTCTTGATTTTTGTTATATTTATGTTCAATTTCTCAATTTTTCCCTAAAAAGTTTGGTTTTTTAGATACTTTTATTCAATTTTAAAACTTTTTTCTAAAAAACCTTGATTTTTATTATAACTTTGTTTAATTTTTTTCTCATCGATCTTAATTTTTTTATAACTATCTTCAAAATTTTTATAGGCGAGCTTGATTTTTGTTATACTTATGTTCACTTTTTCAAAACTTTTTCTAAGAATCTTGATTTTTAGATATTTATATTTAATTTTTTTTTTTTCTAAACAAGTTTGATTTTTGCTATACCTTGTTGAATTTTTCCAAACTTTTCTTTGTCAACCACGATTTTTATTATACTTTTGTTGAATTTTTAAAAGTTTATCTTGATTTTGTCATTCCTATCTTCAATTTCTTCTAAACAACCTTGTTTTTGTCAAACCTTTGCTTAATTTTCCCTAGGCAACCTTGGTTTTTGTCACACCTAACTTCAATTTTTTTCTAGATAAATTCGACTTTTTGTTATAATTTTCTCTAAACAACCTCGATTTTGTTATACCGCTGTTTAACTTTTCTTGAAAAAACTTAATTTTTTTATAACTATCTTCAATTTTTTTTTTCCTCGACAATCTTGATTTTGCTATATCTACGTTTAATTTTTACTTGGTAACCTTGATTTTTCTCATAACTTTGTTTAATTTTTCTTGGTTACCTCGATTTTTGTCACACCTATCTTTAATTTTTCTTAACAATCTTAATTTTTGTCATACCTAAACTCAATTTCTTTCTAAATAACCTTGATTTTTGTCATAACTATCTTCAATTTTTTCTTAACAATCTCGATTTTTGTCATAACTTTGTTTAATTTTTCTTGGTAACCTTGATTTTTGTCATACCTAACCTCAATTTTTTCTCTAAACATCCTTGATTTTGTTATACCTTTGCTTAATTTTTTCTTGATAATTTTGATTTTTACTATAGTTATCTTGCATTTTTTTCCTAAACTGCCTTGTTTTTGTTATACCTAATTTCAATTTTTTCTTGACATTCTCAATTTTCCTTGTAACTTTATTTAATTTTTTCTCAGTAACCTCGATTTTTGTCATATCTTTGTTTAATTTTTCTTGGTAACTTTGATTTTTGTCATTCCTAATCTCAATTTCTTCTAGAGAAATTTGGTTTTTGTTATATTTTGCTCAATTTTTTCTAAACAATCTTGTTTTTTGTCAAACCTTTGCCTAATTTTTCCTAAGCAACCTTGATTTTTGTCACATCTACCTTCAATTTTTCTTGGTAACCTTGATTTTTGTTGCACCCACCTTCAATTTTTTCTTAACAACCTCGATTTTGTTATACTTTTGTTTAACTTTTCTTGAAAAACTTAATTTTTTTATAACTATCTTTTTTTTCCTCGGCAATCTCAATTTTGCTATAGCTACGTTTAATTTTTACTTGGTAACCTTGATTTTTCTCATAACTTTGTTTAATTTTTTCTTGTCAACCTCGATTTTTGTCACACCTATCTTTAATTTTTCTTAACAATTTTAATTTTTTGTCATACCTAAACTCAATTTCTTTCTAAATAACCTTGATTTTTGTCATAACTATCTTCAATTTTTTCTTAACAACCTCGATTTTTGTCACACCTATCTTTAATTTTCTTAACAATTTTAATTTTTTGTCATACCTGAACTCAAATTTCTTTCTAAATAACCTTGATTTTTGTCGTAACTATCTTCAATTTTTTCTTAACAACCTCGATTTTTGTCATAACTTTGTTTAATTTTTCTTGGTAATCTTGATTTTTGTCATACCTAACCTCAATTTCTTCTAGACAAACTCGATTTTGTTATATCTATGCTTAATTTTTTTTCTTGGTAACCTCGATTTTTGTTATACTTAACCTCAATTTTTTCTTGAGAACCTTGATTTTTATTATACTTATCTTCAATTTTTTCTAGACAAGCTTGATTTTTTGTTACACCCTTGTTGAATTTTTTTTTTCTTGACAACCTCGATTTTTATTCGCAGTCAAAGTAATTCTTAAAAGTTTTAAATAAAAATTTTTATTGATAGGTTCTTCGTGTTCAATAAACAGATGTTTCATAATAAAAAATTCGTCTTTTTTCCACTTTAGTAAATCAAATTCAAACATAGTTACTATTTTTATGTTGTATGAATTTAATTTCTAGTGTTAATATTTTAATTGTTTCAAAAATGAATTCAATTTTAAATGTGTTTAATCTTTTGGTCATTTTTATAAACTTTTAATAGAAAGCTACCCGTAATCTCTGCAAGCGTGACCATATGCTTTTGATAATTGCGTCAAATTCTCTCTCTTACACAGAAGCTGGCCGTATCCTGTTCATAGCGTATTGCTTTTCCTGACATATTCATGATCGGAGTTTGAAAATCTGGTTACCTTAATTTCCAGAGTAAAAATAGAGTAAGTGAAAATTTCTATGATACACCTTGATTTTTATGGTTTTTAACAACCGTATGTAAAAAGGAAAATTTATTACAAACTTGACCCAAAAAATTTGATTTCAAAACACCGACTTAGTTTGATCCCCATCCAAGTACTACCGTTTACATTAAAAAGTTTTGCATTTTTTCACTTTTAATAAGAAAATTTATCATAAAACTGAACATTTTAATACATTTTGCCAACTAAATTTTCTAAACTTAACATAAAATTTGAAATCAAATAAGACCAACGTAAGTAAGATCGATTCCAAGAAAAGTCAGTTGTTTTTTTGAAAATATAATAAGATTTATTCTAGCAAGTCCTATCGCAGTTAGTTCTTATGTCTACCACCAAACTGAAATTATATTTAATAAATTTATTGACCAGCTCGAAATCTGAAAATAAACCTTTGAAAAATCAGGATTTTTTTAAAAAATACCTAAAAATTTCGCTTTCAGGATACGGTTTTGCTTGGGGTAACAAACACAAATAAAGAAACCAACAAATTCACTCTTTTATCTTGAACGTTGCTAACCTCTAAGAAAAAGGTGTGAACATCAACGATGTCAAAGAAAACGTATATGGATATTAAAAATTAGACTTTTAAATTTCATTTTCCACAACAACGTTTTGTGGTCAAGTTTTAAATTATTGCACTAGTTTAACCAAAAATACTTTAGTTTTTCTTTTTCCAAATAAACGTATTAACCAAAAACTTCATTAATTGATATTAAAAAATTGATCCACGAATATAATTTTATACATTTTTCAGACGGAGGTTTTGTGGTTAGGTGTTAAAAATTGTAAAACTTTGAGCCTAATTGTCACCATTTTAAAATTCTCTCACATTGTAAAGTTTTTTGTATGGAAACACTAGATTCCTTTTACGTGAAAAAATTTAACTTTTTGAAGGGCCGATCTTTTTTCCAAGTGTCTTAAAAGTTACGGAAACACTAGCTTAAAAAATCTAAAAAATTTTTCCTGAAAAGTGTGCATTTCTTCATTGCAGGAGTTTGTTAGTTTTTAGAACCAAACCCTAAAAAATTCTACTTTACGTTAGGTTTTTGCTATTTTTAACGCATAGCAACAATTCAATCTCAAAATTTCTATCACAATTGTTTTCTTAATTGCGCAAATGTTGTAATTTTGTCAAACTCTTTGTATAATTGTTGCACAGAAGTAAATATTTCGACTTTTGCACGGTTCTCATTTTACTTAGTTTTTTCTTTCCAAAGTAAAAAAAAAATTCGCAAGGTTTTAATTTAATTAAATTTCGATTTGTTTGTTTTAAATACTAAGCAACAATACAAACATTTAAACAAATAAAAACAAGAACTCTTTTTAAAATTAAAAATTAAACAAAAGCTAAAAACAGACACCTGAATGTCAACAAAAATAAATAAAGTGTAAAATTAACTAGATTGTATGGGTTGGTGATGATGACATTAAGCAAAAAACACAAGAAAAGAAATCGTTATCAACTTAAAAATGACAAAGATAGTGTTGAAAAACAAGAATAACAGAAAGAAGAACTGTGATTATGACGCAAAGTTCAACAGTTGACTTGAGAAATAGATTTATTGCTGTTATGATACAAAAAAACTTGGTAAAATAGACAACACTGTGGTTTAAATAAAGCTTTTCATGACGATCTGTGTATTTTTCAAGGTTTGTGTATGAACTTTTGTTTAAAAAAGCAATAAAAACACTATTATAAAAATTTTTCAAATTGTAACTTTTATCTAATAACTTACCATCAAACGAACTTATAAATGATGATAAAAGAAAATTTTTTAGCAAATTGTGATAAATTTTTTTATAACTAAAGACAACAATACGTAAAGTCGAGAGAATTTTTTAAAACAAAAATCTAACAGACCAGTTGAAAACATAGAAATTGATATGCTCTACAATTTACATGCATAATAGATTAAGAAAGTTTGTTTATAATCAAAATACACAAGTTGTGACTTCAAATTGAAAAATAAAAAAATTTCTTGGCTTTTACTTTTTAAACAACAAACTTAGCTATTGAAACGTGAACAAAGTAAAATGTAGGTTTGTTTCGAAAAGTTTGCTTGTAAAAAGGCGAAATTAAATCATGTTGAAACGTAATGTTTCTGATTTTTTGAGGCACAAACGGTTTCAACTAGTTAAAATTTGTGAGGTTGACTGATTTTTATCATAAAGTTAATTTAAAGCATCACATTTAAGAATAAACAGTTGCTAAAAACAGATACTGATTTGTAAATCGAACAACTTTTAACGCCAAATTTGCTATTTTTCAATCAAGACGGTTACAACTTGAGAAAATCTTGTGAAATTTTGTAATGCTAAACACCTTTTTAATGTAAAGTAGATTGAAAACATTTAAGTTACAAGGTGAAAAAACTCTTTTAAGTCCAAAATTGATATCTTTTCATGAAGGGATGAGTCTAATAAACTTGACTAGTCGACTTTTTGTTAGTTAACTTTGAAATGTTTGTATTGTTGCTTAGTATTTAAAATAAACAAATCGAAATTTAGTTAAATTAAAACCTTGCGAATTTTTTTTTTACTTTGGAAAGAAAAAACTAAGTAAAATGAGAACCGTGCAAAAGTCGAAATATTTGCTTCTGTGCAACAATTATACAAAGAGTTTGACAAAATTACAACATTTGCGCAATTAAGAAAACAATTGTGATAGAAATTTTGAGATTGAATTGTTGCTATGCGTTAAAAATAGCAAAAACCTAACGTAAAGTAGAATTTTTTAGGGTTTGGTTCTAAAAACTAACAAACTCCTGCAACGAAGAAATGCACACTTTTCAGGAAAAATTTTTTAGATTTTTTAAGCTAGTGTTTCCGTAACTTTTAAGACACTTGGAAAAAAGATCGGCCCTTCAAAAAGTTAAATTTTTTCACGTAAAAGGAATCTAGTGTTTCCATACAAAAAACTTTACAATGTGAGAGAATTTTAAAATGGTGACAATTAGGCTCAAAGTTTTACAATTTTTAACACCTAACCACAAAACCTCCGTCTGAAAAATGTATAAAATTATATTCGTGGATCAATTTTTAATATCAATTAATGAAGTTTTTGGTTAATACGTTTATTTGGAAAAAGAAAAACTAAAGTATTTTTGGTTAAACTAGTGCAATAATTTAAAACTTGACCACAAAACGTTGTTGTGGAAAATGAAATTTAAAAGTCTAATTTTTAATATCCATATACGTTTTCTTTGACATCGTTGATGTTC